>SJXQ01011007.1:0-101029 GCA_006408695.1 Aepyceros melampus | reverse complement strand
TCCTCCTCAGTAACAGAGACCTGTTTTTTCAGTTGGACACGTGCCTGCATGGGACAAATACTACATTTTCCTGCCTCCATTTCAACTAGGTATGGTCATGTGATAAGTTCTGCCCAATAGAATGTGAGCAGAAGTAGTGACGGCCACTTCCTGGAAATGTCCTTAACCAAAGGGAGCTGTCCTTGCCTTTCCTCTTTCCTCAGAAGTGCCAGCTGAAAAAATAACCATCTTGGTGATTGAGATGAACTTGGGAATGGAAGACCTGTGTAAAAGGTAAAAGATAGGAGGGTGGTCCCTAATATGGGTTCCTTAAGACCTTCACCTCAAAGAGAAACAAACCTCAACTTGAAAAACAAAAACCATATTTTGGTGTTTTCTTTCCCACAAAGTCAAAACAAATCCTGACTTATACAGAACTGACACTTGGAAATTTTGGAAATGCTGTTCCTTACAATGTACTCACAGAAAATGAACACAGGGCTATACTTTACTCATGACAACAATGAACATGAGCTCTGGTCTAGCTTCTACCCCTACTTAGCTTAGGTTTATTGACATTCAATAAACCACCTCCTTTCTAAAGCCTCAGTTTGCCCCTCAGCAGAAAACGGGCATTAAAAAACTTATCTCCTCTACAAATTTACTCACCAACTCAATGGACATGAGTTTGAGCAAGCTCTGGGAGATGGTGAAGGACAGGGAAGCCTGGTGTGCTGCAGCCCGTGGGGTCGCAAAGAGTTGGCCATGACTGAGTGACTGAACAGCAACAAAACAAATTTATTAGTCCATGATAATTTTTAGAAAAATACAGCATGGGCTCCTGTGCGAAATATCCTGTCAAGCTTAAAGATTTAAGGAAAGAAGAATCTGGTTGGAAACATACTCAGTCAATATTTGCTGTGCCCCTGACTCACGCCAGGTACTATGCTAAGTAATGGGAATACGGAACTGACCCAAACAGAGACATTAGCAAATATTGATAAATAATTGCACACAGAAAAAGATTTGCATAGAAAAGAAGTGTATAGCTTATGGAACCAGGTGTCAGAGGGACATAACCTAATCGTAGGAAGAGGAATCAGGAAAAAATACATAGGAAAGTGATATTTAAACTGAAATGTGAAGGCTGAATAGCAGGTGACTAGCTTGAAAACGGGGAAGAAAGAAAGACACAGAAACATCTATCTTAATTAAACTTTAAAGGCTCCTTAAGGACAAGTTGATTAAGATCATTGGGTCACAAAAAGAGACTCAGATTTACTTTCTCCCAGGCCTGGCCCTACTATAAACTTGATGCCTCCCAGCAAAATCTCCGACTAAGGTCCGTCTAGTCAAGGCTATGGTTTTTCCTGTGGTCATGTATGGATGTGAGAGTTGGACTGTGAAGAAGGCTGAGCGCCGAAGAATCGATGCTTTTGAACTGTGGTGTTGGAGAAGACTCTTGAGAGTCCCATGGACTGCAAGGAGATCCAACCAGTCCATTCTGAAGGAGATCGGCCCTGGGATTTCTTTGGAAGGAATGATGCTGAAGAAGAAGCTCCAGTACTTTGGCCACCTCATGTGAAGAGTTGACTCCTTGGAAAAGACTGTGATGCTGGGAGGGATTGGGGGCAGGAGGAGAAGGGGACAACTGAGGATGAGATGGCTGGATGGCGTCACTGACTCCATGGGCGTGGGTCTGAGTGAACTCTGGGAGTTGGTGATGGACAGGGAGGCCTGGCGTGCTGCGATTCATGAGGTTGCAAAGAGTCGGACACGACTGAGCGACTGAACGGAACTGAACTGAGCAAAATCTCCACCCAGTCCTTAATACCCATGACTTCAGCTCTGGAAGGTAGTTTTTCTTGAAGCTGCAACAGTGAGAATTTTTAGACTAGATACTCTCCCTTTCACATATTACAGCAGTTTTAAACTTACTGCTGAATATACACGGTAGACAGTATTATCCTCAATTACAGGGCAGAAATGGAAAGCTGGTGAAGTTAAGCGGCATACTTGGGGGTAAGCAATGGGACTTGAATTTTTCTTCTCGTATTCTATTTCCTGGTCCAGTGTCTGTGCACCCCTATCTTTCTAGTGTAGATACCATTTTCACACACAAGTGTGACTGTAAGGGAAAGAAATTAATTTATCTCTTTGAAAGGAAACTTCTCTACTTAATTCAACAATGCTAGTGAGAGAGATTAAAGTCAAACAATTTCTTCACTCCATTTAGGATCTGCTTCTAAGCCACACAAGAAAGTAAATAAAGACTTTAAATCCACCCTTTGGGTTTTGACCCCAAACATTACTACACAGCTTGATCAGAACCTTTATCCAACAGAATTGGCTCTACATGACACTTGTCTCTCCACCCTCGACTCCACCCTCAGAGGATAAAGATTCAGCACCATAGGGAAGAAAGAACATTCTCAAAAGAATGTGCTATAAGCCCTGAAGGCAGTTCTCAGGAATGTCCAAACATGTTTTGAGCAATGGCGATGCCCTCTGAATATCAGGGTTCACCTGGATGAGATCTTTAACTCCGATCAGCAGTTCTTCGAATGATTTGGTTCTGATATACAAAAATGCATGGAATGATACACTTTTTAGTGGGGATTATATCTCAATAACTCAGAATTGGCTCTACATGACACTTGTCTCTCCACCCTCGACTCCACCCTCAGAGGATAAAGATTCAGCACCATAGGGAAGAAAGAACATTCTCAAAAGAATGTGCTATAAGCCCTGAAGGCAGTTCTCAGGAATGTCCAAACATGTTTTGAGCAATGGCGATGCCCTCTGAATATCAGGGTTCACCTGGATGAGATCTTTAACTCCGATCAGCAGTTCTTCGAATGATTTGGTTCTGATATACAAAAATGCATGGAATGATACACTTTTTAGTGGGGATTATATCTCAATAACATGATTTTTAAAGTGTAATTTCATTGGTTTGGGCTTCTCAGGTGGCTCAGTGGGTAAAGAATCTGCCTGCAATGCAGGAGACGCAGGGGACACAGGTTTGATCCCTGGGTTGGGAAAATCCCCTAGAGGAGGGCATGGCAAACCCACTCCAATATTCTTCCTGGAGAATCTCATGGACAGGGGAAACTGGAGGGCTCCGGTCCACAGGGTCGCAGAGTTGGACACAACCGAAGCAACTGAGCAGGCACGCATGCACTCCCTGGTTTTTCTTGTACATAATGTTACCACTTGGATAGTTGCTGGAAGGCTGAGTATAGCTTATACTTAACTGCCTATAGGTTGCAGTTAAGTTGAAAGTGAAAGTGAAAGTTGCTCAGTCTTGTCTCACACTTTGCGACCCCATGTACTATATGGTCCATGGAATTCTCCAGGCCAGAATACTGGAGTGGGTAGTCTTTCCCTTCTCCAGGAGATTTTCCCAACCCAGGGATCAAACCCAGGTCTCCCACATTTCAGGAAGATTCTTTACCAGCTGAGCTATAAGTGAAGCAGTTAAGTTGGAGACATGTAAATCTACCATTACCTTGTTCCTTCCTGCTCATGGAATAGCTGGTGACCTCCCATCACCTCCCTTTTGGTTCCATGAGCTCATCACCTTCATTACTTCACGGGAGCCCAGGGACCTAGATGGAGCCTTCCTATCTTTCTTCAACAAAGATCTTTGCAATGAGAGATTTTAAAAGAAAGGAATCTTCGTACCATGAACCAGCTGCTTTGGAGTCTCCAAGTGTTCACAGAAACTCACTGATCTCTCAAGGCTCCTCATGAAAACCATTTCCTCTAGAAGACTCCCCACAGCAGAGTTCAAGGAAGCTGCAGAAAACGCCAACGTGTGAGGGCAGCAAATGAGGAAAAAACGGTTGGAGAGGTTAAAGCTAATCACTCTGGGGATTGTGTTTGCTCAGTGGCCTGAGGTCTCTTAAAACTAGCAGCAGAGTTAACTCCTAGTTGGGAGTTTGAGTGAAAGGCATTCACACTTTTATATCCAAGGGAACATCCTTATTAGCAAAACACACTAATGATTGAGAGAAACTGGATGAGGAATGCAAGAGTCATTTACAAAGACTTTTACCTAAAACTAACCTAAACACACACACACACACACACACACACACTGCATGTCATTTTGACATTCATGCTATGCATAAAATTCTCTGTATTTTTTAATATATTCTTCCTTTCTTTCTCACTCCTTTCTTCTCCTACTCTCTCTTGTTTACTCATTCATTAAAGGGTGCCCCCAGTGCCACACTGACAGAACAACACTGCCATAGTCCTTCCTCTCACACGCTGCTGCTGCTGCTGCTGCTGCTGCTGCTGCTAAGTCGCGTCAGTCGTGTCTGATTCTGTGCGACCCCATAGACGGCAGCCCACCAGGCTCCCCATCCCTGGGAGTCTCCAGGCAAGAACACTGGAGTGGATTGCCATTTCCTCCTCCAATGCATGAAAGTGAAAAGTGAGGGTGAAGTTGCTCAGTTGTATCTGACTCATAGAGATCCTATGGACTGCAGCCTACCAGGCTCCTCCGCCCATGGGATTTTCCAGGCAAGAGTACTGGAGTGGGGTGCCATTGCTTTCTCCTGGTTATTGGGATATGTTCAGATTAAGAATCTAGAACATGGCAAAATTCCCTCTCACACTCCTTACTGCAAGTAGTCCAGTCTACAGCTATATGTGAAAATGTGTCATTCCTGGAAAAGGCCTCCTTTGGTCAAGATTAGATTGAATTTAGTCACCAACCAGTCTTGGGGTAGCTTGGACAAGTCACAAAAGCCCAGAAACTCAGGGAAATGCTAATTGTTAATATTTCTGAAATAGAATGGGAGGCCCCAGATCACAGGAAGCTTGGTTTTCACTATCTACCTGGTCACAAAAAACCCTGGTTTTCTTTAATTCCTCAGAACTGGGAGAGGCTCAAACATCACAATGAATGATTTAGGAGCAGGAAAGATATCAACCTACTAATGCTGCAGGGCCCCAATATTACTGACACCTCTCGGTGAATAGGTGGAAACACTAAGTACTTTGGTATTGACTCAAACTCCAGAGTTTCAAGTCACACAGGAATAGCATTTCCAAGATAAAAAAAAAAAAATCATACATATTTGCGTTCATTTGGACTAAGTTCTGCTGTGAGTAAAAGAGATGTAGAAAATTATTGCTTAAGTAAAGAAAAAGTTCATTTCATTCTCAAATTTGAAAGCCTTAAGGTAAGCATTTCACAGCTGATACACTGGCTTCCCGTCAGCAGCAACCAGGCCTCTTCTGTAATTGGTCCTTTAATTCCCAAAATACCCTCATGATCCAAGTTTCTTTCTGAAATTAGCAATTGCGTATTCTAGGAACTAAACAGAATTAAAGAGTTGAAGGACATACCTTCTCTCTTTTAAAGAGAATGTCTGGAAGATGCAAATGCCACTACTGCTTATATAACATTGGTCAAAATTTAGTCACATGATCACATCTTGTTGTAAGGAAAGGTGGGAAATTTGGCCAGGTAGTGAGCAATATGTTCATGTAAATATTTGGACCTGTTGCTAAATGAAAATGGAGAATGGATTATGAGCTCTGCTACAGATAATCTCTGATAATGAGTTAGCAAAAAAGAAAAAAACAAACACAAAAATAAAACTTTTAAGTTTTCTAAGCCTGGGAAGGAAAACTTCTGCCTCTCTGAGCCTTGGTTTCTCCAATTGCAAAATAAGATGAGATTACTGAGGTATCATCCATCTCATCTCTTTTTAAAACCTATTCAACACAGGCCAATTGTGCAGAGAACTTTTTTTTTCCCAATTCTGATACTCTAAGTGTCTTCACAACGATCTGCAAAACCTGAGTATCTTGTGGTAATAGGTGTCTCACAGGATATGTCACATTCAATGAGAAGACAAATCTATCCAAGTGTGGCTGAGATAATCGACAAGGAAGAACAAGGTCCATTCAACTCCAGGTTAATTGCCAGGAAGCAGTCAACTCCCAGTTAAGCACTTGACTTAAAAATCAGACAGAATATTATATTTGTCCTTATAATTTTTTTCCAAAACAGTTTCAGTGAGTAAAACTAAATCTTTTCATCTTATTGAAATACTACTGATCCTCTTTGGGGAACCCACTGAGAACCCAGAAGGCAATGAAAATGAACTTCACAGCATCTTATATGCAACTTTCTCAAACACAGATGCTAATTCAGCTTCTGAAAATTTAAATCAATCTGTGTATGCACACACATGATTACAAGGGGAAAAAAGCTTGTCTCCGAGAACTCCGTATGCCAAGGTTTTTCTGGCAATTGACCAGGGAAAGTACAATGTTCCTACTGTTGACCTAATATCTAGAATAAACTCTTTAGCTTTCACCTTCACTGCCCTTCAGTCACTGAACACAGACCTGTCCCTTATATAACACCAGCACCAAAAGCCAATCCAATTCTAATACATCAGATTCTGAAATTCATGCATTAATACAACCTGAGGTGCCATTACAATGTTGAGGCTAAGAATTCAATCCAGTTTAGGAACTGGATGGCTGAGGGTGATAGTTCCTATTCTGAAATTTACAAGCTGTGTGACATTGAACAAATAACTTCTATAACCTCAGTTCCTCATCTGCAGTATTAGGAATGATCATGTCATTTATCTCTTTATGAGAGTATAAAGTAAATACAAAAAATCCTGGGATGTAAACAGTTGATAAATGGTATGTTTTAAAAAGGCAAGCAAGCTTTTATTTTTCACATTCCACTTCTTCATTTCCACTAAAATTTCTCTTTGCCCTTGTTTCCAACTCTATCCCTAAATCCCTTCCCACTCTCCCAGATCTATCTTTCTTGAGTCCTCTACTAGCTAGAGACCAGGGGTAGCTGTTTCAGCTACAGTCGTGCAAGTCCCCTCCTGTCTCTTCTTGACCTTCCATGTCATCATCTGCCTTCCAATTTCCACCCTCTATTTCCAGGTTTTTGAGTGCAGAAAAGGAGAAAAATGCTTATGGTGCTAATCCGCAAAACCATAAACTGCCCACCCCCAGCTGCATTTCAGATGCTGAGTGGTACCTCTGTTATTCACATCTAGTTCCCACTTTCCACAGTAAGGTTCCCACTTTCACACACAAAGCTGTTTTGCCAACCCTCCTGTCTCAGCATGAATGAATTCTTTTCTTCATATGAGTCTTAATTCACTCAATCAATAAATATTTACTCAGTCTCTACACAAGCTAGATTAACAATTTCCAAAGAGGCTACTCCCACTAAGGGAAGTCAGACTCAACTCTTCATTCATTCAAAATGATCTTATCAGAGCACCCAGACCTTTATTACATTTCTCTCTTCTTTCTCCAAATTTTCTCCCTAACTCAACCCACTGTCGAAGAAAGGAAAGCTTTTCATTGCTTTGCAAGTCTAATTGCTTCATCTGTATTCTTTTCCAGTCTCATCATTCTCCTTTGATATTCAGTTTCACATTTCTTTTCTCCCCTTTGGCTCATCCTTTACTCTTCAATTGTTTTGAAAGTTTACATTCAAAAAGCAAACATGCATTATTATTTACTTTGTTTTATTTTTTGCTCTCTCTCAATCTTCTTTTCCTTCTTTTTTCTAAACATCCCAAACATATCTAACACTTTCCAAACGCTCTCCCACTCACTCCTGGAACTCACAGGAACGTAAGCCCCTCAGACGGATGTCCTCCTCCAAGGTCGCTAGTGACCATCAACGACAAGTTCAAGGATCCTTCCTCAGTTCTCACAGTACTTCTCTTTCCTTTCTGAAGCATTTAGTCCTGGTGACTCCCCACCTGCTTGAAGTATCACTGTCCCTTCATCATTTTATTCTGAGCACTTTCTGAAGCATTTCTGACAGTTTCTTCCCTGGATCCAGGTCTCCTTACAATCTATGAAGGCATTCCCCAGAAGTCTGCTGTCTCTTCTTCCTTTTGTTACTGGATACCTCCATATAAATGGCTTCTCAAAAACATCTCAAGAGGAATACACAGCTTTCACTGCACTCCGCGACACTTCTGCAAAGACCCCTTAAATAATGGTCCATTTCTGATATCTTGCCAAAATTGACCATAATACATAGTGCCCATGGTAACCAAAGATATTCTTATTAAATTCATATATATCATTATTCCAATCAAACTTCAGAGAAAAAAAAGAAATTTAAAATCTTTACTAAGATAGAACATAACACCTCAGTGATTTGGGTCTAACTCATCCTATCAGCCTTATTCATTCATTTATCTAGTCAATCAAATATTTCAGTACTCACTATGATCTGGGCATCGTTCCACCTTTCTAGGCATCAGTGAATAAAATAGGCCAAAATAGTAATAATAATACAAAATTATTCAATAATTTTGGTTTCAAACTAACACAAAATAATTTTGCATTATTGTTGTTGTTCAGTAGCCAAGTCATGTCCAACTCCTTTGCAACCCTATGGACTACAGCACACCAGACTCCTCTGTCCTTCACTATCTCCCAAAGTTTGCTCAAACTCATGTCCGTCGAGTCAGTGATGCTAACTATCTCATCCTCACCAAGTATTATTTTTATGTAACCTTTACGGAGCTCCCATTTTTGCGTGAGTTTATCCCCCACATTATGCTAAACTCCCTTTTGTCTGATCCATGCAATTTTGTTTTTCCTTTTTTCTTGCTTTGCCTTAATTCATGGAATTTCTTTTATTTCCTTTTCTCCCGACTTTGTTTTTAGAATATCAGCCATGATCATGAATAACATTCCAGAAAAAGAGGTTCATCAAAATCTACCCTGCAGCCACTCCTCATCCTTATTCTCTCCCACAGGCCAAGATGCACAATGGGTTTCCGAAACTCCAAACTCCTGTAGCTGCTGGAATGGCCACGCCCTCTCCCTGCTCTGCACCTTTGCTGCTGGGCTGATCCCAGTATCTAGAACACTTCTTCTCCCTTCTTTTCCTGGTTAACTCCAGAAAGACAACTGAACGGAACAGTTAGAACCTGGATTAGAATACTGGCACCATCCACTCTTTATCTCTAGCATGACCTGGACAGATTATTTAATCTCTCACGGTCACAATTTCACCACCTGTTCAATGAGGCTAACAATAGTAGCTACATTGTAGAGGGGTTGCCATGACTAAATGAGATAAAACGCAGAAAGCAAATGGAACACTCTGACACGTGCAAGGCTTCAGTAAGTGTTAGCTGTTACTACTGTTGTCACCGTCCTGTGGTAGAGATAAACCAGGAGCTATGACCACACTTAAGAAGAACAGGTAAATATAACCTTGGGAGGTCTGGGGAGGCTGCAGGAATTGCCTCTTTTCATGTGTGTTCACAGACTCTGGTTTATTTCTAACACAGGGATGTGAAATATATTTTAATTGAATATTTACATATCTGTACGCTGGGAGGGGAGGTGCCACGTCACACTTCTTTTGTATTCATAATACATAATATAGAGACTTGCTTTGTAAAAACTTAATAATGCTGACTAAATAAAGGAATGTTCCCGATTTAACTTTAGGATTAGCTTCTCCTCAAAGAGCACTTCTGGTGATTTTCCTGGTAGTCCAGTAGGCAGTGGCACCCCACTCCAGAACTCTTTCCTGGAAAATCCCATGGACAGAGGAGCCTGGAAGGCTGCAGTCCATGGGATCGCTAAGAGTCGGACACGACTGAGCGAGTTCACTTTCACTTTTCACTTTCCTGTATTGGAGACGGAAATGGCAACCCACTCCAGTGTTCTTGCCTGGAGAATCCCAGGGACGGAGGAGCCTGGCGGGCTACAGTCTATGGGGTCACATGACTAGGCGACTGCTTACCAGTGGATAAGAATCCGCCTTCCAATGCAGGAAATGTGCGTTCGATCCCTGTCAAAGAACTAGGATTCCACATGCCTCAGGCAACTAAGCCCCCACACTACAACTACTGAGCCTGTGTCTTAACTCGAGAGCCCACACGCCACATCGAAGATCCCGAGTGCTGCAGCTAAGACTCCACCTGTTTGCTAGAAGGATGCCTAAAGAGGCTGCGGTGACTCTTGGATGCAGAGTGGCTAGAAAGGCAGTAACTGAATTGCCGAAAGCACTGCCATGAGCCTTGAGTGGGTGGCCAGGCCTTGCTCACGCTTCCTGCCTTCCCCCAGAACGCGATGCTTGCACAGCTAAACGACCCAGCTCTCTGTGTGGCAAGGCTTTGGACTAGGGCTGCTAAAATCAAAAGAAGGGAGAAAGCAGAGGGGCCAGGGAGTCATTTGAAATGACTGTCCTGAGATCCCATTTCATTATATGCATGCACTTAGTGAAACATCAGGAAACTTTTCTCCAGCAGCAATTTATCCCTCCTCCACTTGTGGACATGTTGAAAGATCACACATACGTTTTCAATGAAGTCACTGACAATCACAGGAAGCCAGCAGCAACAGCTGGTGGGTTTGTTACCCTGAGGCGATTTAATCTCTTGGCCTCACATTGGGAAAGCAGTTTGAGGAAGGTAAAGACTTCATTTAAAAAAAAAATTTTTTTTTTTTTTTGAAGAAAGAAAGAGATCAAGAACAACAAGGAGAAATTGTGTGACTTGAACAGCTCCTGCTGTTGCTAAAAACTGAGAAAGGAGGCAGGAGGGGTCCCGCCCCCTGGATGACAGAGAGGCTTGTTATCAGCAGCCAGGGTGGCCAGGACTAGTGCTCCCGGGAGAATATCACTTCCTATGTGGAATGAGATAGGAGAAGATTTCCAGTTCCCAGCAGACCAGCGAAGGGGGAGTCTGGGATCGGGAACACTTTCTGATCCGAATTGCCTGGACTCAAACAACGTCAGTATCATTCATGAGACATGAGTAACAGGAGAGGGACAACTCATAGGCCAGGGAACCTGGAAACAGTCATTAAAGTCTTGAAAGATGCAGGCAGTGGTGTGGTACAGCTGTTGAGTCTGTCAATCATGGGTTCTGGGGGAGAATGCCATTCCAACAAAGCCAGCAGCTCTCATCCTGACTGCCTGCTCCACAGGCATGATATCCCACAACAGAGCCTCTTTCCAACTTGCCTGCCAATGCAGGGGACATAAGAGACATGGGTTTGATCCCTGGGTTGGGAAGATTCCCTGGAGGAGGGCATGGCAACCCACTCCAGTATTCGTGCCTGGAGAATGCCATGGACAGAAGACCCTGGTAGGCAGTGGTCCACAGGGTCACAAAGAGTCAGACATCACTGAAGCGACTCAGCACACGTGCACAGAGGTCCCCTTAACCTCCCAGATTTCCCCAATGGGTGAGGTCCCCCCGATGCTCACATATTTCCCACTGAATTTGGAGGTCTCCGTGTCTGGGATTTCATGATCATATTTGTGTACATCAGCCAATTAAAAGAAACTATCCTTCAAAGGGAAAGTTTAGTTCCCTCGGAAACGAAGACATTTGTTAAAAGGAACAGCTGACCAGGAGAAATGACCACCTCTACTATTACAATTAATGAGACTGAAACTCTACAGTCATAACGCACTGATCAGCTCCACAGGCTTTTTTTATACCACATTCACAAGACAAATAATGTAGTCACTGACCTTGAGGAATCCAACAGTAACAAGGTGGAGAGCACCGTGTAAACAGGTGATTNTGTATACCTCCACCACAGTCTGGAAGAAAATTACTATGGATCGCGTTTCAGGCTCAGAGAGGCAGGTAGAAGCACCTGTGCCTAGCATCCTCCTAGTGCCCTCATATGTCAACTCACTTATTCACAAAAGCAGAGCGAGCTATTACCATAGGCATTTCACAGGTGAGAAGACTGAGACTCAGAGAAATTGCATAATAAATAGAGTACGTCTTTACAGATCCTAGCACCCTCCCTTTTCAGATTGTTTTCCTTTTTAATGCTTGTGGTTTTACGTGCTTTAGTTAACTAAGCCTATGTTCCAAATCTCAAAAAATAATTGTTGGGGAAAAGAGAACTAAAATTGTGCAGTTACACAATCAGACTATTACTGGAATAACATTGCAAGAATATTCCAATAATAATGGAATATTATTCAGCACTAAAAAGAAAATGAGCTACCAAGCCATGAAAAGACATAGAGGAATCTTAAATGTGTATTACCAAGTAAAAGAAAGCCAATTTGCAAAGGCTGCTGCTGCTGCTAAGTCGCTTCAGTCGTGTCCGACTATGTGCGACCCCATGGATGGCAGCCCACCAGGCTCCCCCGTCCCTGGGATTTTCCAGGCAAGAACACTGGAGTGGGTTGCCATTTCCTTCTCCAATGCATGAAAGCAAAAGGTGAAAGTGAAGTCGCTCAGTCATGTCCGACTTAGCAACCCCGTGGACTGCAACCTACCAGGCTCCTCCATCCATGGGATTCTCCAGGCAAGAATACTGGAGTGGGTTGCCATTTCCTCCTCCAGGAGATCTTCCCCACCCAGGGATCGAACCCACATCTCCTGTATTGGGGGATGGATTCTTAGCACCGAGCCACCTGGCAAGCCGTGGAATAATGGCTGCTGCTGCTGCTAAGTCGCTTCAGTCGATCATGCTATTATGTATCTGTTTAAAGTGAAAGGGCTACTTGAGGAGTTCTGTTTGAAAAAATGGTATATCCCCCTTTGGTGTGTCCCTCAGGCTGTTGATCCTTTGTATTTGTCCACTTTTACTGATGAAGCCTCAGCCCTCTGTTTTGTGAAAGGACATATTCCCTTGAGAATTCGCACATTCACATATCCTCTATGGGAGCATACAGCTAAGAGGCAGTGGGTGGAACATGGGCAAGCTGTGGATTTTGAACTCTCCTGATTGATGGGTGAATATAAGTGTCAAGTATAAGTCACGTCAATGGACTAAACTTCAGGTTCTTCATCTTTGAAATGGAGCTGATATTGACAATTATATTTAATTATTCATTATCATCTGACTATTGTGCTAGAGAGCAAGGTCCACAAATTCAGGATTATGTCTATTTTCTTCCGTATCGCTTCCGTGGTGCTGGCACAGAGCAGATGCTCATAACGCTGTAGTGGGGAATGGACGGGTGAACACATGATGGAATGATGCTGCCTGCCATGCAGGGTGATTGCCCAGCCTGAACAGCCAGTGTAGAGAATAATGCCAGGTGTCTCCTTTCTATAGCCCTGTGAGTCTGTCTTTTCCCCGGGAGCAATTCTCAACTGCCACCAGGAGAATTAATCCTGGCAATTAAGAAAAACCATAGGCATCCAGACAAAGAGATTTCGGGAATATGACTGACCTAGAGAAATGACACACCTGCTCCATGCTCCCTTAACAGCACTGACAACAGCAGGCCTCTGTTCTTTCCTAATTGCACACTGGAGAAAGCATATCAATTTAAAGGTGACCTATTTCAGCCAAGAGATGGGCTATTTCTAGCCCATGTCTAACGGAATGATTCCCAAGAAGCCTCGAGCCTACCAATTCAATTAATCAAAGAAAACTTTTGAAGTTGAGATAGGCTTTATTGTAGACCTTGTTATCATTTCCCCTGATTCTAAAGAAGGCAGAATGAAGACTAGGATGAGTGGCACTTGGCTGGAAGAAAAGAAACCTATGTCTTATTCTGACTCTGTCAACAAGCTGTGTGTGCTTTGGGAAAATTGTGGCCCCTCTCTTGGCTTCAAGTTATGGATTTAAAAAACCTAGAAAGTAGCTACATCAGTAATTCTCCAGAGTACATGTTTGGAGAAAATACTGGGTTAATATTCTGATATAATTTTATACTTGGAAAAACAAAAATAGCCATCATTTTAAAATAGCAAACTATATGTTTTGATTTGTGGAGAACTATGACAAATACAGTGACTATACATGGACCCTGTTCTTAACCATCACTCCCTCTCAATTCCCAAGGAAATATTTAAGGAGCTCTAGGTATGTGGTGTTGGAGAAGGAAATGGCAACCCACTCCAGTGTTCCTGCCTGGAGAATCCCAGGGACGGGGGAGCCTGGTGGGCTGCCGTCTATGGGGTCACACAGAGCCGGACACGACTGAAGTGACTTAGCAGCAGCAGCAGCAGCAGCAGCAGGAGGAGGTATGTGGTGTGTGTTGAATATATGAGTCTGAGGTAGTTTGTTGTTTACCACGATGTAGAATAGAGTAATTAATTGAAGTACTGATTGTGTGATTCTGATCCTTTTGCCATTCCAGATCTCAGTTTAAAATATCTCATTTAAAATGATAAAGATGATTATTAGGATTTTAAATATTGAGTTCTTTCTCATGCATAAGGTATTTGTACTCACTCCTCAATGGCCACTAGATAAATTATAGGAGAATATCTCAATTACATTCTGCATTATTTCTCTCCTGGATTCACAGGATGGTGAATGTTATTAGTTATTAAACTCACAAGTCAATTTGCAAGTAATGAGATAATTGCTTTTCACAACAAAGGCCTAAGTTAATGGACCGATAATGGGGTAACTTCAGTTTAAAGTTATTATCAGGAATCTGAACATTTATAATACAATGTACTCTGTATAAGCTTCTTAACATATGGGAAGAAAATTGGTATTTACTAACTTTTAAAAATGTGGGTTTGTCTTCTGATTTAATATTTTAAGTGGTTCACATTACTGACACACAATTGGTGCTCAATAAATGCTTACTGAGTTAACAAATGAATTAATCAGTTAATTACAGTCAGTATTTCATAGATGGGGAAACTGTGGCTTCTAGAGGCAGTCTGAAGTAGGGCTAAGACTCAGGTGTGTCTAGTGTCGATGCCCTGCTCTTCCTTGTCTCTTTGCCCTCTTGGGTCCCAAGATCGATCCTTGACTTCGCAGGAGCATAGAACATAACACAGAGGCTCCATGTGGCTCGAGTTATTTTTAGCTAAAATCACCTTCCAAATTTGAGTTATATATCAAGCAAAAGTTTATAATCTACAAAGATATCTGTAGAGATGACAGGACAGTGAAGCAAGCAAGAAGAAAAAGAAGTAAAATAAGTAGATTAATATCGATCATCTCAGTTGGAGCCCTAACAGTGGCTTGTCAGCCCTCTCAATTCCATAACACCTCTGCTTTTAAAGCTTAGTGATGTTTTTCTGTAAGATGAATCCTTTTATGAACAGCATGTAGCTACAAATATTGAGGATGGTGTTGGTGGCAAACCAATAAAAGCAAAATTAATCTATTAAATACAAGGGCAAGAAACTGAGTTCTTGAAATGAAGTAATACCTTTCATGAGCAGGCTTACACTTCATTGGCAATCTGACAGCAGCTTTCTCCTAAGGCTTCATGAAAATTAACCCTCCTCCATTCCCAGATGTAGAATATTTCAATGGCTTTAATTATTACTCAAAAGCCGTTATAGAAATAAATTACTGGGTTTGAAGGAGAAATATGGGAACTTATGGAGGAAATGGGTCCTACCTGATAAGCTAGTTAGTTAGGAGATAAAACATCACTCTCATCCCATCTCAGTTCTCACCATTTGCCATTTTATGGTGAAACACACACACACACACACACACACACACACACACACACACACGGGCTGTGTGTCAGCAGTAAAGAATCCACCTGCAGTGCAAGAGACGCAGGTTCAATCCCGGGTCGGGAAGATCCCCTGGAGGAGAAATGGCAATCCACTCCAGTATTCTTGCCTGGAAAGTACCATGGACAGAGAAGCCTGGCAGGCTGCAGCCCACGGGGTCGCAAAAGAACTGGACGTGACTGAGCAGCTAAACGACAGCAACACCACACGAATCACACACACACGCAGCACAGGACTGCTTTCAGCTGCTCTGAAACGGACTGTCTGGTGCTGAATGCAATGTAGCACTAAATAACATTGAGAAAACAGACACATAAATAATTCAATAAAATCAACAAGAATGCAATGATTCAGAGATAAGCACGGTTAGAATGTTGTTGGACTCAACAGAAATTTCGGCAACAAATACAGGTAAGCAACTCACAGAAGAGAAAAACTCAGTAAATATTAAAAACATAATAAAATGTACTCAGCCCCACTGGTTGCTCAGGAAATGGAAAATAAAACAATGCAACAAATATAAAAGCTAACAGGCGAGACATAGCTGAAGAAAGTATCAAAGACTAGAAACATAAAACCAAGGACATTACCCAGAAGGTAGCCTACACACATGTAGTGAAGAAACAGAACGCATGTCTGCTCTCCAGAAAATATGGAAAACATGCCCTCTTTTTCTCATGCTTGCCTTCCCCTTCGCGTGCCTCCTCTGAATGAGGTAGCTGTGAAGCCGTCAGTGTAGGTGAAGTCGCTCAGTCGTGTCCGACTCTTTGCGACCCCATGGACTGTAGCCCACCAGGCTCCTCAGTCCATGGGATTTTCCAGGCAAGAGTACTGGAGTGGGTTGCCATTTCCTTCTCCAGAGGATCTTCCCAACCCAGGAATCGAACCTGGGTCTCCCGCACTGCAGGCAGACGCTTTAACCTCTGAGCTATCAGGGAAGCCTGAGCGTTTAGACAGCAGTGAGCAGGAGTGCTGCACCGCGCGTTAGAACAAGAGCAAGGTGGGCTAGGGGTCCACGCAGGACGAGAGGGGAGGCGACACTGACAGTGAATCCCAAGCAGGCTGAGGGAGGCACGCCTGGTGAGGAGTGGCTTGTATGGAGTGCCAGAACCTGAGCAAAGTAAGGTCTTCTCTGTAAGAGGGACTTGATGAAGAGAAGACCTGTCAGAGAGTCAGACCAAAGCAGGGTAAGGAGGAACGGCCTACGTTTGAGAATGGCCTGTACATATACATGTCTCATATATCTCTAAATGGGAGATAGCTGTATTTAGGTGAAAATTTTAAATGGCAGAATAACGTGAATATGATACTACTTCTGTAAAAGACTGATGTCTAACAGAATATCATTAGCCCTAAGCATTTGTGCGTATGAACGTATACACTTGTTCTGAATGCACATCAATTTGTTAATGTGTTATCTTGGGAAACAGAAATGAAAATGTTGAGATAAGATCATTAATTTTTAAATACAATTTTACATTGTTTTATTGGTTCAGAAGAGGGTATGTTACTTTCTTAATACAAAAAAAGACAAAAGAAGAAAATCTGTAAATACTTTATGTCCACTGGGGACATTTTAGAATGTGTAGTTTCCAAAGTGTGTTCCAGGGAATTGTATTTGATGGTAAATTTAAAGAATTCTCCTTCCAAATAAGTTTGTGAATCTGGGGTAAAAAAAAAAAAAAACAGCATTTTTTCCACTAAATTATTTATCATATGACTTAATAATTTTACTTGTGATGTGAATTTCTGAGATGATGCCTTCATTTGTAGAATTTCTTGAATATTTTGACAAGCTGGAATATCTCAGGGAATCACTGTTTCATAAAGTCAATTTTCTGAAATAACTTGCTATTCCAATTCCCAAGACATTACCATTCTCAAGACCAATTCTTTTTAGTCTTTTTGCTACCATTTTTACATTTTGTAGATCATACGGTACACAAAATTTTTACTTCCTTTTCCTTTGTAATGCTGTATTGTTTTACCATTGGAGAGATTTTCATGGAATTCCAACAGAAATGTTTATGCAAAATGTAAACAACAGAATCCTAAAATCACAATCCTAAACATAATTAACCTGTAAATCATGTACTTGTGTAATTCACACTGAAAGATTTAAAGGGACTAACCAGAGATGGTGGATGTCTGGAGACAGGTGGAAAGCCTCCATGCAGAAAAGGAATTTGAAAGCCTCCACACAACATCAAGGCAGCTCTGGTGAGAATGAAAGGACATAAGAAATGAGCTCAGGCTACAGTCTCTTGCTTCTATTAAGAGAGCAATCCGACTGATTAATACAGGAGATCACAAAGACTTGAGGATGAGATGCGGGTCTACAGAATTCAACAATTCTGTTGTTGTTATCAAGGCAGCTCTGGTGAGAATGAAAGGACATAAGAAATGAGCTCAGGCTACAGTCTCTTGCTTCTATTAAGAGAGCAATCCGACTGATTAATACAGGAGATCACAAAGACTTGAGGATGAGATGCGGGTCTACAGAATTCAACAATTCTGTTGTTGTTTCGTCACTAAGTCCTGCCCAAGTCTCTGCAGCTCCATGGACTACAGCCCGCCGAGCTTCTCTGTCCATGGGATTTCCCAGGCAAGAACACTGGAGTGGGTTGCCATTTCCTTCTCCAGGGAATTTTCCCAACTCAGGGATGGAACCCTTGTCTCCTGCATTGGCAGGCAGATTCTTTACCACTGAGCTGCCAGGGAAGCCCACAGAATTTTGTAGAAGGAAGCAACCTCCGTCATTATGTAGCTAGATCTGGACTATGGTAACTGAGACCTATAATAAAAAATTTATGTTTCCACATATAGTGAGCTGTCTTCACTGTTCCACAACAAATCCCTTATTCATAGAAATGGTTATCCCCTGGAAAGAAAACTGAAAGCCTGTCCTAGTACATTCAGGCTGCTATACCATAGCATAATATACCATAAACTGGTATACCATGACTGGAATACCATAAACTGGGTGGTTGAAACAAATGACGTTCTTTTCTCACAGTTCTGAAGGCTGGGAAGTCCAAGATCAAGAAGCCTGCAGATCTGATGTGTAGTGAAAGCCTGCTTCAGGATTCTTGCCATATCCTCACATGGCAGACAGAGAAGCTCTCCTGTCTGTTCATATGAGGAAACCAAATCCACTCTCATGACCTAATTACCTCCCAAAGTCCCCACCTCCTAATGCTATCACATCAGGGGGTAGCATATGGATGTTGGGGGGACACATATAATAAAGTTACTCTGATAATTTATCTGGAAACTGAATAAACCCTTAAGTGAGTAATAATAAGTACTAACATTTTTAGAGTTGTTTACTAATCTCACTTACATCCATTATCTAGTTTCATCTAGCTTACCCTACCTGTGAGAGTTAGGTACCATTATCTTAATGTTATAAAGAAATTAAGACTCAAAGAGTTGGAGTGATTGCCCAAAGTCACAAAGTTAATTAGTGAGAGAGCTGGGATTTATATCCAGATGTTTCATAGTAAGTTCCTTCTGTTCCATATATTCTTTCTCCAACATTAGGCACTCGATGATAAAAAACAAAATATAGTAGTATGTTTAACTTGTTGCCTATTCATTCTTGATTTTGCTTAAATTTGAATTTATTTTGTAGTCAGAGTATCTCTTCAGGTAATTTCTTTCAAAAAAATACACAGGTGGCATATCTCTCTGTTTCTGAACATCTGAGACTGTGTTTCCATTGTCACATACTTGAAAGATAACTGGGATGTATGTAAAGACTTTGAATCCAAACCTCCTCCATTAAAAACCACCAGTTGTCACTCCTTACATCCTAACTTCTGATATAATGAAGTCTAAGCCAGACTGACATGTGCTTGTGTGTATGCTTAGTAACCTGTTTATCTTTTTTAAATGTTCCCCTTACCTGAGAACTTGTCAAAGTTTCCTTTGTTCTGATCCATCATAAATTTTGCCAAGGTATATTTTTGTCAGTTCTTTTCCACTGACTTCATCAGAGCAGCAAGAACCCTTTTGCCTTTACTTTCTACTCTAATTACTTATCAGGATTTTAAAAAATTATATTGCTGATGCCTATGTTGTACTTGCTCTGATTTTTTTTCCTTGTGAACACTGCTTGTAGTAAGTTCCTTCTGCTGTTCCATATATTATTTCTCCAACATTAGGCACTTGATGATAAAAAACAAAATATAGTAGTATGTTTAACTTGTTGCCTATCCATTCTTGATTTTGTTTAAATTTGAATTTATTTTGTAGTCAGAGTATCTCTTCAGGTAATTTCTTTCAAAAAAAATACACAGGTGGCATATCTCTCTGTTTCTGAACATCTGAGACTGTGTTTCCATTGTCACATACTTGAAAGATAACTGGGATGTATGTAAAGACTTTGAATCCAAACCTCCTCCATTAAAAACCACCAGTTGTCACTCCTTACATCCTAACTTCTGATATAATGAAGTCTAAGCCAGACTGACATGTGCTTGTGTGTATGCTTAGTAACCTGTTTATCTTTTTTAAATGTTCCCCTTACCTGAGCACTTGTCAAAGTTTCCTTTGTTCTGATCCATCATAAATTTTGCCAAGGTATATCTTTGTCAGTTCTTTTCCACTGACTTCATCAGAGCAGCAAGAACCCCTTTGCCTTTACTTCCTACTCTAATTGCTTATCAGGATTTTAAAAAATTATATTGCTGATGCCTATGTTGTACTTGCTCTGATTTTTTTTCCTTGTGAACACTGCTGCTGCTGCTAAGTTGCTTGTCATGTCCGACTCTGTGCAACGCCATAGACGGCAGCCCACCAGGCTCCCCCGTCCCTGGGATTCTCCAGGCAAGGACACTGGAGTGGGTTGCCATTTCCTTCTCCAATGCATGAAAGTGAAAAGTGAAAGTGAAGTCGCTCAGTCATGTCTGACTCTTCACTACCCCATGGACTCAGCCTACCAGACTCCTCCATCCATGGGATTTTCCAGGCAAGAGTACTGGAGTGGGGTGCCATTGCCTTCTCCGTTGTGAACACTACATTTAAGTAAAACTCCGTTCTCTGTCCTCCATATTTATCATTTCTGTTATTTTTCTCACTCTTTTTTTCTGAGAATTTCGGAACTCCTCAGTTTATTTCTTTAGAAGACAGACATTAATTAAATGTTACTCTGTGCCACACATTGTCCTAAGTGTTTAGAATACAAGACTGAAATAAGAGAAACAAAAATCCCCACCTTTGTGGAGACTATAAAAGAAAATAGAATATTTCAGATATTTGTAAATAATCTGGAGATAAATAAGGAAGGTAAGTGAATGCTAGGAGTGTCGAACATTGCATTTTTAAATAGGAAGGGAAAGCAAGATCTTACCAAGAAGGAAAAGTGAAAGTGTTAGTTGCTCAGTTGTGCCTGACTCTTTGCGACCCCATGGACTACACCTCACCAGGCTCCTCTGTCCATGGGATTTTCCAGGCAAGAATCCTAAAGTGGGTAATCATTCCCTTCTCCAGGGGATCTTCCAGACCCAGGGATCGAACCTGGGTCTGTCATGTTGCAGACAGATTCCATCTCAGCCACCAGGGATGCCCTAAGAAGGAAACATTTGAGTAAAGATCTGAAGGAGGTGAGTGAAAGTGAAAGTGAAGTCATGTCTGACTCTTTGCAACTGGCGGACTATTGCCCACCAAGCGCCTCTGTCCATGGGATTCTCCAGGCAAGAATACTGGAGTGGTTTGCCACTTCCTTCTCCAAGTAGGTGAGGGAGTGAACCAAAGGGATATAGAAAAGAAGAGACCAGCCAGAACAGCAAGTTCAGTGACCTTGACTAGCGTGGTGTCAAAGAAGAGCAGAGACAACTACTGAGTTGTCTACGGTGTGCCTGGTCTAGAGTGAGCGAGAGTGAGCAAGGCTGGGGAGAGGGGAGGGGTTGAGGGGAGTAGCAGGAGATGAGGCCACTGGGGGAATACAAAGGTGGCCAGGTAAGGCCATGTGAAGAGATGGTAAGACTAAGAATCTGAGCAGTTGCTCTAAGAAGACAGGCCGGTGAAAAGTTATGAGCAAAGAAGAAGCGTGAGCTGATTTTTTAAAGCATTTTTATTCATTTAGTTAGTTACTTTCTTGGCTGTACTGGGTCTTCATTGCAGCACATGGCCTTTCTCTAGTTGCAGTGAGCAGGGGCTACTATCTAATTGTGATGTGCAGGCTTCTCATTGCAGTTCCTTCTCTTGCTGCTGAGCACTGGCTCTAGAGAACGGGCTCAGCAGTTGACTCACTGGCTTAGCTGCTCCTAGGCATGTGAGATCTTTCGAGACCAGGGATCGAACCAGTGTCCTCTGCATTGCAAGGAGGACTCTTAACCACTCGGCCACCAGGGAAGCCTGATTTGCTTTTTAGCAGAATGGCCCTATCTGCTGCGAATAGGGCCAAGGGCAGAAGGAGAGACACCAGTGAGGCTATTGCCATAGTCCTGAGGAGAGGTGATGGTGCCACGAACCAGAATGATGAGGGAAGAAGCGGTGATGTGGTTGGACACTTAGTGTACCTCAAAGGTAAGGTACATTAAAAAACCAGTAAGACTTTCTGATAGACTGGATGTGAGAATGTAGATTCTTGTCCTGGGCAACTGGATGGACAGAGTTAAATTTTAACACAGAGAAAATTCTAGGAGAAGAGAAAGGAGCCCAGAAACACTGTTTGAAGAATGTTATCTGTGTAATTTTTTTCTTGGGGAGGAGTGGTTTCTTTTTGCTCAAGATTTTATTTGTAATATTCATACATGTTAACAAACATAGTTGCAGTCCATCTATGTTCACTGACCTACAGAAGGGATTGGCAAACTTTTTCTGTAAAGGCAATATATATATATATATATATATATATATATTTTTAATTGGCTTTGGAGACCAGATGGTCTTTACTGCAATAACTCAACTCTGTTATAGCATGAAACAAGCTATTAGCAATATATAAAGGAATGAGATTGATTGTGTTCTAATAGATGTATTTGCAAAAACAGGCAGTGGGTCAGATTTGGCCCATGGGCTATAATTTGCTGAACCGCTTAATCTACGGTACCCTATTGAGTGACAGTACCACAGTTTATTTATTCTGCTGTTGATGAGCATTTGGGTTGTTTCAAGTTTGGGGTTTTTACAAATGATGCTCCTAAGAAACTTCTTGAGAATGTCTTTTGGTGACCACATGCTGATATTTCTATCTTATGTAAATATAAGAAGTGGAATTGCTATGCCATAAGGCATATTAATTTTCAATTTTGATAACTAATAATTTAACTTTAGTGATTTAACAATTATAGTAATTTAACTTCCACCAACTGCCTATGAGAGCTCCTGTTTTTTCACAACTTTGTTACAATTCAGTATTGTCAGTCTTTTAATTTTAGTACTCTGGTGAGCCTTTAGCTGTACTTTGCTTTATTTCAGTTCGTACCACATGATGACCAATGAGGATGAACAGTTTCACATGGTTTTTGGCCACAGAAGACTTTCATATGGGACTGGTTAAAGAACAGTGTACATATTCCTACTGGATTGTCTTTTTTCTCATTGTGTAAAAGTTTCTTATAAATTCTGTGTATATATTGCAATTATATTTACCCACATATTTACTATTTTTTGATATTCTTTATTCATTCTTGCATTTCTTAGCTTCCATGTGGCAAATATTTAATTGGCATTGAATAACTCTTTCTAGTGTTTCATTAGAGCTGCTCTGAGAGTGATGAATTCCCTTAGTTTGTGTTTGTTTGAATATCTCTTAAATTCACAATAATTCTTGAAGGGATTTTTTTCTGTGTTAACATTTTAGATTGTCTCTCATTTTCTTTCAGCACTTTAAAGATATCATTCCTTTGTCTTCTGCTTTCTATAGTTTCTATTGATAAAATCAGCTATCTGTCTCATTGTTGCTCTTCAGAAGATAATATGCCTTCCCCACTTTCCCTTTTTCCTTAAGATTTTTATCTTTGTTCTTAGTTTTAGCAGTTTTTTATGATACTCTCAGTATCACAGTTCTCTTTATATTCTTCCTTCATGGTTTTTATAGGACTTCTGGAATTGATGGCTCAGTTGCTTTACTATTTTTTGGAAATTTGCATTGCTTTTTGCCTTTTTTCCCCTTTCTCCTCTCCTTCTGGGTTTCCAATTATATGCATGTTAGACTTCCTTACTGGACGCTTATGTACATTACACACTTTTCTGTATTTTCATTCTTTTGTCTTTATATGCTTTATTCTGGATATTTGCTGTTTTTCTTGATATCATATCTTACCACCTTGTATGTGTATAAATGTGCATTTTTTAAGCTTTGTAAATAATTGTCCATTTTCTTTTTCTCAGCAGCAAGTCAGCTGGAACTATATAAGGTGTCGTTCAGGAAGAATGATTTCTGACTCTCCCTTCATTTTTTTCCCCCTACAAGTTATTTTAATTGTGCAACTGAAGTTTTGGTTTTGCTCTTTTAGTTTCCTTATCATCTTTTACAACGCTTATCTGTATTTTCAGCTTATTCTAATATTGTTTCTCTCAGCTTATGTTACCTTACTATGATGATCTGCTTCTGTTTCCAAGAGGCACTATTTCTTTACTCTTATATCAACTGGTTTCTAAAATTGTGATAAGCTTTCTATTCTTCTGGACAAAGTTCCCTTTTCTTTATCCTGCAATTTTCCAAAAAGTTTTTAAAACTGGTTTTTCAGTTTATTTGTTATTTAAGGAGAAATCTTTCCAAACGTGTTGACAAAATTAGTAGATCACTATTACTCTGCTTCCTGTTAGCTACAAATCTGGTCAAGTGTTAGATGAAACCTATACCTGAATGGCAACTTGATATGCACAACTTTTAGGCAATTCTTAGTAGGCTTTCCTTGAATAATTTTAATTAGACTAAAAGATAATCTCTTTGAACATACAAAAATATAGAAGAAGAAACATTATACATCCTAGTATATGTACTCCATTATATTCTTCCTGTCTTTACCTTGTTCTTCCTACTCATAAAGCCACTTAGAAATATAACACTACCGCTTGCAGCAATACAGACTGCTTAATAATATGTTTAAGGTAGTCCCCTTTCTATCAACATTTGTACATGTCATTTTCTTTATTTGTAAAATAGGGATACTAAAGAATTGTTCTTGTAAGACTATTACTTGAAATGATGTGTGTAAACTCAATAGCATAATTGCTGGCACATATAATTAAGTAGACATTACCCATTATTAAGAAGAGGTGGCAAGAATACACAGAAGAACTGTACAAAAAAGATCTTCATGACCCAGATAATCATGAAGGTGTGATCAATCACAATCACCTAGAGCTGGACATCCTGGAATGTGAAGTCAGGTGGGCCTTAGGAAGCATCACTAGGAACAGAGCTAGTGGAGGTGGTGGAATTCCAGTTGAGCTATTTCAAATCTTAAAAGATGATGCTGTGAAAATGCTGCATTCAATATGTCAGCAAATCTAGAGAACTCAGCAGTGGCCACAGGACTGGAAAAGGTCAGTTTTCATTCCAATCTCAAAGAAAGGTAATCCCAAAGAATGCTCAAACTACCACACAATTGCACTTATCTCACAGGCTAGTAAAGTAATGCTCAAAATTCTCCAAGCCTGGCTTCAGCAATACATGAACCGTGAACTTCCAGATATTCAAGCTGGTTTTAGAAAAGGCAGAGGAATCAGATCAAATTGCCAACATCCACTGGATCATCAAAAAAGCAAGAGAGTTCCAGAAAAAACATCTATTTCTGCTTTATTGACTATGCCAAAGCCTTTGGCTGTGTGGATCACAATAAACTGTGGAAAATTCTGAAAGAGATGGGAATACCAGACCACCTAACCTGCCTCTTGAGAAACCTGTATGCAGGTCAGAAAAGAACAGTTAGAACTAGACATGGAACAACAGGCTGGTTCCAAATAGGAAAAGGAGTACGTCAAGGCTGTATATTGTCACCCTGCTTATTTAACTTCTATGCAGAGTACATCATGAGAAACGCTGGGTTGGAGGAAGCACAAGCTGGAATCAAGATTGCCAGGAGAAATATCAATAACCTCAGATATGCAGATAACACCATCCTTATGGCAGAAAGTAAAGAAGAACTGAAGAGCCTCTTGGTGAAAATGAAAGAGGAGAGTGAAAAAGTTGACTTAAAGCTCAACATTCAGAAAACAAAGATCATGGCATCTGGTCCCATCACTTCATGGCAAATAGATGTGGAAACAGTGGAAACAGTGGCTCTGTGTGGATCACAATAAACTGTGGAAAATTCTGAAAGAGATGGGAATACCAGACCACCTAACCTGCCTCTTGAGAAACCTGTATGCAGGTCAGAAAAGAACAGTTAGAACTAGACATGGAACAACAGGCTGGTTCCAAATAGGAAAAGGAGTACGTCAAGGCTGTATATTGTCACCCTGCTTATTTAACTTCTATGCAGAGTACATCATGAGAAACGCTGGGTTGGAGGAAGCACAAGCTGGAATCAAGATTGCCAGGAGAAATATCAATAACCTCAGATATGCAGATAACACCATCCTTATGGCAGAAAGTAAAGAAGAACTGAAGAGCCTCTTGGTGAAAATGAAAGAGGAGAGTGAAAAAGTTGACTTAAAGCTCAACATTCAGAAAACAAAGATCATGGCATCTGGTCCCATCACTTCATGGCAAATAGATGTGGAAACAGTGGAAACAGTGGCTGACTTTATTTTTCTGGGCTCCAGAATCACTGCAGATGGTGATTGCAGCCATGAAATTAAAAGACGCTTACTCCTTGGAAGGAAAGTTATGACCAACCTAGACAACATATTCAAAAGCAGAGACATTACTTTGCCAACAAAGGTCTGTCTGGTCAGGGCTATGGTTTTTCCAGTGGTCATGTATGGATGTGAGTTGGACTATAAAGAAAGCTGAGCTTGGAAGAATTGATGCTTTTGAACTGTGGTGTTGGAGAAGACTCTTGAGAGTCCCTTGGACTGCAAGGAGATCCAACCAGTACATCCTAAAGGAGATCAGTCCTGGGTGTTCATTGGAAGGACTGATGTTGAAGCTGAAACTCCTATACTTTGGCCAACTGATGCGGAGAGCTGACTTATTTGAAAAGACTTTGGATGTTGGGAGGGATTGGGTGCAGGAGGAGAAGGGGACACAGAAGATGAGATGGTTGGATGACATCACCAACACAGTGGACATGGGTTTGGGTAGACTCCAGGAGTTGGTGATGGATAGGGAGGCCTGGTGTGCTGCGGTTGATGAGGTCGCAAAGAGTTGGACACGGCTGAGTGACTGAACTGTACTGAACCCATTATTTGTAGACATAACTAGTATTACCAATATTTTGGCTGTTAAGTTGCTGTCTCCTTCTTCTTGCTCTGAACTTAACCTGGATAGAAATGATTTGATGAACTTGTTGGTGTCCAGGGAACAAATTATTTGTAGTCTTAAGGCACTTTCCATGCATTAAAGAAACTGATACCCAGTTTTCTTACAGGTACAGTTTCCTACTTTTGTTAAGGATGGACAATGGAAGAAGCAGAAAGCAGTCTAGAATGCCTGTGAGTGTCAAACATAACAAAAATGAGTGCATTAGGCAAATGCAATTAAAAGGGACTGGTAAGGACTGTGGAAAATCTGAAAGCACCTGCCTAGCATTTTATAGGCATCCATACTTCAGTTCCAGTTAGTTGATACTTCCTGGAAATGTGTGATGAATGATTTCACCATGAGGTAGCCATTGGTATTTGTAAGTGAAATTGTATCTTATATTTATGTAAGTTCATTTTTTAAAAGACCTAGGATATCAAATAATCTGTATGGGCTACTTAGGGTGCATATGGCTTATGGTATGCTATTTTGTGACTTTTCACCTACAAGATAAAGCCCACCACCTTGTCAATAGGATCCCATGACTTGGCTCCAGAAATCCTCTTCAAAGTTATTTTCCACCTCTTCTGATTTTAACTTTGCTATCTGGTAATACCAAAATGCTCCCAGGAATCCTCTGACTGCCTTCTAAGCTCTAGGCTTCCCTAAGTGTCCCTAGTATAACTTTAATACCATTCTAGGCATACAGCCATAATAGACCTTGCAGCACAATTTTGAAGCATGCTTCCATCATCCCATTCACCCGAAAACTTCTTGGGGCTGAAGACCATGTTGTCTCTTCCCAAGCCTAGCACAGTACTGGACACATAGTAGGCCCTCAGGTAACACTTGTTAAATTGGGCTGAATTTTTTTTGTAAGGGACATGGTAAGTAAATATGATCATTCTTTGCAGAAGTTGAAATGTGATACAGAGGACATGAGTGCAGAACACATATTATTCATCATTTTCTTTACTCATTATTTTTGGGCCTGAAGAACCAAAGACCTGGAAGATCTCTAAGGCAAAATATACTCAAGAAACTTCCAATAGTCTGATTTCCCTATATGTTATCTGATTACAACATCCAAATATCAAAGGTAAAATTAGTATAAGTAATAGTGTGAAGAGTTGACTCATTGGAAAAGACCCTGATGCTGGGAGGGATTGGGGGCAGGAGGAGAAGGGGACGACAGAGGAGGAGATGGCTGGATTTCATCACGGACTCGATGGATGTGAGTCTGAGTGAACTCCAGGAGTTGGTGAGGGACAGGGAGGCCTGGAGTGCTGCGATTCATGGGGTTGCAAAGAGTCGAACACGACTGATTGAACCGAACTGAACTGAACTGAATAGTGACTATAGCTATTATTTATTTATGAGGCTACACAGCACCAATTCTTTGCTAAGTAGTTTAAAGCAACTATGTTTTCTTCAATCTTTATGCCATCTATAAAAGGCACATACTCTCATTGTTCCCATTTACTGGATGACGACATAGTGACTTAAGAGAGAATATCCATGGTACTACAACTAGAAATCGGTGGATCCAGTATCCGCACCCACGTCCAATTCCCCTTCACGTCTTGATACTTCTCACCAGTGTCAAATGACATCAATGACCTATGGATGATTTTCTTTTTCCTAGAGACCTGAACTTCAGAAGGAATTTACCTTCCTTTGTGACCTTATCATGACAGTTTTGAAGAGGTAAAGAATCAGAACAGGATCAGAAGATAAAAATGACTTCGTNGGCCAAATCATGCAAACCCTTCTAGATGATGATAAGGAGTTTGTATTTATCCTGAAATCACTGGGAAGTCACTGATGGGTTTCAAGCAGAGAGATATCAGAACCAAGTGTGTCCTCTGAAAAGAGAGTCCTGGCCATTTGAAGAATGGGGAATGGATTGACGGATGACAAACAAAAAAATAAAAGCAAAAAACTGGGAACTGAGGCTACCGAGGAGACTAAGTGATAAATAATGGTAGTTTGGACTTTAGTAACAGAAAGATAGGAAAAGTAAAAGGATTTAAAGATGTCTTTTGGTGATGGAATTGATAGAATATTCTTTAGCTAGTAAGTGGTAAAACCCAGTCATTTTATTCCAAACTGAATACATTTTAACATACATTTATAGCTACATTCTTATTTAACTTAGCTACCTATAAGCCACTAGACACTGAGATAGCAACAATAACTCTATGTATAAGTCAACATTGCCTCTCAAGAAATGGGAAACAATTCAATTTTATAATCTTTGGATTTTGTTGTTGTTGTTGTTGTTGAAAACAGTAAACATCTGTGGAAAGAATAAAATAAATGATACTGGGTCAGCGATGTCATCTCTACATGACATGCAGAAAACATGACTTGCCTGGAACGCGGTATTTACTTCAATGTGGCCCATTAGCATCTAGCATTTGCCAGATTATCTGTCTCTTCCGGGACAAATTTGAATCAAGTGTGTATTTTTTAAATCCAGAGATGCTTTTGGTTTGATATCTAGTACATAATCATCTTAGAATAAAATGGCATTTATGGATGTCTTTCTATAAGCATACCTTTGATTAACTTTTCATGCACTTACTGATTTATTCAACAAACGTGTTTTTAAGTTCGTACTTGGCCATGTGTCATATTTGATGCTGGTAAAAAAATGAAAATAAGACAGATTATTTCCACTCTTAACCAGTTTGTATCTGNATGGATGTCTTTCTATAAGCATACCTTTGATTAACTTTTCATGCACTTACTGATTTATTCAACAAACGTGTTTTTAAGTTCGTACTTGGCCATGTGTCATATTTGATGCTGGTAAAAAAATGAAAATAAGACAGATTATTTCCACTCTTAACCAGTTTGTATCTGAGAGAGAGAGAGATAAGACAAGTAAACAAGTAATGTCAACAAAGTCAACAATTGGTTGGATGGAGTAAGTACAAGATACTAGTGGAAGGGGAGGATAACTAGCCCTCTCCTGGAGGGGCTGACATTGACATGGAAATCTGAGGATAACTGAGGCCAGCCTAGAAAAGGTTTAATGGGAGGGAGACTGCTTTGGGGGAGGTCAGAGTATAAGCAAAGGACCAGAAATGAAAGAGAAAATGACATATTCATGGAAAAGGAAAAGCAAATATTTCAGAATGGTTGGCAAGGAAAAGTTTAGGAGTGATGAACCCCCTGAGGGAAAAGTCATGAAAGAATTTATAGCCCATGTTAAATAGCTTGCATTCATTCAAATAGCAAGAAGGAACTATGTAAGCATTTTTCAGCAAGAAAGTGACATGATCAAGTATAAAATTTAGAAAGACCTCCTTGAATACATATAGGATGGAGAATGCATGAGTGGGGATGAAGCGATCAGGTTAAAAACCAAGCATGTCAGTTGGAAGTCTTTGTGTTAATTATAGACTAGAAATTATGCATTCTAAGAAAACTGAGTGGATAGGGAGAGAAGTAGGCAAATTTTAAAGAGACTAGTTGATAAGACAGGCAGGTCTTGGAGATTGATTGAGTGTGGTAGATGAGTGTTGGGAAGTATCAAAGATAATACCCAGGTTTCTGACAGGAGTTAGGAAATACAGGAGAAATGGTTAGGATATGGTAATAAGTTGCCCTGGACATGTTAAGTTCCATCTGTTTGTAGGTCACTTAAGTAGTGATGGACACCAGGTAACCAAATTCACTGTATTCACAGGAGAGCTCTGTGCAACTCAGAGGTCTTGTTGGCAACAGCATGTAGCACAGCAAGAATTCTGATTGAATATTGTCGATGAGCAGGAGAGTCAGAGAACTGTGACAGTATTACGGGAATTAGCCCTTCACAGCTACCCTGGGGCGGTTATAATTCCCCTCTGTAATCAACGATGCAGCAAGCAAATAGTTTTCTGAGGGTCACTTCAATGACCTTGTTGCATTAATTTATTATTAGGCTTCCACTGATTACCACGATTCCAATCTGCAGCCAATATGCCAATCAATATCTACATATTGAATGCCCATATATGCTCAGCACAATGACTATCTGAATCTCTTTAGAGTTTTAGATGTGGTAGGCTAAAAATAAAGGACAGGACCCTAGACAAGGTGACTGGGCAATGAAGAGACTTGCAGAGAAAATTGCAGTTTTAGGCACAGAAAACAGCAAGGGTCAATTTGTAAAAATCAAAGTCAATGTGCAAACCCAAAGAGCAAAAGAACTTCAGAAACCAAGAGATGATGCCAAGGGTGAACAGATAAGCAGAACAGGACAGTACAGGTGCAAAGCCAGGAGGAGCGCGTGAGGGGCCCAAGGTAACTACGATGCTTAATCGTCCATATATTGACTTCATTATTTATCAAGGACATGATCCTTGGATGGGTCAAACCTGCTTACAAGTTATGCGTTGTGATAGATAGTAAATACCTACACTGGCTTGATTCTTTCATGATTCTGAACATTTTTTATTAAGGCAGTATTTCCACTTACAATAGTTCCCCCATTGTCTAAATCCTTTAGATAGGGACTCTCCTGAAATGATTACAATTAGGTCTCATTTAATGAACATTTATTCTATGTCCATAAATGTGCATTTTGCATAGTGTCCCATTTAATCTTCACAACATCTAACTGAAAAAACTGAGTTCCTCTGTCACTGGGAAGAAAACAAAAATTCTGAAAATATGCTGTAAAACTGTTTATCCTGGCTTTGCTTTCCTCTCTTTTTCCCTCCAGAAACTTGCTCTAATTCATTCTCTTGTTCCAGTCACCCTGGCCTTCTTCCGGTTTACCAAAGCCACCATTCTTCAGACCCCAGGATATTTGCACAGACTGTTTGCTCAGTTGGACATTGTTTCTCTCACTTTGCTATCTCTTTTAGATCTCAACTAAAGGATAGCTTTTTAGACAAGCTCTCCCTGCCTTCCCTGTACCTGTCAGTACCCTTAGTTATGCTTCATAGAATCACACTCCTTTACTGTTGAGCCCTGAGCTCAGAATATAGTTACACCTTTGTTAGAAGGATTAGGGCTTCCTAGGTGGCTCAGTGGCTTCCTAGGTGGCTCATATTCTGCATTGCAGAATATGCTTGCAATGCAAGAGAGGCAGGCAGACGTTCGATCTCTAGGTCAGAAAGACTCCCTGGAGGAGGGCATAGCAGCCCACTCTAGTATTCTTGCTTGGAGAATCCCCATGGACAGAAGAGCCTTGGGGCTATAGTTCATAGGGTCACAAAAAGTTGGACACAACTAAAGCAACTGAGCATGCACACACTCAGCAGGATCAGTCATTTAAAATTTTTCACCCTAAATGACTGTAAGCACAATAATAGGACTTATTATGTATTTCTTTGTTCACTATTATATCCCTGATATCAAGGTTACACAGTTTTATATATATATAACTTCATTAACAAGGTTATATATAACTTTATTAACTTTGCCAACAAAGGTCCATCTGGTCAAGGCTATGGTTTTTCCTGTGGTCATGTATGGATGTGAGAGTTGGACTATGAAGAAAGCTGAGCACTGAATAATTGATGCTTTTGAATCGTGGTGTTGGAGAAGACTCTTGATTGAGAGTCCCTTGGACTGCAAGGAGAGCCAACCAGTCCATCCTAAAGATCAATTCTGGGTGTTCACTGGAAGGACTGATGTTGAAGCTGAAACTCCACTACTTTGGCCACCTGATGTGAAGAGCTGACTCATTTGAAGAGACCCTGATGCTGGGCAAGATTGAAGGTGGAAGGAGAAGGGGATGACAGAGGATGAGATGGTTGGATGGCATCCCCGACTCAATGGACATGAGTTTGGGTAAACTCCAGGAGATGGTGATGGACAGGGAGGCCAGGCGTGCTGCAGTCCATGGGGTCACAAAGAGTCGGACACAGCTGAAGAACTGAACTGAACTGAACTGAACTTTATTAAATTCAATCAACAACAGAGGTCATTTTTCATTATTTATAAATTATGAAAATGAGGGCTAGAAAAGTTGTCACTTACCTAAGATCAAACAGCTCACTGATTAGTACCAAAATTACAGCTCAGAGCTCCTACCTCCCTGTCCATTTTCTTTTAAAAAACATTAACCCCAATGTGCTTGTGTTTGACTTTCCCTTTGTCATCTCCATTGCACAGATGCCCAAGGGGAAATTCTGACAATAAGTCTACATCCTAACAATACAAGCTTAATGAACTAACCAGAAAAGTAATCCCACCACTGAAAAGTAAATTAACGTACTAAAACCATAACTAAAAACATTGCTTCGATCTGACAACTGCAGTTGTCATTTCTATAGTGTGGGCTTTTTGCATATGGAATATTTCCCTTCAAAGAAAATTGAGAACTTGTATTGAATTGTGCCAGACAGAGCCGTAGCTGTGTTGAACATTCTACCGACGTTCCTTGAAAAGCATGTGTCATCTTGGCATCTTATTTAGAAATATTGTTTAAAGAAGCAGTTGCTGCTATGCTGTAAGCTAATGGAAAGGAACTGCAGTTTCTTTTTAAAGACATCTGGGCCCCCAGAACAGAACAACAATTCAAATCATGACTATTCAGCAGCCACTTAAGTGTATGACTTCCCTCTGGCTAAGTTCTGAGTTATGCCCATGGATCATATTATTCTGAGTCAGGTGATACCTCTCCGAATGCTACTGCCTGCGTTTCTACAACTAAATTTATAGAGGAGTCTTTGCATTAGTACTATACCAACTCTTCTATATCTTCTTGATTATTTCTGTTCTCTCTTTTTGCCCACATTGTCAGGTACAGACTATGAGCAGAAAGCCCCAAAGCTAACAAATGCAGAATGCATTCCACTGACTCAAAATGTGATAACCCAGCAGTGTTTCTCTAGAGAGGATTTTTCCTGGTTAATGCAGCTGGATCTTTCACTAAAAACCCACTAAGAGAGTAGTTGAATATGGGACACACTGAATTTTCTTTCAGTACTTTCTAAAGTCAACTGATCACTTCCAAAATCAGAACACCACCCACTCTTTGCTGACAAAAAGTATTATCTTAATTAGCACTTAACCAAACAACCTAAAAGCACCTGCCCTTTGAAAAAATCGAAAAGAAGATGAGGATTTGAAGTGATGATAATGACACTTCAGTTTTGTGAACTCAGAAGAGAACTAATAAATGAGAGAAAGAGAAAAAAAAAAAAGAAGAAGAAATGGTGAAGAAAGTTTTGGTGACCATCAGGGAACAGGAAGTACAATACAAAAACAGTATAATGCTTCCCGGTGGCTCAGAGGTTAAAGCGTCTGCCCAAAATGCAGGAGACCTGGGTTCAATCCCTGGGTTGGGAAGATCCCCTGGAGGAGATGGCAACCCACTCTGGTATTCTTGCCTGGAGAATCCCTTAGACAGAGGAGCCTGGTGGGCTACAGTCCATGGGGTCACAAAGAGTGGGACACGACTGAGCGACTTCACTTTCATGGCCCTGATATAGCCTTGGGCTTGCCTGATAGCTCAGTTGGTAAAGAATCTGCCTGCAATGCAGGAGACCTCAGTTCACTTCCTGGGTTGGAAAATCCGCTGGAGAAGGGATAGACTACCCACTCCATTATTCTTGAGCTTCCCTTATAGCTCAGCTGGTAAATAATCTGCCTGCAATGTGGGAGACCTGGGTTTGATCCTTGGGTTGGAAAGATTTCCCAGGAGAAGGGAAAGGATACCCACTCCAGTAATTCTGGCCTGGAAAATTCCATGGCCTGTATAGTCCATGGAGTCGCAAAGAGTCAGACATGACTAAGTGGCTTTCACTTCACAGTCTTGAGTCAGACATACCAAAGTTCATTTGTTTCTTAATTCACTTGACAATCGGAGCATGGCATAGTGGTTCAAAGTGTAGACATTGTAGCCAGAGAACTAGAATCGAATTCCGTTCCACCAGAGCCAAGATGTGAAACCTTTGGCACGTTCCTTAAGCTCTGGCTTCAGGTTACTCATGTCAGGCATCCATGATAATGTGTCTATTTCATTAAGTTGCAAAGAGGATTTAATGAGTTATAGATAAAATGACTAAAACTGTGCCTGGCACACTGTGAACACTAGGTCAGTTTTACTTTTACTGTTGTTTTCTCCATGCATCTGCATATTCCAACCCCCAGGAAAGTGCTGAGTACTGGAAAGGGAATAAGATAGATGCTGTGCCTCATTAGGTCATGATAAATATTATGATAGAATGGATTAGGGGGATGTGAGAGAAAAGAATGAGGTTGTGGAGTGATTTTATTCATTGAATGGTGAGGAAACACCTGTCTGGAAGAAGTGTCATTGAATCTGAAAGCCAAAGTTGGATGGGATAAGGGTTAGTTAGGTGACTTAAGGGAGATAAAATGCCCAGTCAGAGAACACGTCGGGTACTCGGCACAGGTTGAAGACCTTGGCTGCTTCTGAGGAACTGAGCTGAGGTTCTTATGTCAGAGACACCGTCACGGTGGTGAAGAGTGGGAAATGAGCCTGGAGGTGTGGACGTCTTCCAGACAGGCTTTATTCAGAACAGTGGGAGACTACTGAAGGATGTAATGCAGAGAAGGAATATAATCCGATTTTTTTTTTAAGTGAACAGACTAGTTTTTTAGAGCAGTTTTGCACTAAGCCACTTCAGTCATGGCCGACTGTTTGCGATCCCATGGACTGTAGCCCGCCAGGCTCCTCTGTCCATGGGATTCCCCAGGCAAGAATACTGGAGTGGGTTGTCATGGCCTTCTCCAGGGGATCTTCCCTACCCAGGGATCGAACCCACATCTCTTACATCTGTATTGGCAAGTGGGTTTTTTGCCACTAGCACCACCTGGGAGCCCAATCAAACCAAAGTAACCAAATCAAACCAAAACCTCACCAACCAGAAAGNCATTCCTTGAAAAGCATGTGTCATCTTGGCATCTTATTTAGAAATATCGTTTAAAGAAGCAGTTGCCGCTATGCTGTAAGCTAATGGAAAGGAACTGCAGTTTCTTTTTAAAGTCATCTGGGCCCCCAGAGCAGAACAACGATTCAAATCATGACTATTCAGCAGCCACTTAAGTGTGTGACTTCCCTCTGGCTAAGTTCTGAGTTAAGCCCATGGATCATATTATTCTGAGTCAGTTGATACCTCTCCGAATGCTACTGCCTGTGTTTCTACAACTAAATTTATAGAGGAGTCTTTGCAATAGTACTATACCAACTCTTGTATATCTTCTTGATTATTTCTGTTCTCTCTTTTTGCCCACATTGTCAGGTACAGACTATGAGCAGAAAGCCCCAAAGCTAACAAATGCAGAATGCATTCCATTGACTCAAAATGTGATAACCCAGCAGTGTTTCTCTAGAGAGGATTTTTCCTGGTTAATGCAGCTGGATCTTTCACTAAAAACCCACTAAGAGAGTAGTTGAATATGGGACACACTGAAATTATAGAGGAGTCTTTGCAATAGTACTATACCAACTCTTGTAATCTTCTTGATTATTTCTGTTCTCTCTTTTTGCCCACATTGTCAGGTACAGACTATGAGCAGAAAGCCCCAAAGCTAACAAATGCAGAATGCATTCCATTGACTCAAAATGTGATAACCCAGCAGTGTTTCTCTAGAGAGGATTTTTCCTGGTTAATGCAGCTGGATCTTTCACTAAAAACCCACTAAGAGAGTAGTTGAATATGGGACACACTGAATTTTCTTTCAGTACTTTCTAAAGTCAACTGATCACTTCCAAAATCAGAACACCACCCACTCTTTGCTGACAAAAAGTATTATCTTAATTAGCACTTAACCAAACAACCTAAAAGCACCTGCCCTTTGAAAAAATTGAAAAGAAGATGAGGATTTGAAGTGACGATAATGAAGACACTTCAGTTTTGTGAACTCAGAAGAGAACTAATAAATGAGAGAAAGAGAGAGAAAAAAAAGAAGAAATGGTGCAGAAAGTTTTGGTGACCATCAGGGAACAGGAAGTATAACACAAAAATAGTGTAATGCTTCCCTGGTGGCTCAGAGGTTAAAGCGTCTGCCCAAAATGCAGGAGACCTGGGTTCGATCCCTGGGTTGGGAAGATCCCCTGGAGAAGGAGATGGCAACTCACTGTGGTATTCTTGCCTGGAGAATCCCTTAGACAGAGGAGCCTGGTGGGCTACAGTCCATGGGGTCACAAACAGTGGGATATGACTGAGCGACTTCACTTTCATGGCCCTGATATAGCCTTGGGCTTCCCTGATAGCTCAGTTGGTAAAGAATCTGCCTGCAATGCAGGAGACCTCAGTTCACTTCCTGGGTTGGAAAGATCCACTGGAGAAGGGATAGACTACCCACTCCATTATTCTTGAGCTTCCCTTATAGCTCAGCTGGTAAATAATCTGCCTGCAATGTGGGAGACCTGAGTTTGATCCTTGGGTTGGAAAGATTTCCCAGGAGAAGGGAAAGGATACCCACTCCAGTAATTCTGGCCTGGAAAATTCCATGGCCTGTATAGTCCATGGAGTTCAAAGAGTCAGACATGACTAAGTGGTTTTCACTTCACAGTCTTGAGTCAGACATACCAAAGTTCATTTGTTTCTTAATTCACTTGACAATCGGAGCATGGCATAGTGGTTCAAAGTGTAGACATTGTAGCCAGAGAACTAGAATCGAATTCCGTTCCACCAGAGCCAAGATGTGAAGCCTTTGGCACGTTCCTTAAGCTCTGGCTTCAGGTTACTCATGTCAGGCAGTCATGATAATGTGTCTATTTCATTAAGTTGCAAAGAGGATTTAATGAGTTATAGATAAGATGACTAAAACTGTGCCTGGCACACTGTGAACACTAGGTCAGTTTTACTTTTACCATGCATCTGCATATTCCAACCCCCACAAAAGTGCTGAGTACTGGAAAGGGAATAAGATAGATGCTGTGCCTCATTAGGTCATGATAAATATTATGATAGAATGGATTAGGGGGATGTGAGAGAAAAGAATGAGGCTGTGGAGTGATTTTATTCATTGAATGATGAGGCTTCCCTGTTGGCTCAGAGGTTAAAGCATCTGCCTGCAGTGTGGGAGACCCAGGTTCCATCCCTGGGTTGGGAAGATCCTCTGGAGAAGGAAATGGCAACCCACTCCAGAACTCTTGCCTGGAAAATCCCATGGACTGAGGAGCCTGGTGGGCTACAGTCCACGGGGTCGCAAAGAGTTGGACATGACTGAGCGACTTCACCTACCTACCTAATGGTGAGGAAACACCTGTCTGGAAGAAGTGTCATTGAATCTGAAAGCCAAAGTTGGATGGGATAAGGGTTAGTTAGGTGACTTAAGGGAGATAAAACGCCCAGAGAACACGTCGGGTACTCGGCACAGGTTGAAGACCTTGGCTGCTTCTGAGGAACTGAGCTGAGGTTCTTATGTCAGAGACACCGTCAGGGTGGTGAAGAGTGGGAAATGAGCCTGGAGGTGTGGACGTCTTCCAGACAGGCTTTATTCTCAGAACAGTGGGAGACTACTGAAGGATGTAATGCAGAGAAGGAATATAACAGATTTTTTTTTAAGTGAACAGACTAGTTTTTTAGAGCAGTTTTGCACTAAGCCACTTCAGTCATGGCCGACTGTTTGCGACCCCATGGACTGTAGCCCACCAGGCTCCTCTGTCCATAGGATTCCCCAGGCAAGAATACTGGAGTGGGTTGCCATGGCCTTCTCCAGGGGATCTTCCCCACCCAGGGATCAAACCCACATCTCTTACATCTGTATTGGCAAGTGGGTTCTTTACCACTAGCACCACCTGGGAGCTCAATCAAACCAAAGTAATCAAATCAAACCAAAACCTCACCAACCAGAAATTCACCTTCAAAGTCAATGGCAAACAGCCCCAAATATGACCTCCAAATCCTACTAAACCTGTGACCCTTGTCCGAAGTGCCTTATACACAGAGTTTCCCTTCACAGGGAGAACACTCCAAATTGAAGCCTGGAGCTGAAGCTCCCCAAGTTGGAGCCATAGCCCCCAAAAGGACAAGGTCAAAAAGGCCCTGGTAGGACCCTTTTGTCAAACTGTTCTGGGGAAAGGTTACTTGAGTGTTTAATTTGCAAAGAGGAGTGTGATCTATTAGAGCAGTTTCTAGGCTTACAGATAAATCCCACAGAAAGTACAGCAGATTCCTATAAATCCCTAGTTCCCTCCTCCCCTACACTTTCCCCCACTAGTAACTTCCTGCACTATGTGGTACATTTTTTATAATCTATAAACTACTATTGATCACTATCATCACTAAGGTCCAAAGTTCACATTTCAATTCACTCACTGCATGGAATAATTCTTAGTTTTACCAAAGCCTACTGTCATGTTTCATAAATGTCAATGTCACATAGAATCATACTGAATACTTTCGCCACTCTGTAGTTTTAATTGGAGGGTAATTGATTTACAGTGTTGTATTGGTTTCTGCCATACAACAACATGAATTAGTCATAAGGATACACATATCATCACTCTATAATGTTTTTATTTTTAACTGTACTAGTTCAAAGTAGGTGGAAAATGTGGTTGGAGCAAGAGTCTTGATGAGAAACTTATCAAATGGCCATTGCCACAGTCTTGACAAACTCAGAAAAATCTAACTCTAGAGTCAACAAACATACTCATTGCTATAGACTGTTATCACAATTTGAATTTGAACCGTATCATCTTGACTTTGTCCTGATTGAAGAACATGCCTCAAGAACATCATTTTTGGATCCGACATATATTTCCTATTGTCTTTTGAATTAGATTTATGAAAGTATTAGCTTAAAAAAAAAATCTTGAACCTGCTGTTACCTGGCTCCAGATGAGTATCTCTGATGTCCACCTCTGCTATTTCATCACATAGGGGGCAGCTTTGTGTCGCTGCTCTTCACAGCAGTTGCTTTTGGGAATTAGAGCCTTATGTGATTGGAATCAAAATTTATACATGAGAGAGCTAATGGGTGTATTGGGTGGGAAAGGAGCCTGAAGGGGAGAACTGGCGGCAGAAGGTGAATGCCTGCTATCCGTCAACAGTCTGTTAGTATGCCCAGAGTCAAGTATCAGGAGGCGGCAGAAACAATTCACTTATTTTGCAACAATCTGATACAGAAGCTGCTTGTTGGAATCCTGACAATGCATCTTGATTAGGCTTTGGTCTTCCTCTGAGAAAGGTCTTGTTCTAAGGACACAGCCAGGTGGTATCTATAGCCTCCTAATTCTTTTCTCCTCCCTCCGCCCAGAAATTACCCACCATCACTGGAAGCCTCATGTTGCCTCATATGACAATTGCTGAATTGGCTTTCCTATCCGAAGCCATGCTTTTATTTCTTTTTCATTTTGTTTGAGGTTTTCCATGCAGCAGGTACAAGGTATGGCGTCGTGGAACCATAACTACTGAGAACACAAGAAGCAGATTAGAGAAAGGAGCACAAACATACTCCTTGTAAATGGAGATTGTTAAGTGGCGGGTAGGGGGTGGGGTGGGCGGCAATAACACTGAGCTGGTAGAGAACTGTCTTGCCCTTCTTTCCTTCTGGGAAGAGAGTCTGATCCTGAGTTATCCAGAGAGGGCTGACCCCATAGGATGACCAACATGGATACTGCTTGGTATAGTTAAGAAAACGCACTCTGGAACCAGATATTCTGGGTTCAAGTCCTGGATCTGACATATAATAGTGTGACCTTGGACACTTAACCTCCCTGTGGCTCAGCCATCTGGAAAATATGGATGATAATAGAATATATTCCATAGGGTTGTTACATGAGTTTTGCTTGAGACTTATCTACTGGATAGCAGTTTATATGAGAAAGATTTTTGCTTATTTTTTCCAGCAGAAGAGTGGGTTGAGGGAGATGGTTTTCCTTTCTGTGCCTTATTCCTTTGCAGACTCTTAAAGACTGATTAGATGCAGTAATTAGAATTTAGTATATATTTCAAAGGCCATATTTGATAAATTAATTACTATGTTTTATCAGGTGGTTTATGAAATACCAACAGGTAGTCCCAGAAGAGGCTGTAAAGACTGACATTGATGTTCAGACAAAAAGATCAGTGGCAATTCACCAGGGAACTTTTGCCTTGGCAAATGAGGTGAATGTGACTNAAATTAGGACCCTCAGGTTTAAGCTTGATCTTTTGAAAGCAGAGAATAAGTTTTGCTCTAGGTATACTTAAAGTCTCTGACTTACAAACCCAAGCAAGGGAAAGGAGATAGGACCACTGCATGCGCTGCCATGCCACAGCTCAGTGACTCGGCTGTCACTGCTATAAAGCCAACATTTGCTTCCAGCTAACCATGCCCTAGTGATGAGCGTGGAAATCTAGTCCCTAGAAAGACTGTCTTCTGCCACAACCTCCTCTCTTCTTTTCCCATCAAGATGAATCACCCAAGTCATACTATTCCCTTGTTCCTTTCCACTTTTCACCTCTAGTCATAGCTAAGTTAATACCATCTTAGGTCATTTTTTAAAAATTTCCAAACTATATACATTCCCCTTAGCTAATTTTATTTTCTCCTCTCTCCATAATGTATTCAGTTATTTAAAGAACCTCTGTCTCCTTCCTCACCTTGCAACTTTTCTGAACATCCACACGATCCTAATTTCTTGGGCTTTCTGTAAGAGTAGAGCCTGGAGAATCCCAGGGACAGAGGAGCCTAGTGGGCTGCCATCTATGGGGTCGCACAGAGTCGCACACGACTGAAGCAACTTAGCAGCAGCAGGTCTATTAACATAGAGAAAAAAAATCTCTCTCCCATTTTAAGGGACATAATTCATTTGTAGGATCATTTCTACTTGGATACAAGCTATTAGTGTAGCTGATTTAGAAAATTATTAGTTCACTTAATATAGTTAAATCGTATGATTTGTTGTTTTATTTATTTCTTGGAAAATGTTTGTAATTTTATCATATACTTACTTTTATGGGACTTTTAACATCTTGAAATTCTCAATGACCATGAAGGGCATTAGCCAACAACTTGTTAATTATTGACAATGAACAATTGTTAATTATTGACAATTAACAATTAGACATGAGTGACTTCCATGGTTGGAGTCTGCAGTGATGGGTATACTCCTTGACAGTTTCTTTATTTCACACAAAAGCTAGTCTCTGAGCAAATTCGATTGGGTATTCAAATGTTTACTAATTTAGCAATAACCAGAGCTGGAGAAGACTTTTGAGAATCTGTTGAGCAGCAAGGAGGTCAAATCAGCCAACTAAAAAGGAAATCAACCCTGAATATTCATTGGAAAGACTAATGCTGAAACTGAAGCTCCAACACTTTGGCCACCTGATGCAAAGAGCTGACTCATTTGGAAAAGACCCTGATGCTGGGAAAGATTGAGGGCAGGAGGAGAAGGGAGTGACAGAGCATGAGATGTTTGGATGGCATCACTGACTCAATTAACATGAATTTGAGCAAACTCTGGGAGACAGTGAAGGACAGGCAAGCCTGGTATGCTGCAGTCCATGGGACTGCAAAAAGTTGGACATGACTTAGAGACTAAACAACAAGCCACAGTCATATAACAAATTGGGCAAGCTTGATAACATCTCCGCTGTCTTATCTTTTCTATACTCTGGCTCATGCATTTGATGAAAGGCTGTCTTGAGACAAATGCACAGTAGTCTAGTGGCAGGATTCAGCTGTTCCTCCAGTAGAGAGGAGATGATGGAATCCTGCACTGGAAGCTATACACAGGCCTGGATGGAATCCCAAGGACAACACTTTATCTCAAAGTGAAGCAATTTTATCGGTAGACTAGAAGGCCTTGTAAGCCATCTAGCCAATCTATATATCTTGGACCCGGTCATTTCACCAATTTAAAAATCACGCCTAACATCAATTGTACTAATTAACAGACTCTCTGTGTTGATCAAAGAAAATTGAATCCTTCCAACAGAACTACTAATCTGTGGGCTTCTAATTAGTGTTTCAAAGGCTAACTAATTTAGAGCTTATATTGACAATTAAAGTGCTTCAAATATTCAACTAATTAGAATGGGATTAAAACATTTGCACATACACATACATACACCGCCAACAACAATAAGTTACACATAATGTAAAACTCTTGAAAATTCCAAAAATTCTATAGTTCTTGTCTTTGCACACAAGAGGTCTCATACAGGTTTACAGGTGAGATATTGAGGTAAGGTGCCTATAGTAAATACAGTATATGAGTCACGCCCTAAGAAACCAGCTATAGACTATTGTCATTTGGTGTAGGAAAAATGCTCAAGCTTTTCAATTGGGAGGAACTCAAAATGCTTAAGACTTGGTATCTCTATAAGCGTATAAAATAAGGGGCCAGAGATTTAGGGCCATTGCAAGTATAGGAAAAGAAGAAAATCTAAGTAATTTGAAACTAAGAAAAAAATATGAGTAAATGACCTATCTTCCTAACAATGTAATATACTTTTAAAATTGAGTGTTGCCTGTCCATTAAGAAAATCAAATATGTAAAAGAATGGCTATTCAGAACATACAACACAGATTGATATATTTGTTATTATTTTGCCAGTGTAATTTATATCTCTGGATTTCAAGATGCCTATTTAAGACTGGGTCATGTATGTAAGGTAAAATACCACCGGGGGTAAATAATGCTTGTGTTAGAATCATGTGGCCCAAAAGATTGGGTTTAAGATGGTATGAGCTACCTGAAATAAGCCAGCACCACTTAATTTTTTAATTATTAAAAAAAGATTTGATTAGTGAAATTATTTAATCATTAAACATAATTTAATAATTGACATGTATTAAAATAAATTATAAATATTTAATCATTGCTAATTATTTTTAAATCCAACCGAAAAAGCAATTAGGTGTCTTTCTGTTAGCAGCACAATCTGAGATCCGGACAGGAAGAGCATTGCTCTTTTATTAATAAAATATGTTATTAGTTATCCTTCATCTCATTAGAAACTAGACACAGTCAATGCTTCAAAAGAACAAAACACTTAATTACCACTTAATTCTCAATACTCTCTACAATGTCACTGCCAAGGTTTGTCCAGCCTAAGTTTGAAGTCTTCCAACGATAATGTTCTCACTTTACCCCAAAGCTCTGTTAGCCTTTCAAAAGCTCTGCCAGACCATCCATTCTCACGTGTTTTCATCAACAAATGTGAACTGAGAATCTCCCACTGACAGGTACTGTCATTGGCTCTGCGATCCAGCATTAAACAAATTACACATCTATCTTTGCCCTCGTGGAACTACATTCCAGTTGGGAAAGACAGACAATAAAGAGAGTTATGGGAAATATCTGGTCTGGGTTGGAAGAGATGTGCTTTACAGAGGAAAACCAGAGGAGGGCAACCAGGATTCCTGCCATGCTGAGTAAGTTCCAAAAGAGCTAAGTCTGTCAGCAGGTAGCTGGGGAGAGGGCAGTTATTGCAAACACCGAGATCCTAAGGAAGAAATGTTCCTGGACTGCGTAAGGAGCAACAGGTGCCCGTGTGGCCAGGGCAGGATGAGTGAGGAGCCAGAAAGGCCAGAGACGCAACAGTGTGGGATGGGCGCAGAGAACAGAGGGAGGGCTGTGGCGAGATCAGTGTCCCAGGAACCGCCGTATGTGAGCATGGGGAACAGGGCCCAGACCAGGAAACTTTCAGATGAAGGCCCTTCAGATAATGAAAATCTGCCCTTTTGTGTCCAGAATCTTATCTTTCTCAGGTTCAGCAAATCTCCTTAATTCATGTCCTTGCTGTTCATGTCCCCCAGTTCTGCAGCCCTTCACCATCCTGCTGATTCTCCTTTGAATATGACTGAGGGTGCCTGGTCTCTCTCTCTGCCTATAATTTGACAGAGCAATTAGTGAACAAAGGGCAGCCTTTACAACTGAGTAGTGATATGCTTCCACACCGCTCTGAATTTCCCCCACGGGAGTCTTATTATTGATTATAATGGCTGGCTATTTGCTTTGCATCTCACCAACAGAAGGGGAATTGCCCAAAAGCAAAGACTTGATCCCATCACAATTATAACCCAGAGTTTCACATATCATTGGTTCACATACAGTTAATCAGTCTCAGAGTCAGTGTTGGTTGAATATTTATAGATGATAAACCTGAGGTATAGAAAGGTTAAGCAATTTGCCCAAGGTGACAAGGCTAGAAAATAGAGATAGGATATGTCCCAAAGCAAGCAGTCTATCTAAAATGAAAAGACAACCCACAGAATGGGAGAAAACATTTGCAAACAAAGCAATCAACAAAAGATTAATCTCTAAAATTTACAAACTGCTCATGTAGCTCAATATCAAAAAACCAACAACCCAATAAAAAATATAAGTGGAAGATTTAAATAGACATTTCTTCAAATAAGTCATATAGATGGACAAAAAGCACATGAAAAGATGCTCAGCATCACTAATTATTAGAGAAATGCAAATTAAAAAAACAATGAGATATCACCTCACACCAGTCAGAATGGCCATCATCAAAAAGTCTACAAATGGTAAATGCTGGAGAGGTAAATGTGGAGAAGAGGGAACCTCATACACTGTTGCTGAGAATGTAAATTGGTACAACCATTATGGAGAACAGTATGGACGTTCCTTAAACTAAAAATAGAGATGCCATATGATCCTGCAATTCCACTACTGGGCATATACCTGGAGAAAACCATAGGTTGAAAAGATACATGAACATCAATGTTCATTGCAACACTATTTACCATAGCTGGGACATGGAAGCAACCTAAATGTCTACTGACAGAGAAAAGGATAAAGATGATGTGGTACATATATACAATGGAATATGACTCAGGCATAAAAAGAACAAAATAATGTTATTTGCAACAACATGGATGGACCTAGGGATCGTCATACTGAACGAAGTAAGTCAGACAGAGAAAAACAAATAATATATGATATTGCTTATACATGGAATCTAAAAAAAATGTACAGTTCAGTTCAGTCGCTCAGTCGTGTCTGACTCTTTGCGACTCAATGAACTGCAGCACGCCAGGGCTCCCTGTCCATCACCAACTCCCAGAGTCCACCCAAATCCACTTCCACTGAGTCGGCGATGCCATCCAACCACCTCATCCTCTGTCATTCAGTTCTCCTCCTGCCCTCAATCTTTCCCAGCATCAGGGTCATTTCAAATGAGTCAGCTTGTCACATCAGGTGTCCAAAGTATTGGAGTTGCAGCTTCAAAATCAGTCCTATCAATGAATACCCAGGACTGATCTCCTTTAGGATGGACTGGTTGGATCTCCTTGCAGTCCAAGGGACTCTCAAGAGTCTCTTCCAATACCTTAGATCAAAAGCATCAATTCTTCAGTACTCAGCTGTCTTTATAGTCCAACTCTCACATCCATACATGACCACTGGAAAAACCATAGCCTTAACTAGACAGACCTTTGTGGATAAAGTAATGTCTCTGCTTTTTAATGTGTTGTCTAGGTTGGTCATAACTTTCCTTCCAAGGAGTAAGTGTCTTTAATTTCATGGCTGCAGTCACCATCTGCAGTGATTTTAGAGCCCAGAAAAATAAAGTCAGCCACTGTTTCCCCCCAAAAAATGTACAAATGACCTTATTTATAAAACAGAAATAGAGTCACAGATGTAGAAAACAAGTATGGTTACCAGTAAAGAAAAAGGGAGATTGGGATTGACACATACTACTATAGATAAAAAAGATAACTAATGAGGACTTCCTGTATAGCACAAGGAACTCTATTCAATACTCTGCAATGGTCTATATGGGGAAAAAAAAACTTTAAAAAAAGTGTATGTATGTGCATAGATACTTTGGCCACCTGATGCAAAGAGCCAACTCACTGGAAAAGACCCTAATGCTGGGAAAGATTGAGGACAAGAGGCGAGGGAAACAACAGAGAATGAGGCAGCTGGATGGCGTCACTGGCTCAATGGACATGAGTTTGAGTAAACTCTGGGAAACAGCTAAGGACAGGGAAGCCTGGCAAGCTGCTTGGGGGTCTCAAAGAGTTGGACATGCAAGCCGCAGGTCCATGGGGTCATGAAGAGCTGGACATGACTGAGTGACTGAACAACACATGAGTGTATGTATCTACACATGTGAGGAGGGCATGGCTACCCACTCCAGTATTCTTGCCTGGAGAATCTCCATGAACAGAGGAGGCTGACGGGCTACTGTCCGTGGGGTCGCAAAGAGTTGAACACAACTGAGAGACTAAGCACGTATACACATGTATATGTATACCTGATTCACTTTGCTGGAGGGCAGAAACTAATGCATTTTACATCAACTGTACTCCAATAAAAATCTAAGACTAAACAAATAAATGACCCATCTGTCCGCCTGCCTCTGCTGCAGTACATCCCACTGAAATACTATTTGGTTCTCTTGCCTGTCTTCCCCACTAGAGCCTGGCCTTCCTCGGGCCAGCAGCTCTGTGGTGTTCATTACTGCATCTCACATATCTAGCATAATATCTAGTAAAATGGTTGATCAGTTGTTGGACAGGTTAAAGTTTGAGAAAGTTGGACTGGAGTCTGCTCTTGTTGAAGTCATCGAGCTGAGGCCATAACTGGTAGCATTAAAGGAAAGACTAGAATTTTTGTCTATTGATGACTATTACAGCAGACGTAACATGTTCAGTATATCATTCAGGCAGGACAGAATTGCACCCCACTCTGTAGGCCTGTAAACACAAACACACACAGGCTGCTACCCAGATCTACCAGTCTACAAGATCAAAGGTGCAGGCTGTATTCCCTTAGGAGCTGGTTTGCTCCAAGGTCATCAGTTCAAACAGGACAGTTCAAACTAAGCTCCCAGACAGGATATAAATATATGTCAAAGGACATGTGTTTAATGGATGTAAACAGAGTCCACAGAGCAGTAATGTCAGTTTTATTTTTAGAGGAGAGGAGTATAGATTTTTGGTTCATCCCATCACTCTATATTAAACAGCAAAGTCAATGTGGCAAAGTGGGAAAAAAAAATCAAACCTTAGAGGCAGAGGGCCAAACTGCAATATCTGGGTCATATTTCCATTGCCATGTGAGCTTATGAATGTCTTTTCAGCTCTTAGCTATACTGGTTTCCTTGTTTGTAAAGTCCTTCCTGTCTAGAGTTCAGTGGAGTAATAGGCACAGCATGGACATATGGAACAAACCTACCTTACAGGATGCAAGCAGAATGTAATTTTATTCTTGTTTTCTACCACTTTGTTAGTCTTATAGGGCTGGTTGTTCTATCTCTGCATGAAAACTTGATTGATCTCATGACACTCCTGTTTACTGCAAGCCAAAAATACAGTGTCAGTTCAATCACTCAGCATCTAGTTTGTCTAATAAGCAGAGCTTTGAGCTTCATTCACAAGCAAAACTTCCCTCTATTTCCATACCCAGGACCTGGTATCGGGAGGTCCCCAAGACCCTCTCTGGTTCAATGATTTCCTAGAATCTATCACAGGATTTGCAGATAGTTGTGCTGTACCCAAAAGGATACAAAGCAAAATCAGCAAAGGGAAAGGCACAGAGAGCAAAAATCTAGGGTAAATTAGACACAAGCTTCCACAGTCCTCTCCAGGAGGAGTCACCCAGCATGAAATTAATCCTCCCAACAATGAGCTGTGATGACATATGTGAAAGGTTGCCAACTGAGGAAGTTCATTAGAGACACACGATTCAGGATTTTGCCTCATGGGTACCCTTGCCTAACATGTAGCAAAATTCAGGGGTCCCGGGAGGAAAGCAGGAGTTCAGCATAAAGTGTACTGTGTGCACAAACAGACTAGGCCCAGTGAGCTACTCCAGGGACATGGAGGCATGGGAACCCTCCTGAAATCCAAGTTCCCAGACACCAGCCAAAGACCAGCCTTATAAGCAGCTTCTACGGTCACTCTGAATGCTAGCTGCCCTGAGCGTAGAAAGAAATGTTTCCTCCTCTTTCTTTCTTCCTTAACTCCTTCCCAACTATTAGCTGACCTTGAGTATAGAGCAGCTGGGGAGAGGGAGGGGAGGGAGGGGAACAGGACAATTTTTACTTAACTGGCACCATTTTACCCTTGCCTCACACATCTGGGACTGGCTGGTGTTCAATGGTTGTCACTGTGTCTTAATTGGTATTCCTTTTGGGGAGTCTCTCCTCTTTAGAGGGCTTCCCAGGTGGCGCTAGGGTTACTGAATCCATCTGTCAATGCAGGAGACACAGGTTCAATCCCTGGGTCAGGAAGATTTCATGGACAGAAAATGGCAACTCACTCCAGTATTCTTGCCAGAATTCCATGGACAGAATAGCCTGGTGGGCTACAGTACCTGGGGTCGAAATGAGCTGGCCGTGACAGACGGAGCACCCTTAGGGGTCTTCAGATTTCTCCCCCGGGAACACTTAGCTGGATGTGCTGTGATGCACTGCCACATTTTCCTTGGCCAGAAGTGGCCCCGCAGCCCCTGATTCTTCCACAGATCACACCACATGGACTCTGTCGCCACATGGAGCTCCATCGTTCTCTACAGTGACCTTCTGGGCAGGATTTGAGAGAGCTGCACTTGGTCTCTCTCTGGCCCATGGAAAATTTTTACCCCTAATAAGCTCTGTTGGAGAAGGCAATGGCACCCCACTCCAGTACTCTTGCCTGGAAAATCCCATGGACAGAGGAGCCTGGTGGGCTGCAGTCTATGGGGTCGCACAGAGTCGGACACGACTGAGCGACTTCACTTTCACTTTTCCCTTTCCTGCATTGGAGAAGGAAATGGCAACCCACTCCAGTGTTCTTGCCTGGAGAATCCCAGGGACGGAGGAGCCTGGTGGGCTGCCGTCTATGGGGTTGCACAGAGTCGGACACGACTGAAGCGACTTAGCAGCAGTAGCAGCAGCAATAAGCTCTGTGAGTGTAAGTGGATCAATGCAGTCACCCCTCCTTGGCTTCAGCTGCCTGAACAGCTAGCTATCTGACTCTCCCTTTGAGGTTCCAGCCTAGAGTCAAGCGGGCTTCCCTGGTAGCTTAGGAGTAAAGAATCTGCCTGCCAGTGCAGGAGACTCAACAGACACAGGTTCAGTCCCTGGGTCAGGAAGATCCCCTGGAGAAGGGCACGGAAACCCACTCCAGTATTCTTGCCTGGAGAATTCCATGGACAGAGGAGTCTGACAGGCTACAGTCATGCAGTCGCAAAGGAGTCAGACATGACTGAGCAGCTAACACACACACACACACACACACACACACACACACACAGAGTCAGGTTCTGTTGTCACACACACTGGTCCTGTTGTTACATCAACTGCAGGAGCTAAACATCAAGCTTTCTGAGTTATCGTCTTTTCATTTGTCACGAAAAGCAGAGCACTCTTTTTGCTCACCTTGGTGCCTGGGGAGAGTGGGGCTGGCAGGGGACAGGAGGGGTGACCCATGGCACAGCAACAACTCTCTCAGAAAATTACTTTCATACACACTCCAGAGAGTCCCCTCCACTCACGCTGGTATCCAAAATCCAGATACAAACCCAGGTTTTAAGGGGTCTGAAGTGTATGTAATTCAAGTGGAGAAAAAAAATATGTATACACACACACACACACACACACAACTATGAATACAAAACTAAGTAAAAAACGAATATTTTGTATTAGGCGATAAATCCCAACAAAATATTTAAAAAGCTGACAAACACTACAAACATAAAACTCAGGGAATTGTATTGTTTCTAACTACTTGTGTGCTTCCCTACTGACAGCCTGGTCTTGTGTCACGAGAGTGGGTGAGTGGACGCTAAGAGGAGTCCAAGTATTCGTGGAAGCCACGCCCGTACTGCCATTGTCAGCAGTGCTGCAAACCTGGACCCGAATATGACCCCGGGCCACATGGTTATATTCTAATGCAAGGGAAATAGAGCACAAGACCAGTGTTTGCAATGGCTGGGGTTCAATCTTTCCTTCCAGGGCACTTCGTCACAATAGGAGTGGGTAGGGAAGGGGGTTGCTCCTGACACCCAGTGGGTAAAGACCAGGAATGCTGCAAACATCCTTCAGTGTTCAGGACAACACCCTAGTAAAGAATTATCCAGCCCCAAATGTCAAGCGTGCCAAGACTGAGAAGCTTTGAAGTTGGATCTTGCTAGCTGGAATTCCAAAATATGCCTCTAGTTGCTATACCACCACTGCACATTGGGGGAAATGTGAAAAAGTGAAAACCCAGAGCGGATATAGACCATGGTCCTAAAGCATTGCAGGTAGAATATTTTAGATACTCTTGCAAATTCTACAGAAACAGAAAATTATATAACCTCTTTGCCAAGGCTCTCCCAGGGCCTTGGAAGAGGCCCTGTGACTGAGGAATCCTGAAGTTTCTGCTTTACCAGATTCAGGATGAATCTTGTCTTCCTTGCCTGCCAACTCAGAGGTGGATGGCAGAGTCCTGTGTTTAGTATCCAGTTTATATATTGAAAACGATCAAACCCCTTTGGAATGTCTCTTTACCAGTCTAGTACATTATCTCAATTTTGTGAAGTTTAAGACAGAGGGAGGCCACAAACCAGCCACTGGCAGGCTGGGACCAGGCTTGCAGACAAGATGTGTTGGTTTTCACAGGATTCCCACATTTAATTTGAATGAACTGCTAGCCCTTAAAAAAATTACACTTTACATAGAACCCCAGATTTTAGGCTTTGATTGAAAAGTCCAGCAGCACTGTGTTCCCACCTGGCAACAAGGGAGTTATTTGTTTGTTGTTTTTGGTTTTTTAGCTTAGAGGTTGCTTTTACAGTTTACCGAAGACCACACCCAGCCAGGAGTTCTTGCTCCTAGCCTAGTCCTCTCCGTAGTATCTAAATCTACACACTTGCCCTGTGGCATCAGTTGACTACAAAGGCTGTGCAAATATTCAATGGACATTGGTGTTTATACTTTAACTTCTCTTCCAGCCTCTTCTGAATTCTGGACAAACACTCCCCTATTTATCATGGGTCCTTTTTCTTTTCTTGCAGAGGTACAAGGCCCATACTTTAATGGAGGCCACATACCTTCGGCAATTTATCACACGCTGGACTTTCGATGAAAATGCAAAGTGTGAAGGGGAAAAAAAAAAAATGTGTCCTCTCTATTGAATGGGGTAGCATTGACCAAAAGGTGGCAGGGCCCAAGGGTGTGATTTGTCCTCAACTGCACCAGAAAAAAACACTTCTTGAAGATGCTAGGATACAGACACCAAATTGATTTCAAAGCCCCAAAGGCCAATTAAATCATGTGGAAATTAATGAGCAAAATAAAAGGCAAGGAATGATAAATAGCAATGTAATCATTGCAATGTGTCTAAAATTAAAATTAGGATTTTTTTTCTCATTTGATATGGGAAGATGATACCCACTGACATTTAGCAAAAAGTGTGAGTGGGCTCCTTTCAAAGTCAAGTCTTTTGGCCCTATCCTCAACGTATTCCCTGCCAGGCATCAGGTAGTGTTAGATATCAGACATCTAAAGAGGCAGAACTGTTTGAACATCCTTTGTCCTTGAATCCTGAACTCTGTCTATCCAGTATTCTTGCCTGGAGAATTCCATGGACAGAGGAGCCTGACAGGCTACAGTCATGCAGTCGCAAAGAGAGTCAGACATGACTGAGCAGCTAACACACACACACACACACACACACACACACACACACATAGAGTCAGGTTCTGTTGTCACACACACTGGTCCTGTTGTTACATCAGCTGCAGGAGCTAAACATCAAGCTTTCTGAGTCATCCTCTTTTCATTTGTTATGAAAAGCAGAGCACTCTTTTTGCTCACCTTGGTGCCTGGGGAGAGTGGGGCTGGCAGGGGACAGGAGGGGTGACCCATGGCACAGCAACAACTCTCTCAGAAAATTACTTTCATACACACTCCAGAGAGTCCCCTCCACTCACGCTGGTATCCAAAATCCAGATACAAACCCAGGTTTTAAGGGGTCTGAAGTGTATGTAATTCAAGTAGAGATGTGCCTTTACAAAAAAAAAATATGTACACACACACACACACACACACACACAAACACACACAACTAGGAATACAAAACTAAGTAAAAAACGAATATTTTGTATTAGGCAATAAATCCCAACAAAATATTGAAAAAGCTGACAAACGCTACAAACATAAAACTCAGAGAATTACATTGTTTCTAACTACTTTATCCTTCCGTGTAACACTTTTTCCTGTTTTTCGCCATAGACTTCTATCTCCTCTGTATAAGACAACTTTATACTACTTTCAACAGTGTGAAAAAGAAATATAATTCAGCCTCACCTCTGGAATTTATTTTTATTATTGATAGGTTAGATAATTTTCCTTCAAATTCATAATAAACCACATATATTCTAGGGATGTGCTGTCATCATTGGAAAATCTCCATTAAGCTGTTTTCATACATGATTTGTAAGATTTGGGAGACATTTCTAAACTGGCCTCCAATGCCATCGTTTCCACCCTCTCTCTCGATCCGTCCTGTGTGCTTCCGTACTGACAGCCTGGTCTTGTGTCACGAGAGTGGGTGAGTGGACGCTAAGAGGAGTCCAAGTATTCGTGGAAGCCACGCCCGTACTGCCACTGTTAGCAGTGCTGCAAACCTGGACCCGAATATGACCCCGGGCCACATGGTTATATTCTAATGCAAGGGAGACAGAGCACAAGACCAGTGTTTGCAATGGCTGGGGTTCAATCTTTCCTTCCAGGGGACTTCGTCACAATAGGAGTGGGTAGGGAAGGGGGTTGCTCCTGACACCCAGTGGGTAAAGACCAGGAATGCTACAAACATCCTTCAGTGTTCAGGACAACACCCTAGTAAAGAATTATCCAGCCCCAAATGTCAAGCGTGCCAAGACTGAGAAGCCTTGAAGTTGGATCTTGCTAGCTGGAATTCCAAAATATGCCTCTAGTTGCTATACCACCACTGCACATTGGGGGAAATGTGAAAAAGTGAAAACCCAGAGCGGATATAGACCATGGTCCTAAAGCATTGCAGGTAGAATATTTTAAATACTCTTGCAAATTCTACAGAAACAGAAAATCATATAACCTCTTTGCCAAGGCTCTCCCAGGGCCTTGGAAGAGGCCCTGTGACTGAGGAATCCTGAAGTTTCTGCTTTACCAGATTCAGGATGAATCTTGTCTTCCTTGTCTGCCAACTCAGAGGTGGATGGCAGAGTCCTGTGTTTAGCATCCAGTTTATATATTGAAAACGATCAAACCCCTTTGGAATGTCTCTTTACCAGTCTAGTACACAAAATTATCTCAATTTTGTGAAGTTTAAGACAGAGGGAGGCCACAAACCAGCCACTGGCAGGCTGGGACCAGGCTTGCAGACAAGATGTGCTGGTTTTCACAGGATTCCCACATTTAATTTGAATGAACTGCTAGCCCTTAAAAAAATTACACTTTACATAGAACCCCAGATTTTAGGCTTTGATTGAAAAGTCCAGCAGCACTGTGTTCCCACCTGGCAACAAGGGAGTTATTTGTTTCTGTTTTTGGTTTTTTAGCTTAGAGGTTGCTTTTACAGTTTACCAAAGACCACACCCAGCCAGGAGTTCTTGCTCCTAGCCTAGTCCTCTCCGTAGTATCTAAATCTACACACTTGCCCTGTGGCATCAGTTGACTACAAAGGCTGTGCAAATATTCAATGGACATTGGTGTTTATACTTTAACTTCTCTTCCAGCCTCTTCTGAATTCTGGACAAACACTCCCCTATTTATCATGGGTCATTTTTCTTTTCTTGCAGAGGTACAAGGCCCATACTTTAATGGAGGCCACATACCTTCGGCAATTTATCACACGCTGGACTTTCGATGAAAATGCAAAGTGTGAAGGGGAAAAAAAAAAATGTGTCCTCTCTATTGAATGGGGTAGCATTGACCAAAAGGTGGCAGGGCCCAAGGGTGTGATTTGTAGTCAACTGCACCAGAAAAAAACACTTCTTGAAGATGCTAGGATACAGACACCAAATTGATTTCAAAGCCCCAAAGGCCAATTAAATCATGTGGAAATTAATGAGCAAAATAAAAGGCAAGGAATGATAAATAGCAATGTAATCATTGCAATGTGTCTAAAATTAAAATTAGGATTTTTTTTCTCATTTGATATGGGAAGATGATACCCACTGACATTTAGCAAAAAGTGTGAGTGGGCTCCTTTCAAAGTCAAGTCTTTTGGCCCTATCCTCAACGTATTCCCTGCCAGGCATCAGGTAGTGTTAGATATCAGACATCTAAAGAGGCAGAACTGTTTGAACATCCTTTGTCCTTGAATCCTGAACTCTGTCTGGTTAGCCCTGTTCCTAAACATAGAATTCATTATTTTAGTTGGAAGACATATAATTCCACTTTCTTATTTTTCAACAAAAGAACTGAGACTCAGGATTACTTGGAGACTTCTTGTGATGGCTAATGTTATGTGTCAATTTGACTGAGCTATGGTACCCAGATACATAGCTAAACCTTATTCTGGATGTTTCTGTGAGGTGCTTTTGGGTGAAATTAACATTAATCTGTAGACTCTAAGAAAGCAAACTGATCTCCATAATGTAGGTGGGCCTCATCCAATCAGTTGAAGGTCTGATCCAAGCAACAGGCTGACCTCTCCCAAGCAAGAAGGAAAGCTGCAGCAGACAACCTTGGACTGGATTTGTATCAGCTCATCCCTTGTCTCCAGCCTGGGGCTTATTTTGGACTACTTCGGACAGATTTTGGACTTTCCATCCTTCATAATTACATGAGCCATTTCCTTAAAAGAAATCAAACTGTGATGTTGAAGAAGACTCTTGAGAGTATCTTAGACTGCAAGGAGAACAAACCCATCAACCCTAAAGGAAATCAACCCTAAATATTCATTGGAAAGACTGATGCTGAAGCTGAAGCCCCAATACTTTGGCCAAATGATGCGAAGAGCCATCTCATTGGAAAAGACCCTGATGCTAGGAAAGATTGAAGGTAGCAACCCACTCCAGTACTCTTGCCTGGAAAATCCCCAGGGCGGAGGAGCCTGGTAGGCTGCAGTCCATTGGGTCACTAAGAGTCGGACAGGACTGAGCGACTTCATTTTCACTTTTCACTTTCATGCATTGGAGAAGGACATGGCAACCCACTCCAGTGTTCTTGCCTGGAAAATCCCATGGGCGGAGGAGCCTGGTAGGCTGCAGTCCATGGGGTCACTAAGAGTCGGACGTGACTGAAGCGACTTAGCAGTAGCAGCAGCAGGAGGAAAAGGAGGCCACAGAGGATGAGATGGTGGATGGCATCACTGACATTGGTTTGAGCAATCTCAGGGATATGGTGAAGGACAGGGAGGCCTGGCATGCTGCAGCCCATGGAGTCGCAAAGAGTCAGACATGGCTTAGCAACTGAAGAGCAACAATAGTATATGCACATCTTATTGGTTCTGCTTCTCTGGAGAACTCTGACTGCTGCACTGTCCAAGGAGAAGGCTTTAGACTAGGATGTGAGTCCGAGCCTTCGTATCTAGTGTCCTCTCAACAAATAATGACCCGACTGCAAACGCCACCAAGTGCTTTGTTAAGTAGGCAAACATCACTTGTGCATATTGCACAGCTCCAGGAGCTTGAACATTTCCAGCAGATCTCACACCCTGAGGAGAAGAGGAAGATAATCAGACTTAGACCCTAGCCAAAAGGCAGGAGCAAATACCTGCTCCAGGAAATCAGGGTGCTGAGGCAGGGGGTGCTCTCCTGAGATGACGGAAGATGCCAAGATGATACAAACAGATGGATCAAACCACAGGAAAGAGCACCGAGGTGTAAACTGACAAGAAACAAACCGAGATGAGAGTCACGTCCTAGGGAGACAGCGAGGGGCATTAAGGTACAGAGCCAAGAATCCAAACCAAACCACTCAAAGCAGGTACAAATACAGACTCTAAAGGGGAGATGCAGCGGTTCATCCAGCAAATGCTTACTATGCATCTGCCACGTGTCAGGCACTCTTCCAAATACCACGACGAGGATGAGATGGTAAGCAGAGGCAGCATGGACTCTGCCCTCAAGGAATCTGGAGCTTGCCTTTAGCCATCACCTGAAATACTGATTCTCAATCAGTAAAGCAGAGGGCATCCCTTGCCATGAACCTGTTTTATGTTGTTAAGGAAGCAGGGAAGAGACACCTGCACATTCTGAATGATCTTGTACGATCTTACTGGACAACTGCTGACAAAATCCATTATTTTCATAACATAAACTACAGAAAATAAAGCATAAGGTACTCTTCATGCAGAAAAAGCAGTCTGCGGAATATTTGCCAAGAATACTGACGAGCATTTGCAGCTTGCTTTTGTAAACTGGCAGGGTTGGGGAGAAGAAGCTTGTTGACTTGCATCAGGGGGCGAGAATTAACAGATACGGATTCTCAGATCACTTGCATGTACTCCACCACCCAAGTCCCTACTTTTCCACCCCATGTGCACAGACACACAACACATACATACATGCACATGCTATGGAGACAGGTTCTTTCACTCATTGCTTTATTCAGCAAGACTTGACTAAGTGGCAGACTCAGCGCTGGGTATTAAGAATGTGACCCCTGCCCACACAGAGTGTACCATCCGCTGAAAGGGAAGAGCAATAAGCAAACACTTGCACTGACAACGTACACTGAAAACTGGATATACCGCCAGGAAGGAAAGGTACGCAGGACTGTGAGCACACAAGGGAGGGAGACCAGCCTGGCCCTGGGTGGCAGGAGGAAGGTGCCATCAAACAACTTGACATTTTTAGGTAAGAGACACGTTCCTCTTTTCAGAACCATGGAAACATCTTATTATTCTTTTCCGTCCCGTATTTTATCTGTGTATCAGACAAGAAGGTAGCAAGGAGAGGGTGGAGGCCATTACACTCGGTGTCAGAGTGATTGATAGAAGTGCCATAATCTTCTGAAAATGTTACCTGAATATCACGCACACTATGAGTGTGCCTCTCCCACAGTCCTTTAAGATTTTCATAAATCCTGCTTGTAAGAAAGAGTGCTTCTAACACTCCCAACACAGGTTATTTGCAGCCTTTTGATTTTCACCAGGTGATGTGCCGTCATGACTAATGCAGTCAAATAGCTCAGCTTCTAGAAGTCATTGGCCCCAGGAGTCTGAAAAACCAGAAACCAAAACCATATATTCTGGGCTTTGTCCATGACCCCAAAGCCAAAGTCTTGACATTTACTGATGTCTTCTTCATGAGATTTCCTTAGGGAACTCATATGTTTGTTACATTTTAGCTTCTTTCTTTTTAGATAAGTAAGAAGACAATTAGGTTGATCCTGTATCTCAGAAGCATGTATTTATCAATGAGTGTTTGACTACCTACTATGAATGAGGCCCTCAAGTGGTTGACAGTCTCTCAGGGAAGCAGAGATGCAAATAAATAAAAACAATAAGCCAGGGAAGTGTGAAAACAGAAGCAGAGACTGAATGCCTGAGAGAGGAGAGTGTGAGGGATTGTTCCACGGGGAAGATGCTATTTTAGCTGCAAAAAAAGATGGAGAGGAATTTGCGAGGCAGGAAAGGGAGAGGAAGGTGGGAAGGTGGAAGAGAGTCTCAAGCAGAGGAAACTGCTTGTGTTCAAAGGCAGAGAAGTGATGAACAGCTTAGCCTGTTCATAAGCAGGGAGCTGTCCAGCACGTCCTGCAATCACAAGGCATTGGGGTTGGGGGGTGGGCTGCAGGCATGTTGAGCTATGAGAAGGGTGATGGGGGTCTTGCAGCTTTGAATGTGCCGTAAAGAAGTTTGGGCTTTTCCTGAAGGCAAAAGGACCCTCAGAAGAATTTTAAGCAGAAATGGTGCTGCAGTAGGATTTGAGTTTCAGCAGTATCACCCTGGTAACGATACGAAGGATAAAAACTAGGATGGAGAGATCCAAAGTAACTTGATACACCAAGAGAAAGTGTGAAAACAGAAGCAGAGACTGAATGCCTGAGAGAGGAGTGTGAGAGATTGTTCCACGGGGAAGATGCTATTTTAGCTGCAAAAAAAGATGGAGAGGAATTTGCGAGGCAGGAAAGGGAGAGGAGGGTGGGAAGGTGGAAGAGAGTCTCAAGCAGAGGAAACTGCTTGTGTTCAAAGGCAGGGAAGTGATGAACAGCTTAGCCTGTTCATAAGCAGGGAGCTGTCCAGCACGTCCTGCAATCACAAGGCATTGGGGTTGGGGGGTGGGCTGCAGGCATGTTGAGCTATGAGAAGGGTCATGGGGGTCTTGCAGCTTTGAATGTGCCGTAAAGAAGTTTGGGCTTTTCCTGAAGGCAAAAGGACCCTCAGAAGAATTTTAAGCAGAAATGGTGCTGCAGTAGGATTTGAGTTTCAGCAGTATCACCCTGGTAACGATACGAAGGATAAAAACTAGGATGGAGAGATCCAAAGTAACTTGATACACCAAGAGGCCAGAGCAACATGGATATGGGCTGAGAAAGGCTGTTTCATCTGGTTTTATCGCTTCCAAAGCCTTTTCCTCCACTTCGGCCCCTGCTCCATAAATGTGCTTTTAGCATGTAATTTTTGTGCTTACTTCAAACTTCTCTCCCAAGATCAAGAGATCCAAAGTAACTTGATACACCAAGAGGCCAGAGCAACATGGATGTGGGCTGAGAAAGGCTGTTTCATCTGGTTTTATCGCTTCCAAAGCCTTTTCCTCCACTTCGGCCCCTGCTCCATAAATGTGCTTTTAGCATGTAATTTTTGTGCTTACTTCAAACTTCTCTCCCAAGATCCAGCACTGGGTATATCAAAATGGGTGAGGGATGAGAGGAAGGCATGCTTGAAAAAGCAAATATTTCAGATTCCTTTTTGTGCTTTCTCCATAGCTCCAGCCCAGAGAACACGGTGCCTGAACATTGACAATCCTTGCTTTAGATTTTGAACCTTTGTTACTCTCTAAATACTTTCATATAATACCATGAAAACTTGTACTTGAAGATATATGGCATCTGATTCTCATACTTCATCTTATAGATGAAACAGAGGCCCAGGTTAAGAGAAGTGACTTGGCCCAGGTCATCACACATATTTAGTGGCAGGGTCTAAACCATTATAGCCACAGCATAATGATCCAAAGTAACTTGATACACCAAGAGGCCAGAGCAACATGGATATGGGCTGAGAAAGGCTGTTTCATCTGGTTTTATCGCTTCCAAAGCCTTTTCCTCCACTTCAGCCCCTGCTACATAAATGTGCTTTTAGCATGTAATTTTTGTGTTTACTTCAAACTTCTCTCCCAAGATCTAGCACTGGGTATATCAAAATGGATGAGGGATGAGAGGAAGGCATGCTTGAAAAAGCAAATATTTCAGATTCCTTTTTGTGCTTCCTCCATAGCTCCAGCCCAGAGAACACGGTGCCTGAACATTGACAATCCTTGGTTTAGATTTTGAACCTTTGTTACTCTCTAAATATTTTCATTTAATACCATGAAAACTTGTACTTGAAGATATATGGCATCTAATTCTCATACTTCATCTTATAGATGAAACAGAGGTCCAGGTTAAGAGAAGTGATTTGGCCCAGGTCATCACATGTATTTAGTGGCAGGGTCTAAACCATTATAGCCATAGCATAACAGCTTATCATGATCAATAGTGAGCTTTTCAAAAAGCAATGTATTACCAACATTAGTGGTTATCTTGTATTCTAAAGTGTATTCTTGAGTTGGTGAAAAATAAATCAAGATGCTGGGAAAAGAGATCAGGCATAGCCAGGCCTAAGGAGCCAGTGGTATACTTAGGATCTATATAACCAGAATATTTGGTGACGGTGACAGAAACCCAACTTTAGGTAGGTTTACATTTAACACAAAGGGCACTGATTGCAAACTTCATTTAAATGCATGAAGGGCTGAGCTTCAGCAGGTCTCAGGAATAATTAGAAGCCAAGCCACCATCCACTTCTCATTTCTGCTTCTCTCTCCTGGAATAGAATCATGTTTAGTCTCTCATACTGGCTTTATCTTTGTGGCAGAGGTAAAATATAGATGAAATATGGTGGCTGGATACTCTCAGACCTCACCTCTTATAACTTGACCCAAAAAGAATGACTGCTTTCCCTCTCTTGGGAAGTCAGAATACTCTCAGAGGAAAATTTAGATTGATCTAGCTTCCCTGTTGGCTCAGCAGTAAAGAATCCACCTACAATGCAGGAAATGCAGGAGACGTGGGTTCAATCCCTGGGTTGGAAAGATCCTCTGGAGGAGGGCACAGCCACCCACTCCAGTATTCTGGCCTGGAGAATTCCATGGACAGAGGAGCCTGGTGGGCTACAGTCCATGGGGTTGCCAAGAGTCAGGCACGACTGAAGCCACTGAGCACACACAGCCCAGCTGACCATGCACTCCCCAGCCGCATTAGCCAGCTTAGGGGCTGTCACCACAGGCCACCACTATAACCACACAGCTGCGGCGAGATCCAAGAAAAACGATCCAGGAGGTAGCTGCTTCTGCCGTAAATGGTTTCACCAATGTGGTAAATACAAGTGACCGTGAAAATTGATTCTCTTGCCAGTATTTAAGTTTTATCATTGTAAAGATGACAATGTTTTCTTTGTATGAATATCATCTATCATATGCTTCTCTTCACTGTTTGTATTGATTTCTAATCAATATATGCAAAGACTTTTCCCTAAATGAGATTGTAAACTGAAAGAAAATGGTAACTGTGAGGTACATTGTTTTTATTCCCCTCAGGTCCTAGCAGTCACTCGCTGCATGTGGCAAGCACCTGAGCTCTGCTAATCCCAGGGTTAGGCAAGATTATACTGAGAGGGATGAGATAGGAAGAGCTTACTGAAGAGAGGAGAGGACACACTGCTGGGGTGAAATCTGACGAGTGAGAACCAGTCCACAGCCCATCAGTCAGATTCCTTCTCTGGAGACCATGCAAGAAAATGGCTGGGGACTCTTTTTGACTAAATGGCTAAAATGACCAGGTGCATATGGTTTCTCAGGTAATAAAGGTGGACAGGCAGAAATGTCAGAGAGCTGGCACATGCAGAGAGAAAGCACGTGGAAGCGGATGTCATGTGCGCTTGGAGAGACAACTGTAATTGTAAGGAAAACAAACCTACTTAATCTATCCAAACCAAAAGAAAATGAAGGAAGAGGAAGAGGGGGAGAGAAGGAAAAGAAAGACGTGAAAGAGGGGGAGATCAGGGGAATGGAGAGTAGGGGAGGAAAAAGAGAGTCTCAAAGTGTAGGGTCTGACTCCCAGGCCTCCAGGGGGCTCTACACACATGGGGAGTATGGCCATTTTCACTCTCGAATACACAAGTGGCAGTCTCCACTCACTTCTCTTTTATGTCATCTCTGCCTTTTTACATGTGTCTTCTCTGTTCTTGATTTGTTCAAAATATTGTTCCATTTACTCATCAGTTGCACATGGCTTAAAATGGCCACCTACACTCAACCTTAGACCTCTTACTCCATACAACATTTCTCTTCTCAAAACTCTCTAGGGAAAACAAACAGTCTGTTTTGTTCTGCAAACTTCAAAAAGAAATCCAATTTGTTGTTGCTCACCCCATGGTTTGTTTCCCTTAGACTGAGACTTTGTCTGTTTAGTGGAGGCCCTGAAAGAGGACTGTCTGGGCATCTTTAAAGCAGAAGGGATGGTAACCTGATGGATGAGTTAAAACAACACGCTTGGTGAATGGTGAGGAGTATGGGACAGCTTGGGCACTGAACAGTTTCATTCACCATGTTGAAGGACTAAGGAATCAAACAACCACCGAGCAACATCAGTACCAGCATCTAAAATACAGCAATGGGACCAGTTCTTTATCCAAAAGTAGCAGTGTCACTATAGACAGCCAAGGACAACATGAAAGAATAAAAGAAGATGCCAAGATCCAAGCAAGGGTGAAGCCAAAGCTGGAGGAGTAAGCACCACTCAATTCAGCCAGGTAATCAACGACAATGTGACTACTGGGTATTTACCCTGAATGAGGACTGCCTCATCTGAGGTCACACTGAATGGTAGAGAGAACATAAGTCGTTTAATGCTTCAGAACCTTTTCCAGAATCGAGGCAGAAATTCATTACCATAGCCTAAGTGCCATCACTGATCACTCCAATACTTTGTGGCACTCTTCCAAATGACCGTGGTCATGCTAATGAGGACTGCCTCATCTGAGGTCACACTGAATGGTAGAGAGAACATAAGTCGTTTAATGCTTCAGAACCTTTTCCAGAATCGAGGCAGAAATTCATTACCATAGCCTAAGTGCCATCACTGATCACTCCAATACTTTGTGGCACTCTTCCAAATGACCGTGGTCATGCTCAAATTTCATCTCATGATACAAGAGAGTGTCCTCCCCTTCCATGTTGTGAGCTGATAGTCTATAGGGAAACAGCCAAGAGGGTAAATCTTCTTTTTAAGTGTAAAGAGGCAGAAATAGGGATTTTGTGTAAGAAAAATACAGTGATCTTTAGAATATGTTCTCTTGGGAACCAGAAAGCGTTAGGCATCAGCTTGCCTGGAAGCTGCAAAACTCACTCTGCTCTCTCACATTTCCTAGCATTCAAAGCTGGCAGACAGAGGAAGAGAAGACAGTCAGAATATGAGCATCCTTAACTCTGGAACCTAGAGAATGTTTCTCTGATCTTTGCTGGGAGTTGGATTTAAAGTAAAGCTTTGCTTTATTAATTTGTAGTAGTAGTGTTAGTCACTCAGCTGTGTCTGACTCTGTGATCCAGTGGATCCCTCCCAGAAGCCCTGCCAGGCTTCTCTGTCCATGGAATTCTCCAGGCAAGAATACTGGAGTGGGTTGCCATTTCCTTCTCCAGGGGAACTTCCTGACCCAGGGATTGAACCCAGGTCTCTTGCATTGCAGGTAGATTCTTTACCATCTGAACCACTTATTAATTTGAGGGCTGGATATTTGTTTATTTTTAAGGCAGAGGTGAAAACAGAACTGGGAAAGAAAAAAAAATGCAAGTCTCTCCTCAGTACTTTTTCTGATACATGAGCTAGACAGCAGCTCTATTAGATTGGAGGCTGTTAGCAAGCACATTAACTTTTAACAAGTTTAAATGCAGTCAATATCTTTCTATTCCAGAGTAAGAACCATCTCTTTCTAGCCAATTGTTTTAATTCAGGGTTCAATTTTTAGTTATTCAGTTATTTTGTAATTTAGATTACAGAAAATGGACTTTTGCCCTTTCATCTAAGGGTGAGAAGAAGTAAGAAGAGATCCAACATCATTAAAATCAGCATCATTGTCACTGTTACCAGTATCTTTGCTTCTGAGCTCCCTCTATACACTGGGCCCTCATGCAAGCTTCTCACATGCTTTGCCTCACAAGAGGCAGCATAACTACTCTAAAGGTAACACTATATGTGTGTGTATGTTAGTCGCTCAGTCATGTCTGACTCTTTGCAACCCCATGGACTGTTGCCCACCAGGCTCCTCTGTCCATGGAATTCTCCAGGCACAAATACTGGAGTGGGTTGCCATTCCCCTCTCCAGGGGTTCTTCCCAACCCAGGAATCAAACCCAGGTCTCCCACACTGCAAGCAGATTCTTTACCATCTGAGCCACAAGGGAAGCCCTTGTGGGTAACATTACAACTGTCTCTATTTTGCAAACAAGTAAATTGAGGCTCTCACTAACAGAAGAGTGTAAATTACCTAAAATCACTGGGATGTTTAGGAGGGGAGTTTGGACTGAAATTCAGGTCTTTCTGATTTCAAATTGTGGGTTCCCAACCAGGATGTACATTTGGGTCTGAATCCTGGGAGTGTAACTTCTGAACAGAAAATCAACTCTTAGAGAAAACATTGGGCTAAGAGATCTAAGATCTATGTTGCAGTCCAGCTAATCAACAAATAATCATTTGGACTTGACAAGGTTCCTTACCACCTGGGCTTCAGTTTCCCCATTTGTATCATGAGGGGGTTGAACAGGTTGATCTCAGTCCTGATATTCTGGGATGTGGTCATCTTAGGGACTACCCATAAATACTAGATTTCTTCTAAGAAAAGAATAAGTGGTCTGTTTTCGTATCAGTAAATGAAAAGATTAAAATATTAATATTAGGTCCCTATTGCATGCTAACTTGCTTCAGTCATGTCGGACTCTTTGCAACCCTATGGAATGTAACCCGTCAAGCTCCTCTGTCCATGGGATTCTCCAGGCAAGAATACTGGAGTGGTTGCATGCCTTCCTCCAGGGGATATTCCTGATTCAGGGATTGAACCCATGTCATCTCTTATGCCTCCTGCACTGGCCTGCAGGTTCTTTGTTACAGGAGATGAAAATTCTGTCTGGTTTCATTAAAATACACCACTTAGGTTAATGATTAACTCAGGTCTAGCAAGAACTGCTACCCCCACATCCCCACAACCACAAGCAGGCACAGTCACCCCACTCCAAAATGAGGACTGCCTCATCTGAGGTCACACTGAATGGTAGAGAGAACATAAGTCGTTTAATGCTTCAGAACCTTTTCCAGATTCAAGGTACAAATTCATTACCATAGCCTAAGTGCCATCACTGATCACTCCAATACTTTGTGGCACTCTTCCAAATGACTGTGGTCATGCTCAAATTTCATCTCATGATACAAGACAGTGCCCTCCCCTTCCATGTTGTGAGCTGACAGTCTATAGGGAAACAGCCAAGAGGGTAAATCTTCTTTTTAAATGTAAAGAGGCAGAAATAGGGATTTTGTGTAAGAAAAATACAGTGATCTTTAGAATATGTTCTCTTGGGAACCAGAAAGCGTTAGGCATCAGCTTGCCTGGAAGCTGCAAAACTCACTCTGCTCTCTCACATTTCCTAGCATTCAAAGCTGGCAGACAGAGGAAGAGAAGACAGTCAGAATATGAGCATCCTTAACTCTGGAACCTAGAGAATGTTTCTCTGATCTTTGCTGGGAGTTGGATTTAAAGTAAAGCTTTGCTTTATTAATTTGTAGTAGTAGTGTTAGTCACTCAGTTGTGTCTGACTCTGTGATCCAGTGGATCCCTCCCAGAAGCCCTGCCAGGCTTCTCTGTCCATGGAATTCTCCAGGCAAGAATACTGGAGTGGGTTGCCATTTCCTTCTCCAGGGGAACTTCCTGACCCAGGGATTGAACCCAGGTCTCTTGCATTGCAGGTAGATTCTTTACCATCTGAACCACTTATTAATTTGAGGGCTGGATATTTGTTTATTTTTAAGGCAGAGGTGAAAACAGAACTGGGAAAGAAAAAAAAAATGCAAGTCTCTCCTCAGTACTTTTTCTGATACATGAGCTAGACAGCAGCTCTGTTAGATTGGAGGCTGTTAGCAAGCACATTAACTTTTAACAAGTTTAAATGCAGTCAATATCTTTCTATTCCAGAGTAAGAACCATCTCTTTCTAGCCAATTGTTTTAATTCAGAGTTCAATTTTTAGTTATTCAGTTATTTTGTAACTTAGATTACAGAAAATGGACTTGTGTCCTTTTATCTAAGGGTGAGAATAAGTAAGAAGAGATCCAACATCATTAAAATCAGCATCATTGTCACTGTTACCAGTATCTTTGCTTCTGAGCTCCCTCTATACACTGGGCCCTCATGCAAGCTTCTCACATGCTTTGCCTCACAAGAGGCAGCATAACTACTCTAAAGGGTAACACTATATGTGTGTGTATGTTAGTCACTCAGTCATGTCTGACTCTTTGCAACCCCATGGACTGTTGCCCACCAGGCTCCTCTGTCCATGGAATTCTCCAGGCACAAATACTGGAGTGGGTTGCCATTCCCTTCTCCAGGGGATCTTCCCAACCCAGGAATCAAACCCAGGTCTCCCACACTGCAAGCAGATTCTTTACCATCTGAGCCACAAGGGAAGCCCTTGTGGGTAACATTACAACTGTCTCTATTCTGCAAACAAGTAAATTGAGACTCTCACTAACAGAAGAGTGTAAATTACCTAAAATCACTGGGATGTTTAGGAGGAGAGTTTGGACTGAAATTCAGGTCTTTCTGATTTCAAGTTGCGGATTCCCAACCAGGATGTACACTTGGGTTTGAATTCTGGGACTGTAACTTCTGAACAGAAAATCAACTCTTAGAGAAAGCATTGGGCTAAGAGATCTAAGATCTATGTTGCAGTCCAGATAATCAATAAATAATCATTTGGACTTGATAAGGTTCCTTACCACCTGGGCTTCAGTTTCCCCATTTGTATTATGAGGGGGTTGAACAGGTTGATCTCAGTCCTGATATTCTGGGATGTGGTCATCCTAGGGACTACCCATAAATACTAGATTTCTTCCAAGAAAAGAATAAGTGGTCTCTTTTCTCATCAGTAAATGAAAAGATTAAAATATTAATATTAGGCCTCTATTGCATGCTAACTTCTTCAGTCATGTCTGACTCTTTGCAACCCTATGGAATGTAACCCGTCAAGCTCCTCTGTCCATGGAATTCTCCAGGCAAGAATACTGGAGTGGCTGCATGCCCTCCTCCAGGGGATATTCCTGATCCAGGGATTGAACCCATGTCATCTCTTATGCCTCCTGCACTGGCCTGCAGGTTCTTTGTTACAGGAGATGAAAATTCTGTCTGATTTCATTAAAATACACCACTTAGGTTAATGATCAAAGCTGTGTTTAAACTTATCTCAGGTCTAGCAAGAACTGCTACCCCCACATCCCCACAACCACAAGCAGGCACAGTCACCCCATCCCAAGGCTCCGCAGACTCTAAAAGCCTGGAGATAGAAAAGGATAAGCAATGCTTACTTTTATAATCGCATGGATCCTTTAAATAGCAATCTCTTTTAAAACATTTAAATGTAATTCAATTTACTCCTTGAGAAACACATTTACTATACCAAGCAAAGCCTACCTCGATCTCCATCCAAAGTTTTGAATAGTTACTGGTCTAATGGAAGCAAAGACATTTTGTGCTTATAAGGGAAAAGATATGCATTCACTGATTGAAATTTGTTCATTGCCAGCCTATTGACTGAGCACTGAATGTTGGGCTGCTGCTGCTGCTAAGTCACTTCAGTCGTGTCCGACTCTGTGCGACCCCACAGATGGCAGCCCACCAGGCTCCCCCGTCCCTGGGATTCTCCAGGCAAGAACACTGGAGTGGGTTGCCATTTCCTTCTCCAATGCATGAAAGTGAAAAGTGAAAGTGAAGTCGCTCAGTTGTGTCCGACGCTCAACGACCCCATGGACCGCAGCCTACCAGGCTCCTCCGTCCATGGGATTTTCCAGGCAGGAGTACTGGAGTGGGGTACCATTGCCTTCTCTGGAATGTCGGGCTAGGTTCTTGGAAAATAAGTGTGAGTCAGATTTGTGTGGCAACTTTCCACACAGAATTTTCAAGTCCAGTGTGTTGGTAGATAATCTTTAAAGGACCAGCTTAAAACAGGATGAGTGCTATTATAGAAGTACAGGTTTCATGGATACTTCAAACAGAAGCATGTCATGAGAGATTTCCTAGAAAAAGTGAACCTTGCACAAGACCTGAGGAAGCAAAAAGCAACGAGCATGACTTCCCTGGTGGCGCAGTGGATAAGAATCGGCCTGTCAGTGCAGGGGACACAGGTTCGATCCCTGTTTTGGGAAGACTCCACATGCCGCAGAGCAACTAAGCACCTGTACCCCAAGAACTGAGACCCTGCTCGAGACCCCGTGAGCCGCAACTACTGAGCCTTCACAACTAAAGCTTGTGCTTTGCAACAAGCTGCTGCTGCTGCTAAGTCACTTCAGTCGTGTCCGACTCTGTGTGACCCCATAGATGGCAGCCCACCAGGCTCCCCTGTCCCTGGGATTCTCCAGGCAGGAACATGAGTGGGTTGCCATTTCCTTCTCCAATGCATGAACATGAAAAGTGAAAGGGAAGTCGCTCAGTCATGTCCGACTCTTTGCGACCCCATGGACTGCAGCCTACCTGGCTCCTCTGTCCATGGGATTTTCCAGGCAAGAGTACTGCAGTGGGGTGCCATCGCCTTCTCCACTAAGGCACCACAATGAGAAGCCTGTGCACCACAACAAAGAATAGCCCCCACTCACCACAACTGGAGAAAGCCTGCACAAAGCAACAAAGACCCAGAGCAGCCAAAATTAATTAATTAACAAACTGTATACCTAAACTTCCACAATGTTATCTGTCAATTATGTCAACATTATATGTTAACACCTAAATATGAAGAAATAAAATTTATGTATACAAAAATGTATAACAATTGTAAATGTATGTATACAAAAATTTATAATTATGATGTAGCCTCTGATACTGCACACCATCATTTCTTTTCATGTCATGGAATGAACAGGACACAAAATGCATAAACTACAAAAGATTTTACAGTTGCCTACACCATAAAATCCTTAATTTCCACATGTAGAATATATCACAGTTTTAATAAACCAAGTCTCAGACAAGTTCTACATTTATTTAAGAAAACATTAGTATATAAAATATGTAAATAACTCTCATCAATCAATCCAAAAAATGTGACCAAAGGCAAAAAATGGGCATATATATAAATAAATGTCACAGATAAAGAAATGTAACTAGCTAAGAAACACAAAATGAATGATTAAATAAGAACTATAACTTAGATTGAAAGGAAGTAAGGACGAAAGGGGAGGGAGGAGGGAAAGAAGCCTTGTAATATAAAAGTCTTGTAAGGATGAGGAAAAATAGGATGTCTTGTAAGGATGAGGACTTAATGTGTACATCAGATGGAAGCATAAATTAGCACAACCATCTTGGGAACTATTTTGATAATAACTAGAAAGTTAAAGATGAATATGTTTCCTGGGGAAATCTTACATGTGGAATTAAGGATTCATCTACAAGAATGACAACACAGTGGTATTAGTAAGAGTGAAAAACTGAAAATCATTTAAATGCCTTCATAGGAGAACAAATAAATAATGATAGCATAGTCATAGAATGAATAGTGGACACCAGTTAGAATGAATGTTCTAGTACTACAGATGTCAACATAGACATTAATAAATTTTAATACACTTAATAATGCTGCACTCACAAAAAAGTAAGCTGTAGAAAAATACGATTACCTCTGGGGAGGTAAGAAGGAGAATGGGATTAATGAAAGCCTTGAATTATATACCAGGAATATTCCATAAAATTTCTTCAAAGAGAAAGAAGACATATTCAACTTCTGTGTTGAGTGCCGCATTGATACAAGTAAAACGAAGACTCAAAAGTATCCATAGAATTCAGCAACATGGATGTCATTGGTAGTCTAATGAGCAAGTATACATTACTTTGCTGACAAAGGTCCTTATAATCAATCGAAGCTATAGTTTTTTCCAGTAGTCATGTATGGATGTGAGACTTGGACCATAAAGAAGGTTGAGCGTCGAAGAATTGATGCTTTTGAATTGTGGTGCTGGAGAAGACTCTTGAAAGTCCCTCAGACTGCAAAGAGATCAAACCAGCCGATCCTAAAGGAAATCAGCCCTGAATATTCATTGGAAAGACTGATGCTGAAGCTGGTGCTCTAATTTTTTCCCACTTGATGTGAAGACCGACTCATTGGAAAAGACCCTGATGCTGGGAAAGATTGAAAGCAAAAGGAGAAGAGGGCAGCAGAGGATGAGATGGTTGAATGGCCTCACTGATTCAATGGACATGAACTTGGGTGAACTCTGGGACATGATGAGGGACAGGGAGGGCGGGTGACAGTCCAGGGGTCACAAACAGTTGGACACAACTTAGTGACTGAACAAACAACACATGCATATTGGATATTGGTAATCTATTGCTGTATACCAAGTTCCATCAGTATTTTACAGCTTAAAATTGTTGACTAAAGCCATCCCAAAGAGAAAGAAATGCAAGAAGGTAAAGTGGTTGCCTGAGAAGGTCTTGCAAATAGCTGAGAAAAGCAGAGAAATGTAAGGCAAAAGAGAAAGGGAAAGATATACCCAACTGAATGCAGAGTTGCAGAGAATAGTTTAAAATAAATACTTACTATCTCAACACTTTCTGAGTGTCAGAAATCCAGGAATGACTTAACTGAGTGGTCTGGCTTACAATTGTTTATGAGACTGTAGTCAAAAATTATCAGTTCAGGCATCATCATCTGAAAGCTCGAGTGGAACTGGAAGAATTTCTTCCAATGTGGCCTCCTCGCATCAGTGAAAAATTAGTCTGATGGTTGGTAGGAGCCCACAGTTTCTGTTTTGGCCTCTCTATAGCCTGCTTGAGTGTCCTCATGACATAGCCACTGCTTTCTCCTTGAGGGAGAGACTCAAAAGACAGTGAGCAATAAGCCACAATGTCTTTTGATACCTAGTCTCTGATATTGCACACCATCACTTCAGCTTTATTCTGTTTAATAGAAGCGAGTGGCAACATACAGCCCATATGCAAGGGGAAGGGTATTAGGCATCACCTCTTGAAATGAGGCGGGTCAAAGAATTTTAACCATTTAAAAGCATCAGAATGTGTTACAAGCTCTTTCTGCTATAAGGCATAGAAATATAACAGTTCTGCTGTCCAGAGTACAATCCTCTAAAGCAATTAAGTCACATGCAAGGCAGTTCAATCCAAAACTGATCAGAAATAGTTTCAGTGAATGCAGATGGAGACAGTCTTACCCAAGTGGTCAGAAGGCTTTGTGGAGGGAACGGCGCCAGATGAGGATCCTAGCATACAAGTAGGATGATAAAGATGTTTCAGGCAGGGAACAGCATCAGTGAAGGCCTGTGATCATAGACAGTATGCAATTATGCATTTGAAGCATATTTTATATGCCTTTATTACAGAAGACACCAGAAGAACAGTTGTTCATGGAGATTTTCCCCAGATAGTTTGAAATTCATATGCAATCTGCAGAGCCTCTGTGTTCCCTGAGGGACAAGACTGTGTATTTTTCATTTCTGTGTCCTCAGGAGCTAATGCTATGCCTGGCACAGAATAAGTTGTCCAAAATAGTTTATTGAGTAAAATATGCGCTGAAAAATAGAATGAACATGGAAGTAAATGAATGATCAAGAGAATAAATGAACCCTCTACTACTGAACTTGTAACCCAGAGTACTTGTCTGGGTGGAAGGAAACAGGATGGAAACATGTGACATGCAGGGCATTGTGATTTCTTCATCTATGCAAAGACCAAAGCACAGCTATTAATAGAATGAATGCCAGCCTCTACTACCTCAGGGGCTGAAGCCAGTGCATTTAGACTTCCAAACTTCCCAACACAGAGGGTCCAAAAGCCAACCAACTTTTAACCTTCTGTCTCTGGATAAATAGACAAGCAGACCTATGAGCTGCCACTCCTCCCCCTGCACCCCTGCTCATCTTTAATGTTCATATTCTAGTCATCTTCCCAAGTTTCCCTGGCTCCCAACAAATACTCCATGAAAGGCTGTATCTCATCCAACTCTGACTATGCAGCTGACAATCCAACCATGAGCAAAGTCATATGAACACATGTGTGTAATCTCACCCATTCAATACTTGTAGAGGTGTTGCTATTAAAGACTATTCCTTATTTCCTTATAAAATATTTAAAAGGCTCATGCTGAGCTTCCTGACCGGCTTCACTGTCTTCTTCAATGTTCTACATTCCAGAAGAGCCCCGGAATATCCTGTTTAACTGATTAATCTCCACTCGAAGTAAAATTAAAATTAAGACAGCCCTCACCGGAGCAGCTCTCAATTGATCAGGAATTCACACACACACACACACACACACACACACACGCACACACACAAATGTGCACGCACACACACACACACAATCTCACAATGTTAGGTGGACCTTCAGAAAAATATCAAAACCCTTCTCCTTCATTTCACAAAAAGCAACTGAACATCAAATGAATCTGGGTTGATAGGCAGTTCTGAAATGGCAGGTGGTAATGAGCTTGCTAATTATTATGTACCATCCCTTGCTAGTCATCTTATCTGGATACCTGGAGGAGATCTTCTATCTCACCTTGGGAGTCCCCAGTGTCTCATCTCCAGATAAAGACTGCCAGGCTGGTAACCTGAAAAACTCTCCCCATGACCTTCAGATGTCTAAGCTAATAAAGAAAGTGAATGTGAAATATTAATTTCTCTCACTGAATATAAACTTTTGACTGTGTTAAAGCCCTTGCCAGCCTTTTCCACATGGTCCCTACTTTCTCTATTTTATTGTTATTGTTATTGATGGTATTCAGCCAGAATTTAGATTGCCCTCTGAAAGCACTGTTACTCCCCCCAGAAAGTCATTTATGTGCATCTATGGCCTGAAAGATGATTAAAAGATGATTTCCATTCCCCTTTAGTCATTTGTCATTTTGCTTAGGAGCATAAAAGTCTAGGGTAAGTTTCCAGGGAGATTTTATCAAGTGACTGGAGTGGAATTTTATAAGACATCTCTCCAAGGGTAAGGGGGTGGCTAAAGACGAGACTGAGTTATAGTGACTGGAGTTCCCACAGTTCCCTGGGTACATGATCCTAATCAAGTGCCTTTACCTCGGCACTTTGGTCACCTCGTCTGTCGAATGTTATGAATAATGAGCTGATATTTGTAAACACACAGAATGTGCTCCACAAACAAGATTTTCCTTTCTTCCTCATTTCTGGGCAGGGCTAAGAGCACTATCATTGCAAGAGTGATTGTCTTCCAGGTGGGGAGGGTCTGGTACCTGCGGAAACAGAGCTATCCACACTAGGAAGATCATGGCATGCCTGCATGCATGCTCAGTAGTGTCTTGACTCTTTGCAAACCCATGGACAGTAGCCTGCCAGGCTCCTTTGTCAACGGGATTTCCCAGGTAAGAATACTGGAGTGGGTTGCCATTTCCTTCTCCAGAGGAGTTTCCTGACCCAGGGATCGAACCTGCATGTCCTGCAGCTCCTGTATTGACAGGAGGAGTCTTTACCGCTGAGCCACCAGGGAAGCCCCAGGATGACAACAGATCTTTCCAGATCTCTCTGGGGGATGATGGTGGGTGTGCACTGCATGAGAATCTATATCCAGGTGGGATACAGGGTCTTCCCCTGTCTCCTGGAATTGTCTATTTCCTAAAGCCCCCAATTCCTGGAGCCACTGTAATATGAAATGGCCAACCTAGATCAAGCCCTGACCAGCACCCCTCCAGCCCATTGTTCTGAAACCAATGATAGGCTTAAGGGACCATTTCTGGAAGGAAAAGGACACCCTTGCTGGTTATAATACTGCAAAATGGGAGGCAACTAGCATTGTGAGTAGTCATTCTTTGAGGGGCTGGGAAATGGCAAAATGAATGAGACACGTCTGCCACTATGGAGAGGGGCTGTCCCAAGACTGCATGTGTTATGCTATAAACGTGTACAGAAAGGAATACCTTCTACCAGGAGTACAGGGTAGGGAAGGCCTGTGACTTCAGGTTAGGCCTTGAGGAAGGTACAAGGGTTCACTAGATGGAAAAGCTGCTAGATTAAGGAGAGAGGATGAGCAAGAACTTAAAGGTACAAGGTGAGGGGTGGGGCAGGAGCAGGCCCGGAAAGATGATTTGGGTATCACCTACAATGCCAAGGTTACCCTTGAAGAATTCTCAAGCAGAGAGTGACACAATCAGATCAGAAAAGTGAAGGCCCACTTTTCCTCATATTTCTGAATTTCATTAACAAGTTTATGCTCTTAGAACTTTTACAAAATATGTGTATTATTCTTCAGAATTTAGAAATTACTTTCCCATAAATTATTGTATTATTTAAGGAGTAATATTTAATATATCTCATTTATATGTATATATAATTAAATAATATATTACTTAATGAATAATAATGTAACACAATGATGAATCAATTAGACCCTTCAAGTGGAAATGTGTATATGTGTGTGTATCAAGTCACAGTGTAAAATAACTGGCTTAAATTGAAAAAAAAAAAAAAAAAAAGACTGTTTAATGACCTAGGAAGATCTGGTGCTTTGATCAAATTCTCTTACCCCCGGTAGATACATGCCCGGTACAGAGGAGAATTAGGTGTCCGATGGGCCCTTAATGAATATTAATTGCTAGTCATGAAATGAGTGATGGAAATCACCAATTGAGAGACTAAAACATTCCTAGGAATTAATGTCCTGATGAGAAGGATTGATATCCTAGTAAATAGCTGAGGTTTTTTTTAGCACCAGCTCAGCTGCATCTCTGGGGAATGTCTAAATCAGAAGTCATCATTATACTCTCAAGAACTGCAAATGAAGATTCATAAGCCCATAAATTTCCCTTTCTATGGGCCCCTGACTTGTATTACTCAGTTAAAAGGCAGGTTCAAGAATAAATGCTCTATTTAGTAAATCCAGAGGTTAGGGGCAAAATACTTATCATTCTCTTTGAACCAGCCCGTTTAGAAATACCACAGAAATATCTCTCAGGAAATTATCTTTGAAGAAATTTCAGCTTGCTCATTTGGAATTGAATTATATGATTTTTAAGTTTTTATTCAATTTAATTTCTACAAGCTGGAGTGAACAATTTTGACCAGTAGAATCCATTAGTGAATCTTGACAAGAGAACACAGTGATCTCAGCCACAACTTTGATTCATTAATTCATCTGATTATAGTATTTTAAACTGAAGTGTATTGTATTGCCACTATGTTTTGGTACCAGCTAAATTGAGAAGATGGGGTGAACAAGACAGACACATTGAGCACAAGCATATTATTGTAAAGTTAGGATGCCACAGGGGTGCAACAGCAGCGCACACAGTATGTGCCATCTTGTCTGCTCTGAGGGTTCACGGGAGACCCTTTGAAGAAAGTTAACACCTAAACGTCCATAAATTGAAGAGTTATTGAATAAACTATAGTCCATCCATACACTGGATGCTAGGTAGACGTTAAAAAAGAGAGGTGTGTGTATGTGGGGGGTGCAATTTCCCCGAATTGGTATGGAATGACTTTAATGATCTGATTTTTAAGTGAAAAAGAGCTGTCTAAACTGTTTCCTGTAGAGTATGTTATAGCAAGAATCTTGTTAGGTCATTTAGCCAGACGCCCCCTTTCCCCTAATGTTTTCTTAACCACTGCCTTATTTTTTGGCTACAAATCCCCATTGGCCCAGGTTGTACACAGAGTTGAGCCCAATCTCATGACTCCATTGTAAAATCCCACTACAGGGGTCCCTCCACCTACCATCATGGTCCTGAACAAAGTCTGCCTGACCATCTGTAACACAAAGCATTCAGTATTTTTTTCTTTAACATTAGTACATTGGTTTGTGATGCAAAGGTGTGAGTTAGAAATTCAGAAACTAGTTTACATATATACTTGGATTATAGTAAGTAAATATGAGGTGAAAAATGAGGGCCAAGTTTCTCCCACTCAGAGAAAGGAGCTATCAATAAGGAAAGGGAGAAAGTGACAATAAATCCAGTGATGTGGGACTGGGATTAGAACTATTAGTATGAACTCATAGTTTTAATATGTATGTGTGCACAGATAGATACAGAAATATATATATGCATATCTTACATTAATAAGTAAATACATACTTTTTAAAGCTATCNTCAATAAGGAAAGGGAGAAAGTGACAATAAATCCAGTGATGTGGGACTGGGATTAGAACTATTAGTATGAACTCATAGTTTTAATATGTATGTGTGCATAGATAGATACAGAAATATATATATGCATATCTTACATTAATAAGTAAATACATACTTTTTAAAGCTATCTTTCCTGAGAAATTTTAGAAGCAATAACATCTCAGCAGCAAAAATATAGGATATCTAGTGGACATCTTTCAGTTTCAAGGTATATTTGATAAAAGGAAATAGAGATCCTTGAAGATGTAGGAAATTAGAGGGCAGGAGCATTAAAAATTACATGTATAAAATGAGCCTGGAATATTTATGGCACCAAAAATTAGGAAGGAAATATTCAATAAATGATGTGAACATGTGGAGAAAGACACAGGGACTAAAGCTCCCACTGACTAAATCTGGGACAGTTTGAGCAACAAAATAAATAAAAGTAGTAACAGATTATAACCTGTAGGCTAAAATAAATATCTTTGAATCCATACTAATACAAAAAATAAATGAACAATAAACAAGTGGAGATGAAGGACTTGCTCTTCCTTACAGTAGAATTCAATTAACTATTTTATAAGGAATGATGAAAATTAAAATGAGCATTAGCAAACATCACAGTGACTATTGTTGCAGAAAAGTCATCACTGAAGGATGCTAAAGTTAATGGGCAAAAGTGAGATGAGAAACAGGATATTTGAATAGTCTCAAAGTATCTCCCCACAAGATATTGATTCACGACAAATGTGAAAACACATTTACAGTGGATAATTCTATCATTCAGCACCTTAACCAAGTGATCAAAATCAATCTCATTAATGACCCAAACTGCACTCATGCACCTTCTGAAATGATGCACAGAGAAAGATAAAGGTCATAACATCACTTCAGTAGTGGTCTTGCCAGAAATGCTTTATTCCTTCTAATCAGACAAATCCAGGCTGAGGGGCACTTGATAAGGTAGCTACTAGGTTGTTGTTTAGTTGCTAAGTTGTGTCCAACTCTTTGCAACCCCATGACTATAGCCCATCAGGCTCCTCTGTCCGTGGGTTTCCCAGGCAAGAATACTGGAGTGCGTTGCCACGTCCCTCTCCAGGGGATCTTCCCCACCCAGGTAGCAAACCCACATCTCATGCATTGGCAGGTGGATTCTTTACCACTGAGCCAGCAGGGAAGCCCAGTAACTGCCTGGTAGTACTCCTCAAAATTGGCAAAGCCATCGAAAAGAAGGAAAGAAAAAAAGGTAAAAGGAAGGACAGAAGAGGGAAGGAAGCAAAGGGAGAAACAACAACAAAACAAACAAAAAAAAAGGAATGAAAGACTAAGGATTTCACAGAGAAACTAAAAAGGACAGATAATCAAGTTAAAGAAGGAGTCTAGACTGGATCCTGCACTGGAAAAAAGACTGATCCAGTCCAGTGGAATAACTGGTAAAATTCAAATATGGTCTATAATAACTATTCACCAATGTTAATTTCCTGATTTTAATCACTGTAATGTGTAAGATACCCACATTAGTAGAAGCTGGTTGAAGGTACATGGGGATTTTGTGCTATTTTTCAAGTTTCCATAAGTGGAAACGGTCTTATTTCTGTTGTTCAGTCACTAAATTGTGTCTGACTCTTTCAGATCCCATGGATCATAGCCTAACAGGGTCATTTGTCCATGGAATTTCCCCGGCAAGAATATTGCAGTGGGTTGCCATTTCCTTCTCCAGGGATCTTCCTGACCCAGGGATCAAATCCACGTCTCCTACATTGGGAGGCAGGTTCTTTACCACTAAACTACCAGGGAAGCCCATGTTAGCACCATACCGTCTTGATTATTGCAGTTTTGCAGTAAGTTCTATATTGAGAAGTCTGAGCCCTCTTACTTTGTTCTTTTTTTATAGATTGTTTTGGCTATCCTGGGTCCTTTATAATTCCATATGAATGTTATGATCAGCTTATCATTTCTGCAAAGAAGTTAGAGTTTTGGTAAGCATTATGTTGCATCTGCAGATCAATTTGCTGTCATGTGAATAATATTAAGTTTTGTGATCCATCAATATGTGATGTATTTTCATTTATTTAGTAGGTCTTCTTTCCTATCCTTAAAACTTTCCTATGGTTTTATTCTTTTTACTTATTAAAACTCTTCCTTCTATGATCAACTGGTTCTGCACTTTAACCTCATTTAACATGGGTCTGTTTCTGTACTCTAATTACACCCCATGACTCATGTCTATATTGGGTCTACTCATGTCTACTCAAAATGCACTGATGCTGCTCTATTTTACTTATAACAGCTTTGCAGGACCCTTTGACATCAGATAAGGGAAGTCTTTCTATACTTCCAATAATTTGCTTTTCTCAAAATCTCTTGTCCTCACTCATTCTCCATATGAATATCAAAATTATCTTAAGTTCTGAAAAAAAGAAATCTACAGGAATCTGAATTGGAAATGACTGTTTCAGTTCATTTAATGGAAGAGGCTCCATTATAGCACTGAGAGAACCTTTACTTGTTCAACTTTTATGTTATTTATGTCTCAAGAAAGTGTTATATTTTCTTTATGGGTCCTGTGAGGGTTAATTTTATGCCTCACTTCTCACCCATATCTGATCAGGTGACATTTTAATGAGACTTTAGACTCGGAATCAATGTTGGAACGGCTTAAGACATCTAGGGATATCGAGATTACTGTATTTTAATAGCACATGAGGATGGACATGAATTGGGAAAACAAAAGGCAGAATGCTGTAGACCAAACTGTTTTCCCTCCAAATGTATATTCTGAAGCCCTAAGCACCAGTGTGACTCTATTTGGAGACAGGCTCTATAGGGAGGTTAGTGGTTAAGTGAGGCCAAAGGGTGGGGCCTTAATCCATAGGAAGTGTCCTTATAAGAAGAGGAAGAGACATCAGAACACTCTCATTTTGTGTGAACACAGAGAAGAGGTTAATGTGAGGACGTAGACAGAGGAGCCTGGTGGGCTACAGTCCTGTCCATGGGGTTGCAGAGGAGTTGGACATCATTCAGTGACTTAACAACAACAACAACGTGAGAAGGCGGCTGTGTGGAAGCCAGTAAGAGAAGTCTGATTGAAACCAACCCTGACAACACCTTGATTTTGGGCTTAAACCTTTAGAACTGTGAAAAAATATAAATTTCTGCTGTTTAAGGCACCCAGTGTGTTTTCCTGTTACAGTGCCCTGCAGACTATTTGGGCTCACTAGGTAGCGGTAGCAGTAAAGAACCCGCCTGCCAAGGCAGGTGACACAAGAGATCCTGATTCCATTCCTGGGCTGGGAAGATCCCCTGGAGGCGGGCATGGCAAGCTACTTCAGGATTCTTGACTGGGGAATCCCAAAGACAGAGGAGCCTGGTAGGCTATATAGTCTACAGGGATACAAAGAGTTGGACATGACTGAAGTGACTTAGCACATATGCACACAGACCATTGCTAATACAGGGTCTACACATTTCATTAAAAATTTTATTGGATTTTTTTACTATATTATTCAAGGTGGTATCCAGAATACGGGTTCTGAGACCTTACTGCAAGTATTGCTCGTGTTCCTCCGTTCCATTTTTGGAAGTCTGCTCTCATTGCTATTTATTGCCTCACATCAGTTTCTTTTGTAGCTTCTGTCACTTAGCTGATGCATTCAAAGGGATCTGACCCTGGTTTGCCTTCATATTGGAGGACAAAGACTTACAAATGCTATCCTTGAGGTCAGAAACATACATTTATTTTAGAGACCAATCAGATTTTCCCCCAAATTAAAAATAAAGTATTAGAAATGTTGATTATATATTGGACTCAAATCAAATTGAAAACAAAAACTGGAGCTTCAAATCAAAGTTATAATAGTATTAGCTTTTTATTTTTTAAAACTTTTATGCTCACTTTCAGTGTCACATCCTTTGTCTAGACAGTGTGTTGAAGAGCAGAGATGTTACTCCGTCGAGAGAGGTCTGTAGAGCCTTCCCAGTGAGAGCTAGACTGTAAGGAAGGCAGAGTGCCAAAGTATCGATGCCCTCAAACTGTGGTGCTGGAGAAGACCCTGGGAGTCCCGTGGACAGCCAAGAGATCAAACCAGTCAATTTGAACAGAAATCAACCCTGAATACTCATTGGAAGGACTGATACTGAAGCTCCAGTATTTTGGTCACCTGATGCAAACAGCTAACTCTTTGGAAAGGTCCTTAAAGTTGGGAAAGATTGAGGGCAGAAGGAGAAGAGGGCGTCAGAGGATGAGATAGCTGGATGGCATCACTGACACAATGGATATGAACTTGGGCAAACTTCAGGAGATGGTGAGGGACAGGGAGGCCTGGCATGCTGCCATCCATGGGTCACAAAGAGTCAGATACACTGAGGTGACTGAACAACAAGAGCATAGCTAATGAACAATGTGATAATTTCAGGTGGACAACAAAGGAACTCAGCCATACATACAAGTGTACCCATTCTCCCCCAAACTCCTCTCCCATCTAGGCTGCCAGATATCATTGAGCAGAGTTCCCTGTGCTATACATTAGCTCCTTGCTGATAATCCATTTTAATTACAGCAGTGTGGCATTAGCTTTTCTAATCATCCATTTATCTCCTTTTACCAGAGATCTTCATCTCTTCATAAGGCTTAGGGTTACTGTTGAGGATCTTTCATTTCAACCTGAAGGACTCCTTGCTCAAGAAGGTCGGGTGGTGGAGAATTCTCGCAGCTCTCATGAACTGGGAATGCCTCAATCACTGTTTCATTTTCAAAGGATAGTTTGGCTAAACATAGGATTCTTGGTTAACAGCTTTTTCCATCAACATTTCAAAGACACTGACCCATGTCATCTAACTTCTGAGGCTCCCGATGAGAAATCTGCTCTTGATCCTCCTGGCAAATAGTCTTTCAGCTTCATAAACATTAATAATGTCTATACCAGTGTCCCACACAATACAACATTTGCCGATAGTTTCATCAAGTCAGTTAAATGATCACTTTGCGACCAGAGTTTAAGGAAAAAGAACTGAATATTTCAAGTGTAGACATTATGAGGTCTTTTAAATTATCACTAATTTTCAAACTAGAAATGAAAAAGTTGCTGAAGCCTCCTACAGATTTTAAATTCTAACAAAGTGCATACCAGTCTCTAATAGATTTAAAGAAAAATCTCTTTGGGACCTTTTTCCTAAGTGTAAAGGGGCCTTGAAGCTGAAAAGGGAGAAACCACTGGGTTTATCCCCAGCCACGATTGGTCCGTTTCTTGCTCTGACCTCACAGGGCATCACTGTGATGAAACCCACAAAAAATCCTTTATAAGACCCCAGCTGGGTGCAGGTTTTTGTCCACAGAGCCCAGGAAGCTGATTTTGGTGACCTGACGGCTGGACCTAGAGTTAGCGAGCTTTTTTCTGTGTTTTTGCCATTTGGTTGATTTTTTTCCTTTTTGTCCTTTTCATTTTTCTCTTTTTCCTTTGTCGTCTTCTCATTTTTTAAAATTTGTCTTATCATTTTTTCTTTCATTTTTACTTTCTCCTCATTTTTTTTTACCATTTTTCTCCCTTATTTCTTTTTCTCACTTTATCTTATTATTTTTTTTTTTAGTTAGTGTTGCCAGTATTAGTATAGAGAGCATCATTGCTATAGTTAGCAAAGTTGGTATAGCTAGTGAGCATCATTGCTATAGTTAGCAAAGTTGGTATAGCTAGTAGTTTGTTAGCATAGATAGTATAGTTAGTGTTAGTACTATTACTATCCTTGGTATACTTAGCATAAGTTGGTATAGTTAATAGTTTACTGGCACAGTTAGTGTTAGCACTGCTAGTATAGTTATTAGCATTAGGATAGTTTATAGCATTGTTAGCATACTCAGTATAGAACAGTTAGAATTCTTAGTGAGGGCTTAGCGGTAGTATAGTTAGTGGTATAGTTAGTATAGTTAGGTAATTAGTATAGCTAGTGGTAATTAGTATAGTTAGGGATCCAGGAACTCATGGCCACCTCCACTAACAAGGTGGCTCACCTTAAGAATTACGAAATCCTTCACACAATTGGTGAAGGCAACTTCGCCAAAGTGAAGTTGGCCCGGCATGTTCTGACAAAGGGAGTGGTAGCCATCAAGGTCATCCAAAAGACAAAAGAGAACCTCTCCAGCAATAACGAGCAGTTTCGAGAGGTTAATAGCCTGAGAATTGTAAGCCACCCAAATATTGTGAAGCTGTTCGAAGTGGTCGAGACTGAGGAGACTCTGTTTCTAATCATGGAATACGTCAGCGGGGGAGACTTGCAAACGTACTTGGAGGCCAGAGGCCGCGTGACGGAGGGGGAAGCCCGAGGCCTGTTCCGCCAGCTGGTCTCGGCTCTGCGGCACTGCCACCAGCGGGGCGTGGTGCACCGGGATTTGAAGCTGGACAACCTCCTCCTCGACGCCAACAACAACGTCAAGATTTCCGACTTCGGCCTTAGCAGCCAGTGGCACCCAGGAGAGAAGCTACGGACTTTCTGCGGCAGCCCTGCGTTCATGGCTCCAGAACTCTTCCTGGGGAAGCCTTACACAGGCCCAGAGGTAGATGTCTGGAGCCTTGGCGTCGTCCTGTACACTGCTGTAACTGGATCCCTCCCCTTCGAGGGACAAGATATCTGGGAGGTGCGGCAGCATGTGCTTAGGGGGCAGTACCATGTGCCCAACTATCTATCCAATGAGATAGGAGATCTCCTAGACAGAATGCTAACCTTCACCCCTACCAACAGAGGTACTTTGGATGACGTTTGGCAGCATCCATGGGTGACCATGGGCCAGGAGGAGCCCCTCCCGCCAGCTTGTGAAGGGTTCCCTGGGGTGACAGTGCAGACGATACTGGGCTGGTGCAGGGACCTAATCCAGAGCTTAGGCATAAGCAGCGGCAGGGACATGAATAAACCCAAGATGAAGGCCCACACCGTCACTGGGAGGCCGGCCGTTTCCTCCGGCCTCAGCAGCAAGAACATACGCCTCCCGCCAGCCCTGAAGAGTCCATCCTTATTCCGGACTTGCTCTGGGGGACTGTTCAGCAGCAGGAGAACCAGGAATCAAAGGAGAAGACGAGAGAGCCTGCCACTCACTCACCCTGCCTGAAGGCGAGGACCGTCACCCCCAGCCCAGGCCCCTCCACTCGCAACACCCGCGATGCCAGCAGTGCCCGAGGCGCCAATCACACCGGTGATCTGCATGACACGTGCGGGACCAGGCTCACTTGTGACATCTGTGCCAGGCGTGACAGCAGCCACACCCGTGGTACCAGCATTACCTGTGACACCAGAGATGCCTGTGACACCATCAGCACCTGCGACAGCTGCCATAACAGAGGTACCAGCCTCACCTGTGACACCTGCAGCACCCGTGACACCAGCCACACTTGTGATCCCAGCCTCACCTGTGACGCCCTAAGCACCCAGGACCCCACTGGGGCCTGCCACGTAGATGACACCCGTGGCACCTGCCATACCTGGGACACCAGGGTCACCAGTCACAGCTGCCTCACCCGTAACAGCTGCCTCACTCGTGACACCAGAGGTACCCATGACACCAGGGGGGACCACACCACCCATGATACTCATGCCAGCATCACCCATGACACCAGGGGCACCCACCACACAGAGGGAACTCATGGCACCTGTGACACCTGCCACACCAGTGGTACCCATGACATTAGTGGCAATATCCCTGAAGACATCCACTGCCTCCCGGATGTGCCTCATGCGGGAAACTCCACCCCTGTTGGGCAGCCCGAGAATATGTCCCCAGTCACTCCCTCTGGCCTCACCCAGAAAAAGAAGGGGGTGGCTGGGAGAATCTGGGAATGCCTATCGAAACCAATTTGTTGTGAGCTTCCCATAACGAGGACAGGCAGTACAATTACCCCAAATACAGACAGTGGATGACCTGCCTAGCTCCCTGGGACCTAGTCACCTTCCCACCTGGATGGCGGGGTTCAAATCCAGCACCTCCACCGCCTTCAGGAAGCCTCGTATCCAAAACCCTGGCCAGCTCAGAGGATGCTCTGCAGTGGTCTGGGCGACCAGCAGAGGCACCACCCTGGCCTGGTTGCCCCTCCTCCCCTGCTGGCTGAAACTTCAGAGACCGGACGGTGCCCTGGGGCATGACCCTTATCCCCTACAGGCCTGTCTTTCATGTTGGTGGGGGAGGGTATGCCGGTACGTCGCCTCAGTCGTGTCCGACCCTGTGCGACCCCAGAGACGGCAGCCCACCAGGCTCCCCCGTCCCTGGGATTCTCCAGGCAAGAACACTGGAGTGGGTTGCCATTTCCTTCTCCAATGCAGGAACATAAAAAGTGGAAGAAGTCGCTCAGTCCTGTCCGACTCTTTGAAACCCCATGGACTTCAGCCTACCAGGCTCCTCCGTCCATGGGATTTTCCTGGCAAGAGTACTGGAGTGAGGTGCCACAGTTAGGGATGCCAGACCTCAACCTCATGGCCACCTCTGCTACAAAGGTGGTGCTTATTGAAAATTATGAGATCCCTCAGAAAATAGGTAAAACCCCTTTGCCAAAGTGAACCTTGCCCCGGGTGTTCTGACCACGGGAATGGTAGCCATCAAGGCCATTGACAAGACAAATCAGAGCTTCTCTAGCTTCCAGGAACTGTTTTGAGAGGTTAATAGCCTGAGGATATTGTCAAGCTCCTTAAAGTGAGTGACAATGAGGAGACTCTGTGTATAGTATCGCAGTACCTCAGCGGGGAAGACATGTTCCCCCTCTTGGAGGCCAAAGGCAGCGAGACAGATGGGGAGGCCTGAGGCCCATTCTGCCAGCTGGGCTCAGCTCGGCCGCACTGCCACCAGGGGCCAAGGTGCACTGGGACTTGAAGCTGGGCCACCTCCTCCTCGATGCCTACTCCACCACCAAGTCCCCCGACTTCGGCCTTAGCGACCAGTGGCACCCAGGAAAGAAACTTGACCCTTTCTGCGGCAGGACCGCGTTCATGGCTCCAGAACTCTTCCTGGGGATGCCTTACACAGGCTGAGCGTGGATGTGCGGAGCCATACTGGCATCCTGTACACCATGGTAACTGGATCCCTCCCCTGCAGCACTCGGGACACCAGCCTCCCTGGGATCCCAGCCTCACCTGTGAAGCCTCAAGCACCCGGGACACCAGCCTCACCTGTGATCCCAGCCTTAACTGTGACGCCGCAAGCATCTGGGACACCAGACTCACCTGTGATCCCAGCCTCACCTGTGACACCTGTAGCACCCACGACCCCAGCCTCACCTGTGATCCCAGACTCAACTCTGACGCCCCAAGCATCTGGGACACCAGCCACACCTGTGATCCCAGCCTCACCCATGACGCCCTAAGCACCCAGGACACCACTGGGGCCTGCAACATCCATGACCCCTGTGGCACCCACGGTACCTGTGAAACCAGGGTCACCAGTGACAGCTGCCTCACCCGTGACACCAGAGGCACCTGTGACACCTGTTGTGACCACAGCACCCATGGCACTCATGCTGTAAATGTCACCATGGCACCAGGGGCGCCCGCGACACAGATGGCACCCACGGCAACTGTGATACACGTCACACTAGTGGCACCCATGATCAGTGGTAAATCCCTGCAGGAACCCACTGCCTCCCGGATGTGCCTGATGCACGAAGCTCCACCCTTGTTGGGCAGCCCGAGAATATGTCCCCAGTCACTCCCTTGGCCTCACTCAGAAAAAGAAGGCAGTCAAGAATATGTAGATATCTCTCCAAATATCTTTGCTGTGGGCTGCATGCCCTGCGCGCCGCCGCCGACCACGCCCTGCGCGCCGCCTCCGCCGCCGCCTCCCATGCCCTGCGTGCAGTCGCCAATGTGCCCTAGAATGTGAAGTCAAGTGGGCCTTAGAAAGCATCACTATGAACAAAGCTAGTGGAGGTGATGGAATTCCAGTTGAGCTGTTTCAAATCCTGAAAGATGACACTGTGAAAGTGCTGCGCTCAATTTGCCAGCGAATTTGGAAAACTCAGCAGTGGCCACAGGACTGGAAAAGGTCAGTTTTCATTCAATCCCAAAGAAAGGTAATGCCAAACAATGCTCAAACTACCACACAATTGCACTCATCTCACATGCTAGTAAAGTAATGCTCAAAATTCTCCAAGCCAGGCTTCAGCAATACGGGAACTGTGAACTTGCAGATGTTCAAGCTGGTTTTAGAAAAGGCAGAGGAACCAGAGATCAAATTGCCAACATCCACTGGATCATGGAAAAAGCAAGAGAGTTCCAGAAAAACATCTATTTCTGCTTTATTGACTATGCCAAAGCCTTTGACTGTGTGGATCACAATAAACTGTGGAAAATTCTGAGAGAGATGGGAATACCAGACCACCTGACCTGCCTCCTTAGAAATCTGTATGCAGGTTAAAAAGCAACAGTTAGAACTGGACATGGAACAACAGACTGGTTCCAAACAGGAAAAGGAGTACGTCAAGATTGTATATTGTCACCCTGCTTATTTAACTTCTATGCAGAGTACATCATGAGAAACGCTGGACTGGAAGAAACACAAGCTGGAATCAAGATTGCTGGGAGAAATACCAATAACCTCAGATATGCAGATGACACCACCCTTATGGCAGAAAGTGAAGAGGAACTAAAAAGTCTCTTGTTGAAAGTGAAAGAAGAGAGTGAAAAAGTTGGCCTAAAGCTCAACATTCAGAAAACGAAGATCATGGCATCTGGTCCCATCACTTCATGGGAAATAGATGGGGAAACAGTGGAAACAATATCAGACTATTTTTCTGGGCTCCAAAATCACTGCAGATGGTGACTGCAGCCATGAAATTAAAAGACGCTTACTCCTTGGAAGAAAAGTTATGACCAACCTAGATAGCATATTCAAAAGCAGAGACACTACTTTGCTGACTAAGGTCCGTCTAGTCAAGGCTATGGTTTTTCCTGTGGTCATGTATGGATGTGAGAGTTGGACTGTGAAGAAGGCTGAGCGCCAAAGAATTGATGCTTTTGAACTGTGGTGTTGGAGAAGACTCTTGAGAGTCCCTTGGACTGCAAGGAGATCCAACCAGTCCATTCTGAAGGAGATCAGCCCTGGGATTTCTTTGGAAGGAATGATGCTAAAGCTGAAACCAGTACTTTGGCCACCTCATTCGAAGAGCTGACTCATTGGAAAAGATTTTGATGCTGGGAGGGATTGGGGGCAGGAGGAGAAGGGGACGACCGAGGATGAGATGGCTGGATGGCATCACTGACTCAATGGACATGAGTCTGAGTGAACTCTAGGAGTTGGTGATAGACAGGGAGGCCTGGCATGCTGCGATTCATGGGGTCACAAAGAGTGGGACTTGACTGAGCAACTGAACTGACTGCACTGAACTGAATCTAAGTTTTCCAAATGCCCTCTGACATTTTTACTCAAAACTGTTGCTCTATTACTTCAAATTCAACATAAAAATGTCAAACCTATCATTGCCCTTGTAAATATTACTTTCCCATTTCTCAATGTCATCATACATGCCACACCAATGCAAATGAAAATACTGGTGTCATTCTGCCTTCCATTTGCTCACCTGTCATTCCATGTGTCCAAGCCCTGCTGACTTGTCTTTTGAAGGCTATCTTTCATCTGCACTCCTTTTTCTTCTCTCCAAGTTTCACTCCTTCTGGCCCTTACCTCTTATGCCTAGGTGAGCACAATAAACTTTTCTTTTGGCTCCTCACTTATTCAATTTTTTCCTGTTCTAAGTCTACCCAAATACACCCCTATTAATCTTCACAGTTGTTGTTGTTTATGTGTGTGTTTGTTTTTGTTTTTTTGGCAATGTCACACAGCATGTGTGATCTTAGTTCCCTGACCAGGGATTGAACACATGCCCTTTGCATTGGAAGCTCAGAGTCTTAACCACTGGACCAGCAGGTAAACCCCCAACACTAAAATCTTTTAATGCAGCTCAGTTAGTTCAGTCTAGTCCAACTCTTTGTGACCCCATGGATTGCTGCATGCCAGGCTTCCCTGTCCATCACAGGGAATATTCACCCTGGAGCTTGCTCAAACTCAGGTCCATCGAGTTGGTGATGCCATCCAACTATCTTATCCTTGGTTGTCCCCTTGTCCTTTTGCCTTCAATCTTTCCCAGCATCAGGGTTTTTTCCAATAAGTCAGTTCTTCACATCAGGTAGCCAAAGCATTGGAGCTTCAGTTTCAGTTCAGCATCAGGCCCTCCAAAGAATATTCTGGACTTATTTCCTTTAGGATTTACTGGCTGGATGTCCTTGCAGTCCAAGGGACTCTCAAGAGTCTCCTCCAGCACCACAGTTCAAGAGCATCAATTTTTTGGATTAAGGATTTACTGAACATGGCCCCACCCATTAGAACAAGATCCAGTTTCCCCCTCAGTCAGTCTCTCCCGTCAGGAAGCTTCCATAAGCCTCTTATCCTCCATCAGAGGGCAGACAGACTAAAAATCATAGTCACAGAAAGCTAACCAATCTGATCTCATGGACCACAGCCTCGTCTAATTCAATGAAACTATGAGCCGTGCCATGTAGGGCCACCCAAGATGGATGGGTCATGGTGGAAAGTTCTGACAAAATGTAGTCCACTGGAGAAGGGAATGGCAAGCCACTTCAGTATTCTTGCTTTGAGAACTCCATGAACTGTATGAAAAAGCTAGTGCATAAGATGAGTGCAATTGTGCAGTAGTTTGAATATTCTTTGGCATTGCCTTTCTCTGGGATTGAAATGAAAACTGACTTTTTCCAGCCCTGTGGCCACTCTGAGTTTTCCAAATTTGCTGGCATATTGAGTGCAGCACTTTCACAGCATCATCTTTCAGGATTTGAAATAGCTCAGTGGAATTCCATCACCTCCACTAGCTTTGATCGTAGAGATGCTTCCTATGGCCCACTTGACTTCACATTCAAGGCTCTAGGTGAGTCATCACACCATTGTCATCTGGATCACTCAGACATTTTTTATATAGATTTTTCTGTGTATTCTTGCCACTTCTTAATATTGTGCTTCTGTTAGGTCCACATCATTTCTGTCCGTAATTGTGCCATCTTTGCATAAAGTTTTCCCTTGGTATCTAATTTTCTTGAAGAGTTCTCTCATGCAGCTCTTCTTCAGCCAAAACACTATATTCATTCTTCTACAAATGTTTTTTCCTTTTCCTATGTCTTGGCTTTTACTTCATTGCCTCCTCCATGTTTTCTAACTCTACAAATCCTATTCAGATCGCAATGCTGCCTTTCTTGATGAGCTCAAGACTAAGTGTTCTCTCCCCAGGAACACATGTTTGCCTACATCCCTCAGAAGGCAATTTTCCATGCATGTAAACCCAGAAGTAGGCGACCAGGATACTTCTTAATTGTATAATCATATCTAATGTGCTCAGTGCATATAATGGCAATAAACAGTTGTTATTTATTGAATACCTGCTAAACACTTTCTATTTACTAATAATAGCAACCATTTGTTGAGTTTTTCTTATGTGCTATATCCTAAACACATTACGTGAATGAGTCCACTTAAAAGTTCTGTAAAGGTAGGCAGGATTATTAGCCTGTTTTTTCCAGATGAGGAAACTAAGGTAGAGAGAAAACATCCAGCTTAACAAAGAACGTTGCAAGTAATAATGGGTAGGGCTAGAATTCAAACCCAAACAGTCCAGCTTCTCAATCCACATTCTTGACCACTACCCTGTGTTAAATTATAATGTGTCCTTTAATCCTATACTAACCCACAAGGATATATATTAGCTTACCCACTATGGAAATTAACAAAATGAAATCCAAAGAAGGCAGGAAATATTTTCAGTCACAGATATGGTTAAGTGGTAATGTTCAACTTTATACCCAGGTCTGTCAGACTCCATCAAACATTATTTTATATGCTTGTGCTCTTGAGATCAACACAACTATCTTAAAAGGTTACTACGGGAATTAAATAAGACCATGCATATGTTTTATAAATGCTAATACACTATACTGATGTTGGATTGAATTTCCTGTGAGCATACCCTTATGTCACCACCATGCCTATTAACATTAGATATATTGTCTCTAAATTTTAATCCTATTGTCTATTGGTCTGTTCATTGGTCTTAAAATCTAATAGCTCATGTATATTCATTGCTATACTAATAAAGCTTCAGTCTGTCACATATTAACTAATTGTTCCTAAGCCAGTTTCTTATTCTATCGCTGCTTGAGCTTCCTAATTCTTTAAATGGGAACAATAGCATATATATAAGCTGTTGTGAGAGTTTAATTAATATAAGTAGAACATTTGTAACAGTACAGGATACACAATAAAATGTATAAAACATCAATTATGATTCTGTCTATAAGAAAATATATAAAAATAAACCTTAAAGAAATGAGAAAACATGAGCTAAATAAATTTTATTTTAGTGTATTGGTTAATGATATAAAATTTTCTGCTTTATGTAAAAGTATTACTAATATCACTAATTTTAGCAAAGAAGTATAATTGAACATATACCATGCTTTTTAAAGTCTGAATATAACATTTTGTGATACAGTGATTTGATGCCCTGGTGATTTTGATGATTTTGATGGCCAAAATTTATTTTGGTTTTTCATTTTAATGACAGCCTCATCGAAAAATACACTTCACAAAGAAACACAGGTCCTTATGAAAAAGCTTATTCATATACAAGTCTTATTTTTGATCAATACATTTCATCTTCTATAATGGTAATTTCTTTTTTTTACAAATCAAAAGAAGGTAGATAATACTTATATTTTTACAGATGATCTTAAAACCTACCTAAAGTCTTCACGTGGACAGTTTTGTTTAACAAATTAGAAAATCTATTTTCAAAATATTATTAATATTGAAATATGAGAGTTTTACAGGTAAAATAAATCAGTCTTAATCTCAGGAACAAAAATCACATAGTGATGGAAGTATTTTTAAACATATGCTTCCAAAATTCTTTCTCCAAACCATGAATTTTCTTCAAAGGCCATTATTTCCTCATTTATTATCAAAAACATCACTTTCATTCAAAAAGATTGGCAAAGTGGGTATGGGTATCTATTGTCAAAAAAAAAAAAAAAATGCTGCTAGATAATAATCACCAATAGCCTTTGTTTTTAGCTCATGATACAACTGAGAAAGAGTTCAAACCAGGAGGGGGCATACTGGTTTTCCATTTTTTCATTTTTATTATTGGCTTGAATTTTTAAGATCATCTTCACCAGCAGTTTCTTTGCAGAAAACATATTGTCATGTGTACATTTTAAGAATGTTAATTTATCATAATCAATAATATAGTGTAGAAATCCATTTCACCAAGAACATGTAATCTACAACATGTCACTGTATGTTCAGAATGAGATAGCCACCACCAACTCTGAGTTACAGAGCTCCCATTCCTCTTGCAGACCATGTGACCCAGAATCATCCACCCTAGCGATTGAGTGATGGAGCCAGTATCAATCATATATTCAATACTAGCAATGGCACCCCACTCCAGTACTCTTGCCTGGAAAATCCCATGGGCAGAGGAGCCTGGTGGGCTGCAGTCCATGGGGTTGCTAAGAGTCAGACATGACTGAACGACTTCACTTTCACTTTTCACTTTCATGCATTGGAGAAGGAAATGGCAACCCACTCCAGTGTTCTTGCCTAGAGAATCCCAGGGATGGGGAAGCCTGGTGGGCTGCCATCTATGGGGTCGCACAGAGTCGGACACTACTGAAGCGACTTAGCAGCAGCAGCAAAGTTTAGTGTATTTCTATTTTCTCAAGATTAAAAACTAAGTTCTAATAACTAGTGGTTCGGTGGTTTAAAAAAAAAAATCTGTTTACCAATGCAGGAGGCACCAGTTTGATCCCTTGATGAGCACGATCCCCTGGAGAAGAAAATCACAAGCAACTCCAGTATTCTTGCCTGGGAAATCCCAGGGACAGAGGAGCCTGGCGGCCTATAGTCCATGGGGTTGCAAAGAGTCAGACCTGACTTAACAATTAAACAATAATAACAAAATATTTTCTTCAGGCACCTTAAAGGACAGCCTTGCACATCCCTAGAATGTACAACTTTATTTTGGAAATGACAGTATGAAGCTGTCTCATGGCAACAGTGACACCACAGGTCACCAAAGAATAACAGGATTCATTTTTTTTTTCTCTCAGACTTTTATTCTTCCCTTTAAGGAGACTTAAGCACTCACAGCTTTCTTCTTTCTGTTCTTCACTATCCTTAGTATCAAACTCAAATATATTAACATACACACACTTTTAAACTCCATTTCTCTCTTGTTTCACTCTTATATCTCTCCCCATCCCCCATGAATGTTCCTCTTTCCCACTTTTTTTTTTTTTTTCTTTTCCTGTGAACTGAAAAATTACCGAACTGATCACATGGACCACAGCCTTGTCTAACTCAATGAAACTGTGAGCCATGCCATGTACAGCCACCCAAGATGGATGGGTCATGGTGGAGAGTTCTGACAAAACGTCTTCCACTGGAGAAGGGAATGGCAAACCACTTCTGAATTCTTGCCTTGAGAACCCCATGAACAGTATGAAAAGGCGAAAAGATACGGCACTTAAAGATAAACTCCCCAGATCAATAGGTACCCAATATGCTACTGGAAGAGTGGAGAAATAACTCCAGAAAGAATGAAGAGATACATCCAAGGCAAAAAAAATGCCCAGTTGTGGATGTGACTGGTGATGGAAGTTAAGTCCGATGCTGTAAAGAACAATATTGCATAGGAACCTGGAATGTTAGGTCCATGAATCAAAGTAAAATTGGAAGTGGTTAAACAGGAGATGGCAAGAGTGAATATCAGCATTTTAGGAATCAGCAAACTAAAATGGACTGGAATGGGCAAATTTAATTCAGATGACCATCATATCTACTACTGTGGGTTAGAATCCCTTAGACGAAATGGAGTAGCCCTTACAGTCAACAAAAGAGTCCAAAATGCAGTACTTGGGTGCAATCTCAAAAATGATAGAATTATCTCTGTTCATTTCCAAGGCAAGTTTATTTCAGTTCAGTCGTGTCCGACTATTTGTAACCCCATGGACTGCAGGACGCCAGGCTTCCCTGTCCACCCCCAACTTCTGGAGCTTGCTCAAACTCATGTTCATCAAGTCGGGGATGCATCCAACCATCTCATCTGCTGTTGTCCCTTTCTCTTCCTGCCTTTGATCTTTCCCAGGATCAGGGTCTTTTTCAATGAATCTTTTCCAAGGCAAACCATTCAATATCACAGTAATCCAAGTCTATGCTCTGACCACTAATGCCGAAGAAGCTGAAGTTGAATGGTTCTATGATAACCTGCAAGACCTTCTAGAACTAACACCAAAAAAAGATGTCCATTTCATCATACAGAACTGGAAAGCAAAATAGGAAGTCAAGAGATACCTGGAGTAATAGGCAAGTTTGGCCTTGGAGTTCAAAATGAAGCAGGGCAAAGGCTAGTAAGAGTTTTGCTAAGAGAACACACTGGTAAACACCTTCTTCCAACAACACAAGAGACAACTCTACACAGGGACATCACCAAATGGCCAATAATGAAAACAGATTGATTATATATTTTTTTCACCCAAAGATGGAGAAGCTCTATAAAGTCAGCAAAAATAAGACCGGAAGCTTACTGTGGCTCAGATCATGAACTCCTTATTGAAAAATTCAGACTTAAAATGAAGAAAGTAGGGAAAACCACTAGACTATTCAGGTATGACCTAAATCAAATCCCTTAGAATTATACAGTGGAAGTGACAAATAGATTCAAGCGATTAGATCTGATAGACAGAGTACCTGAAGAACTACAGACAGAGGTTCATGACATTGTATAGGAGGCAGTGATCAAGATCATCCTCAAGAAAAAGAAATGCAAAAAGGCCGGAGGAGGTCTTACAAATAGCTGAGAAAAGAAAAAACAAAAGGCAAAGGAGAAAAGGAAAGCTATAGCAAGAAGAGATAAAAAAAAAAAAAAGGGCTTCCTCAGTGATCAATGAAAGAAATAAAGGAAATCAATAGAATGGGAAAGACTAGAGCTCTCTTCAAGAAAATTAGAGATACCAAGGAACATTTCACGCAAAAATAGGCACAATAAAGGACAGAAATGATATGGACCTAAAAGAAGGAGAAGATATCAAGAAGAGGTGGCAAGAATACACAAAAAATTGTATAAAAAAGGTCTTAATGACCCAGAAAATCATGATGCCATGATCACTCACCTACAGCTAGACATCCTGGAATGCAAAGTCAAGTGGGCCTTAGGAAGCATCACTATGAACAAAGCTAGTGGAGGTGATGGAATTCCAGTTGAGCTATTTCAAATCCTAAAAGGTGATGCTGTGAAAGTGCTGCACTCAATATTCCAGCAATTTGGAAAACTCAGAGTGGCCACAGGACTGGGAAAAGGTCAGTTTTCATTCCAATCTCAAAGAAAAGCAATGCCAAAAAAAAAATGTTCAAACTATGGCAGAAGTGCACTCATCTCACACAGTAGCAAAGCAATGCTCAAAATTCTCCAAACCATGCTTCAACAGTATGTGAACTGAGAACTTCCAGATTTCAAGCTGCGTTTAGAAAAGGCAGAGGAACCAGAGATCAAATTGCCAACATCCACTGGATCATAGCAAAAGCAGGAGAATTCCAGAAGAACATCTACTCCCATTTTATTGACTATGCCAAGGGCTTTGCATGTGTGGATCACAACAAACTGTGGAAAATTCTTCAAGAGGTAGGAATACCAAACAAACTGACCTGCCTCCTGATAAATCTGTACGCGGGTCAAGAAACAACAGTTTGACCTGACGTGGAATAACAGACTGGTTCCAAATTGGGAAAGGAGTGTGTCAAGGGTGCATATTGTCACCCTGCTTATTTAACTTATATGCAGAGTACATCTTGTGAAATGCATGAAGCACAAGCTGTAATCAAGATAGGCAGGAGAAATATCAATAACCTTAGATATGCAGATGATACCACTCTAATGGCACAAAGTCAGAGGAACTAAAGAGCCTCTTGAGGAACGTGAAAAAGGAGAGTGAAAAAGCTGGCTTAAATCTCAACATTCATAAAACTAAGGTCATGGCATCTGGTCCCATCACTTGCAGAGAGATGGGAAACAACGGAAACAGTGAGAAGCTTTATTTATGAGCTCCAAAAATCATTGAAGATGGTGACTGCAGCCCGAAATTAAAAGATGTTTGATCCTTGGAAGAAAAATCTATGACCAACATGCTGCTGCTGCTAAGTCACTTCAGTCATGTCTGACTCTGTGCGACCCCATAGATGGCAGCCCACCAGGCTTCCCCTATCCCTGGGATTCTCCAGGCAAGAACACTGGAGTGGGTTGCCATTTCCTTCTCCAATGCATGAAAGTGAAAAGTGAAAGTGAAGTCGTTCAGTCATGTCTGACTCTTAGCAACCCCATGGACTGCAGCCCACCAGGCTCCTCTGCCCATGGGATTTTCCAGGCAAGAGTACTGGAGTGGGGTGCCTTCTCCGAGTTAAAAAGCAGAATAATTACTTTGCCAACAATAGTTCATCTAGTCAAAGCTATGGTTTTTCCAGTAGTCATGTATGGATGTGAGACTTGGACCATAAAGAAAGCTGAGCATCGAAGAGCTGATGCTTTTGAACTGTGGTGTTGGAGAAGACTCTTGAGAGTCCCTTGGGCTGCAAAGAGATCCAACCGGTCAACCCTAAAGGAAATCAGTCCTGACTATTCATTAGAGGGACTGATGCTGAAACTGAAACTCCGATAATTTGGCCACCTGATGGGAAGAATTGATTCATTAGAAAAGACTTGATGCTGAGAAAGCCTGAAGGGAGGAAGAGAAGGGGATGACAGAAGATGAAATGGTTCAATATCATCACCAACTTGATGGACATGAGTCTGAGCATGCTCCAGGAGTTGGTTTTGAACAGGGAAGCCTGGCATGCTGTAGTCCACGGGGTCACAAAGAGTAGGACACAGCTGAGTGACTGAACTGAACTGAAAAATTAATCATTCCTCATAAACATAAAGACAGTCATTAGTCACATGCCAGAGAGAGAAACTATCCATTTTCATCTAAAATTACACAATGAAAAGTGAAAATGAATGTGTTAGTCGCCTAGTCGTTTCTGGCTCTTTGTGACCCCTTGGACTGTAGCCTGCCAGGCTCATCTCTATGGAATTCTCCAGGCAAGAATATTGCAGTAGGTTGTCTTTCCTTCTCCAGGGGAATCTTCCCCTCTCAACAAGGACAGTGCAGGTAGATTATTTATCATCTGAGCCACCAGAGGAGCCCCAAAAGTAAACAGTAAATACCACTCTTCTCAATTTCAAAAGCTTTTGTAGATTTTTAAATGGCTCCTTCAGAATTTCTCTTTTTCCTTTAAACTTCTACCCACTTCATCCTCTCCTAATTGGTATCTGTTTGCCTTAAACATTAACTTTCAAGAGATGTTTTTCCATCTTTTTCCTATTCAACTTTGATATCATTCTGTTTCTGTATATTCTGGTTCCTGGCAAGATGGAGTAAGCACAATCCACTCTTCCTCTCCCACTAAATGCACCTGTAAAACCTGGACAGAATGTGTGAAACAGCTACTTTAGTACCCTGAGAAATAAATAGTAATGGGAAGATTGGCAAAGAACATTTGAAGTACCACCAAGGCAAAAATTACCACGTGGCAATTTATTCATTCTTTTTTCCTCCAGCATCAACCAGCCTGAATACAGTGCAGCCTGAAACCCAGAAATTAGAATCAGCATGAACAGAGAACTCCAGAAGAAGCCCTTAGATCGGCCTCAAGAAGTGAAAAGAGAAGTCTAACACTGAAATAAGAGATTGTGTAATTTTTCCTCATTATTATTATTTCCTTTCTGGGTTTTTTCATCCCCTAGACCCCAAGCAATGCCAGGGTAGCATCAGCATCTTTGGGAGCCCACTGAGTGGGCAGAGTGTTGGGAGTCCTTCTCTGATGGATAGAATTGTAATCCCGAGAAGGTGGGGTGACTCTCTGCTCTCTCAGCAGTTGGCCCTGGATGTGGATATAGGCATGAATATGTGCAGCAGAGCAGGATTAATGAAAAGCTTCAGTTTTCTAGCTAAGGGAGCAAAAGAGGGACACCCAGGAAATAAGAATCCATAGATGGGAGAGGAAGGAGACCAAAATGTGACCTTGTAAAGTTACTCATGAACTCCTAAGTGTCACCCCTGTCTGTCGATGCCTGGATGTGATCTTATCAGCATTTAAAGAATTTAAGAAGGGAACAGAGAGGCAGGCCACTGCTTAAGTGGCAGGCTGACCCCTGGGGGGCGCACATGTAACAGAGTTCATTGGAACTCCAAAGCCTAAAATCTGAGCTGACTCAAACTACAGACCACAAAAGGGAGACTGGAACTAGTAGTCTGAAGCTAACCAGGTCACTTGCCTGATAAAACAAGAATATCTATGTTTTCACAAGATTTAAGTGAGGTCGAGAATCTCCCAATATAACATATGAAATGTGCAGGATATTGTACAATTCAAGATTGCTCGGCTTATGAAGACCCAGGAAATCCTCAATTCACTAGGAAAAGACCATCAACAGATAGCAACCTCAAGACGACACAGGGTTATGAGCTGCATTGCGTGCCCCTAAAACTCATGCACTGAAGTCCCAACCACCAGTATCTCCGAATGTGACTATATTTGGGGATATATAGCCCGCCAGGCTCCTCTGTCCATGGGGTTTCCCAGGAAAGAATACTGGAGTGGGTTGCCATGCCCTTCTCCAGGGGTTCTTCCCGACCCAGGGGTAGAACCCAGGTGTCCTGCATCGCAGGCAGATTTTTACCATCTGAGCTACCTGGTAAGCCCTGTTTGGAGACAGAGTCTTCACAAAGGAGATTAAGTTAAAAATAAGGCCATTGGGGTTGGCTCTAATTCAGTCTACTTGGTGTCCTTATGCTGCTGCTGCTGCTGCTGCTACTAAGTCGCTTCAGTCGTGTCCGACTCTGTGCGACCCCATAGACGGCAGCCCACCAGGCTCCCCCCTCCCCCCGATTCTCCAGGCAAAAACACTGGAGTGGGTTGCCATTTCCTTCTCCAATGCATGAAACTGAAAAGTGAAAGTGAAGGTGCTCAGTCGTGTCCGACTCTTAGCAACCCCATGGACTGCAGCCCATCAGGTTCCTCTGTCCATGGGATTTTCCAGGCAAAAGTGCTGGAGTAGGGTGCCATTGCCTTCTCCAGTGTCCTTATAAGGAAGAGAAAATTCAGACCACAGAGAGACACATGCCTATGTACAGAGAAAGACCACGTGAGACATAGTAAGAAAGCAGCTGTCTGCAAGCCAAGGAGACACCAAACCTGCTAACTAGTGCCTTAACCTTGGACTTCCAGCCTCCAGAACTGTGAGAAAATTAATTTATGTTGTTTAAACCATCCAGTCTATGCTATTTTGTTAGGGTAAACTAAGCAAAGTCACACACGCTGATTGTAATTTTCTAGCCCAAGACTGTAAAAAAAAAGAAACAGCTATTTTTAAAATGTCACAACAAGCAATAGCAAATATTCTAGAAACAACTTGAAAAATAGGAAATCTCAGCAAAGGAATAAAAAGGAATGAAATAGAAATTTTAGAAATTAAAGTACTATATATATATGTATATATATATATACACACACACACACACTCACTAGATGGACACTGAAATGACAGGGAAAATAAATCAGTGAACCTAAAAATAGGTCAACAGAACTCATCCAGTCTAAACAACAAAGATAAAAGTGATTGAACAAAAGTTAACAGGGTCACAGGGACCTGGGAGGCAAAAGTAAAAAAAAAAAAAATTAAAAATCCTAAAATTAAGGTCACTTGAGTCCCAAAAATAGAGAAGGAGAATGGTGCTAAAAAAAAAATTGGGGAAAATAATGGTTTAAAAATCCCCAAGTTTAACAAAAGACTTAAAACTACAGATTCAAGAAACTAAGCAAATCTCTTACAGGAGAAACACAAAGAAACCCACACACAGGCACATCATAATCAAACTTAACAAACAAACAAAAAAATCTTTAATGCAGCCAAAGAGGAATAATGCCTAATGTCTTACCTACAGGAGAACAATTCAAATGAAAGATTTCTCATCAGAAACCATAGAACGTAGAAGAACAGGAGTTCTTAGACATGATACAAAAAGCATGACTCATTAAAAAATTATAAGCTGAACTTCATTAAAATTGAAAACTCTTGCTCTGCAAAAGACATTATTCAGTGATTGAAGAGACAAGCTACAAACTAGAAGAAAGTATTTTCAAATTAGATATCTGACAAGAAGGTATCTAGATATAGATATAAAGAACTCTCTAAAGAAATCAGCAATAAATAAACAAAGAAACAAAAACACAATTTAAAAAACTGGACAGAAGAACAGATACTTCCTTAAAGATACAGGTGTGGCAAATATGCATATGAAAAAGATGTTCAACATAATAGCCAATAGAGAAATGCAAGTTTAAAATATAAAATGCCACTCCAAACCTAAATGGTTTGGAATGGCTAACATAACTTTTTTTTTTTTTTTTAAATACTGATAATACTAAGCACTTTTGAGTATGTGGAGCAACTGAAACTCTTGCATATTGCTGGAGGACAGAAAAAGGTACATGCACTTTGAAAACCAGTTTGGCAGTTTCTCATAAATTTAAGCATATATGTATATCATCTGACTCAGTAGTTCTACTCCTGGGTACTTCCCCTTGAGAAATAATAACTTGTGTTTACAGGAAAATCTATACATGAATACTGATTCTCAACTGCCCAAAACTGGAAACAAATTAAAGATACAGGTGTGGCAAATATGCATATGAAAAAGATGTTCAACATAATAGCCAACAGAGAAATGCAAGTTTAAAATATAAAATGCCACTCCAAACCTAAATGGTTTGGAATGGCTAACATAACTTTTTTTTTTTTTAATACTGATAATACTAAGCACTTTTGAGTATGTGGAGCAATTGAAACTCTTGCATATTGCTGGAGGACAGAAAAAGGTACATGCACTTTGAAAACCAGTTTGGCAGTTTCTCATAAATTTAAGCATATATGTATATCATCTGACTCAGTAGTTCTACTCCTGGGTACTTCCCCTTGAGAAATAATAACTTGTGTTTACAGGAAAATCTATACATGAATACTGATTCTCAACTGCCCAAAACTGGAAACAACCCAAATGCCCTTCAACTGGCAGTTGGATAAACAAACTATAGCATATTGACACAATGAAATACTACACAAAATTAAAAAGAAACAAATGATTGATACAGACAACAACATGGATAGATCTCAAAAAAAAAAAGAACCCCAAAAGGTGGCATTTATATAACAATCTCGAAGTGACATAATTATAGTGATGAAGAAAAAAAATAGGTCAGTGGTTATCAGGATTAGGGATGAGGGTGTTGTTTTAAAGGGATATCACAAGGAAGTTTAGGGGTCACTATAACTATTCTGTATCCTGATTGTGAAAGTAGTTACATAAATCATGCATAAATATTATTTTGTTTTATTTGGTTATTCATTCAGTAACATCACTTTTTCAAAATCTATATTGCAAGTTATCAGTTACATTGTTGGAAAAAATGAGCCTTTGACAACTAGCCTAGAAATCTAAATATAGCTTATCTCAATAGTTTTCAATTCAGTCATTCAGTCCTGTCTGACTCTTTGCAACCCCATGGACTGTAGCACGCCAGGCCTCTCTGTCCATCAACTCCCAGATTTACTCAAACTCACGTCCATTGAGTTGGTGATGGCATAGAACCATCTGTTCCTCTATTGTCCCCTTCTCCTCCGGGCTTCAGTCTTCAACCCAGCATCAGGGTCTTTTCAAAT
>SJXQ01011006.1:214668-306900 GCA_006408695.1 Aepyceros melampus | reverse complement strand
TCGGGATTGGGAGTTCATGTACACTCGTGGCTGATTCATGTCGATGTATAGCAAAACGAATAGAGTATTGTAAAGCAAAACAAACTAAAAAATAAAAATTAATTTAAAAAAAAACAAAAAAACAAAACTGTTTGCTCTTTCTAGTTCCACTTATTTAAAACAACTTTAAAAACAGCCAGACCAAAGGTAGAATACTAAAGTATACTTAAGTCAGGATGGGCAAGGAGGAGAGAGAATCGGGAGGCTGTGCTTTCCATGGAGAAGGCAATGGCACCCCACTCCAGTGCTCTTGCCTGGAGAATCCCATGGATGGAGGAGCCTGGTGGGCTGCAGTCCATGGGGTCGTGAAGAGTCGGACACAACTGAGAGACTTCACTTTTCACTTTCCTGCACTGGAGAAGGAAATGGCAACCCACTCCAGTGTTCTCGCCTGGAGAATCCCAGGGACGGGGGAGCCGGGTGGGCTGCCGTCTATGGGATCACACAGAGTTGGACATGACTGAAGCGACTTAGCAGCAACAGCTTTCACACAGAAAAAGAAACCAAGGAGATCCTACAATTAAAGATCCTTTAGCCTTACTCTGCAGAAAATGCCAAAATGACAACCAAATCCTGACCAGGAACTGAAAATTCCCATTCTAATGGTACTTGGTGATGATATTGCCAAAGTTAGAGGGGTTGTGACTCCAATTCTATTATCAACACACAGCAGAGTGCTTCATACCATCCTTATGTACCCACAACCAAAGCATCATCTTAATGTCAAAGAAACACCTCCCAGGTGAAACATCCATGTGGAGGGCCCTGAGCCAGCCTCTACTTCAGATTCTCTGGAGCCTTAAACCAATAATATACAGCTCTCGCTGCTTCCTCTCAAGATCTTTCATTACCTTCCTAGAATATAACATCAGGGCATGCAGGCCAACTGCTTTACAGTTGGCAAAGGGCACAGGTTTAAGAAATGGCATTTTACAGGCATAAAAACAAGGAAGCAACACCCTATCTTTTTTTTTTAAGTGGTTGCTACAAGTGAAATAGAAGATGAAGGTCCCTGTTGCGCAAAATTGCATTCAGTCTTGTGGAGAGAGACAAGGGTCTAATTAAAGTTGGGTTGAGAGGAAAAGCATCTCTACAAATGCTCACCAGAAATCATGATAATGCCTTGTGCATGTGGGTTCAGTCACGTCCAACTCTCTGCAACCCCATGGACTGCAGCCCACCAGGCTCCTCTGTCCACGGGATTCTCCAGGCAAGAAGACTGAAGCAGTTTGCCATTCCTCCTCCAGGGGATCTTCCTGATCCAGGGATCAAACTCATGTCTCCTAAGTCTCTTATATTTGGAGGGCAGATTCTTTACCACTGTGTGCCCCAGGTATCATCATGTCCTGTACTTTTTTTAATTTAAAAAAAAAAAAAAAAAAAAGGCTTTCCCAGCCCCACATCCCAGGAAAGTCCTGAAGATGTTAGAAATGAATGAATATAACCACTAGGGGAGCAGACAACTGTCAATGGAGGAAGAGGCCCAAGGAGTTGGGCATATGAATGTCAAAGTGTCTGAAAGAAACTTCAGACCCCACCCACAGCCTACTCAGTCAACCAGACCTCACCCTGGGCTGACCCACCTGACTTCTGCAGCAAAATGTTACAGCCAGTTCTTTACTAACTGAGAGAGTCAACTGAAACATCCACTGCTTGGAGAAGAGTGAGGGATATATATCACCTGCTTTGTGTGACCTTAGGCCATTGGGCAATAGGAAGTTTCTGGAGTAAGTCATGAGGGACTGGTTTCATGATCTGCTCATAACTTTCTATCTCACCTGTTCTCTTCCCACAGCCTACCTTCTGTAAGACTGGACTTAAGGTGGACTGGAGATATAAGGTGAACTAAAGTCCTGGAGGGCTCCCTAGGGCTCAGATGGTAAAGAATCAGCCTGCAATGCAGGAGACCTGGGTTTGATCCCTGGGTTGGAAAAAATCCCCTGGAGGAGGGCACGGCAACCCATTCTAGTATTATTGCCTGGATAATGCATATGGACAGAGGAGCCTGGTGGGCTACAATCCACGGGGTCACAAAGAGTTGGACAGGGCGGAGCGACTAAGCACACAGCACACAAAGTCCTTGGAGGCTTATGAAGATGCCACATTCTTCACATCGAATGACATTTTTACCTGGTGTGGTAGGCCACAACGATGTCTAAGTCCTAATCCTATTACTGTGATTATTTATCTTATGTGTAAGGAAATATGCACTTTGAAGATATGATTAAGCCAAGGATATGGACATGGGTAGATTATCCTGATTATCTGGGTAAACCAAATACAATCACAATTGTCATTAAAGGAAGGAGGCAGGAAGAGAAGGGGCCATGAGCCAAGGAATGGAAGCAACTTCTGGAAACTGAAGGACAAGGAAATAGATTCCCCAGGAGAACAGCATCCTACAGACTATATTTTATATACATATGACCAACAGAACTGCAAAATAATAAATTTGTGATGTTTTAAGCCACTAAAGCTTGTGGCAATTTGTTACAACAGTGACAAGAAATTCATATACCTGGTTAATTCTTATTCATCCTAAACTCAGCTCAGGCACCCTTTCCTATAGGAAGCATCCGCTGAAAGCTCAGACCCCGTATCTGCCCTCTATCCTTCTCCTCCTCCTGGTTAGTTGTTCTTCTCTTTGCAAAGCACCTGGCATTTACCTTCATACAGCCTACAGCAATGACTATAGAAATACTGGTTTCCTTAACTGGACTGAGATGCTCCCTCTTAAGGGAAGAACTCTTAATGGTCATACTTATTTCTTATTTCCAATGTTTATCATTGTTTCTGACAGATAGGGGCACACAAATGCTCATGATAATTTTTTTCCTGCAAGTTAGCATGACTCATCCATTGATTCTCAGCAGGATACCAGCCTTCACTTCCTTACTCCACAATAAAGACCGAGATGATAGACAAGCAACTAGTTCATTACCACAGGCTCAGAAACCCTATATAAATGGCTCCCTTCTCCTCCAAAAAAAACTAGTAACCATTCTTTTTCTCTCCAGTGAAAAAGTTTATACAGTTTTTGGTTCTGAGGAGAAACCAAGTATTACACTGGGTGAAAAAGAAAAAATAGAAGAGGAACAGCTAAATGGATAAATTCTCAGAAAGTTATTAAGGTAAACTGTATTTTCCAAAGATGACCCCAGGAGTCTCTTCCACCCATATGTTCTTCTGCACTGTGACCCTTACACTCCACCATCAAGAAGTCAAGTCATTGCCTTCCCCTTGGCATCTGGGTTGGCCTTAGTGACACGCTTGTAACCCACGAACATAGCAGAAGCGACATTGATGACTTCAGAGGAAAGTTCAAAAGACACGATGTGACTTCTGTCTCTGAATGCCTGCTCTGCAGCTGCTCCCTTCTGGACACTCCCTGTTAGAGGCCAGCTGTCAGGCCACAAGAAGTCCAGCCACAGGGAGTTCCACATGCAGGCAACTCTGGTTGACTCACAAACTCAGCCTTTGAATCATCACAGCCCAGAAACTAGACATATGAGCGAGAAAACCTCCAAGTGAAACCCCGCCTCATCAATCCGATCTTCCCTGATGAGACTCTAGATGCAAAGGACCAAAGACAATTAACCATGACATGCCCAGCCTGACCTCCTGACACACAGAATCCATGAGCCGAAGAAGACTAAGTTCGGAATAATTTATTACGAACAAGTAACAACTGCCACAGTGAATACACAATCCAAAAGACAATCACGGTGACTTTACTTCCTGATTCCTTCCAGATTCTTCCTGAGGAGAGTCTGGGTAAATTAGACTGACCTAATTCTGGCCTGCTAGGCTGAAATACACACATGCTCTAGAACTATCATTCCCAGAGTCTGAGACTTGAATGACTACTTTGCTTATAACTCAAGAAGAGACTAAAAAAACTAAGTACCCTGCCTTCTATGCTGAGACTTTTACCAGTGAATGAGTTATCCGGATGGCTTGTGCTGGGTTTATAATCCTACCCCCTTCAAATATTTGAGAGGTTAGATTAGATGGGATTAAATTCAGAAGGATGCTGGAAACACACCAGAATGTCTGCTCTCCTTCCTGCCCAATTGGGTCCACTGTAAATAAAACTTGACAGGCTTTCTTAAATCAACATAATCATGTGTAGCACAAGTGCTTTCAGATGCCCAGTAGCTAAACCACATCAGCTTACTTAGCAAGCCTTCTAGCAATAGGTGAAAAAAATAATGGCTCCTGCCAAGAGTGCTATGTCCAAGAGAATTGGTGGCCTCAAGTGACTCATTTCACAAGGCTCCATTTATCTGTGTTGGAAGGTCCAAGTGGGAAGGCGTTGGGCCTTTAATAACCAAACTCAGGCCTCGGGTTTATTTGTTAAAGCCAGATGCTGTCATTTTGGAAGCAGATGAGAACACAGTCATAATCGATCTGGAATCCTGATGAATTCCAGGTGCACCTTCCAGCAGTCTGGGGAAGTGGGTAGCTCAAAGACCTCAGAGAATTTTTATCATTAGTGTCATAGTGAGCTATTCTGCTGCAGAGTCTGCACGGCCTCAGTACTTTTCCCTTGTGATTTCAAACAGGCACACTTTTTTTGACCAACTTTTGGGGACACTTTCTTAAAGGCAATTTCTCAGCTACATCAAAGAATAAATACAGCAAAAAAGAAATAGGCTGACTAAGAAAAGTTGAGGAGAGCAAGGTCTAGGGAGGCGACCTCAGGGTTCCTAAGGGAAACTGGATTAAATATAGTGTTCTGACTCCAAAGTGGAGGCCAGTTGATGTCCTTAACCAGTAAGTGTAGCTTTATGACCCAGTGGGTTGCTAGTTGTGGTCCATGTCCTTTGAGAGAAAAGAAAAGGTATGACTAGAACCCCAAACAGTGTTTATGATGTCCAGGCTTCAAGGTTGCAGCCTGAGTCCAGCTACCTTTTAGGAATGCCTGCCTGCCTGTTTCTCCAGGCTCCTTATGACCTCTGTGCATTCCCTGACATCCTTCCAACCAACCCATCCTTCCAATCTTAGCCTAGACACTGCTAGGCTTAGTTTCGGCTTCTTGTAAACAAGACCCTGAACTAATGTAAATACCAACACAGCAACCTTTACTTTCAAATGTATTCTTTCTTCTGTCTGGTAGACCAAGTGCTCATGAACACATATTGCTAGGTAACTAAGAAAGCATCAGTTAGGGAACATGGCACTTTGTCCTTATACGTGGCTAAATTAGAAAAAACAGATGACTCCTTGTTCTCACCCTGGTCCTCAATTCAGGGCTATAAATTTGCACGAGATGTTTCAACATCACAACCAGATGTGTTAACTCCTTTTACTTAAAAAAAAAAAAAATTTAAGGGAAAAGAATTCAAGGAGCATAAGAGATGACTAAAGGTTCAGTCCTGTTGCAAATGATGCTTGGCACAAGTTTACTCTCTGTAAACTTATGTTTACAGATTTATGTAATTATAAAGTTATATAATTACAAAAAATTATGTAATTAAAACTTATTTATTATGATAAACATTGAGGTGATAGGTGATATATGTGCTTGCTCAGTGATGTCAGGCTTAGTCCCAAACCTCCAAACCCACCAAAAGCAAGGTCTTGGGTTAATATCCTTCCACCATCTTGCATGCCTCCTTAGTCAAGTCGGACTTTGGGATCCCATAGACTATAGCCCGCCAGGCTCTTCTGTCCATGGGATTTCCCAGGAAAGAATACTGCAGTGAATTGCCATTTCCTCCTCCAGGGGATCTTCCCAACCCAGGGATCAAACCCACTTCTCCTGCGTCTCTTGCATTAGCAGATGGATTCTTTACCACTGAGCCACCAGGGAAACCCTTCTCACCATCAGATACCATTAAACTGGAAGTGCTATTTTCCTAAAATATGTACTTCAGATATTGTAAGACAACCCATAAGATTTCACTGCAAAACATAGAAAATCACACTTGTTGAGATTTTAAATATTAACTGAAATATGATAAATTAATGTAATCACATGTTAAAATCTGTCAAAAGCTAAAAGATAATTTCTTTTCACTTACATTTGAATTAATTAGTGGTAGTGAAATAGGAGAGAATGGATTTGTTGGCGCAAGAAGCAGAGAGGAAAAAAAAAATCATGCTATATACTTAAAATGTGTAGTCTTTAAATATCCTTTCAGCATCTGGTGCCACATTGCAGCAGTATGCTCAGCTATGTTCTAACAGTGATCCAAGCCCAGAGGGTCTGGCTGCTGCTGCTACTGCTGCTAAGTCACTTCAGTCGTGTCCAACTCTGTGCGACCCCATAGACAGCAGCCTACCGGGTTCCCCCATCCCTGGGATTCTCTAGGCAAGAATACTGGAGAGGGTCTGGCACTCTATGCATATTACTTTATCTTCAAAAATAGATATCAATATCTGATGTTGAAGCCCACCAGTCTTCAACTGAGGGGTTAATCTCTTCATTTTTCTTTAAGGAGATGAATGGAATCCCACTTACTAAATGAGATAAAAGCATGAAAAACAATCTTCTAGAGTGCAAAGACCCTGCCATGGTCCTCCTCCCGAGGATTCTGGTGGCTGGCTGGGTGTTCTTTCTGCTATGGGCAGCTCAGTAGGCATTTTTCTTTGACCAAGATTCTACCTGCACTGGGCATCTGAGACCACAAGGACAACTTTTCCTAATCAGGAACAACTGCCTCCCAAACCTCCCTAAACCCAAGATTTCAGTGACATTTTGCTAAAATGACTGAAGAATGTACTGTTCACTGTGACATATATGGGGGGTGGGAATCACCTCACATAAAGATAGGAACAAAAGAGAAAAGAAATTCAGAAGATGCTGACTTGTGGGTGGCATTACATTCTTTTAAAACAAAGATCAACATAAACTAACACAAATATTCAAACCTCAGAGTGAAGAGATAAATAAGTAGATGCTCTTCTCACCTACCCCTAAGAATGTAGATTCTGGTTTTTAGGATAATCCTTCTCCTGGCCTGTCTACATGAACACCACAGCTTGAGGTCAGCGCAAGCCAAGAGCACACACAGAACCAGCTCTGTCCTTGTCCCCTCTCCCATGTGACATGGTTTGTTTTCTCTGAGAAGCAACTGCTGGCCCAAGGAGAAATCAGAATTTAAACACCCACCATCGTTCATAAGAAATTACACAAATGAGGGAGATCTGGGTTAAAGCTCTACAAATTCAGAGTCAAAACTTAGTTCTCTGTACTACTAACTAGCTATAAGATTTAGATTACTTTTTGTTTTTCTCAACTGAGTACACATAATGCCCTAAATGGCTAAACCATATACAATTCTGATACCAGATAGTTAAAACTCAATTCTGTAAGTCTTTTGTATTATGTGTAAGAAAGGCACTCTACCTTATCTAAGAGAAACAAATTTAACATTCATCTCATGATTTACTGGTTTCAATAAATACTGACTATGCTGCTGCTGCTGCTAAGTCGCTTCAGTCGTGTCCGACTCTGTGCAACCCCACAGATGGCAGCCCACCAGGCTCCCCCATCCCTGGGATTCTCCAGTCAAGAACACTGGAGTGGGTTGCCATTTCCTTCTCCAATGCATGAAAGTGAAAAATCAAAGTGAAGTCGCTCAGTCGTGTCTGACTCTTAGCAACCTCATGGACTGCAGCCTACCAGGCTCCTCCGTCCATGGGATTTTCCAGGCAAAAGTACTGGAGTGGGGTGCCATTGCCTTCTCCGAAATACTGACTCTATACAATTATAATTTCAAGGCATAATTTGATCTGCAGTATAATCAGTTGCTTGTTAACATTAGAACAGTTACATCTACATTGCACAGATTCTTTACCAGCTGAGCCACAAGGGAAGCCCAAGAATACTAGAGTGGGTGGCCTACTCCTTCTCCAGGGGATCTTCCCAACCCAGGAATCGAACCAGGGTCTCCTGCAATGCAGGCAGATTCTTTACCAACTGAGCTATTCAGGGAAGCCCAAGGAAGCCCAGTGACAAGGGTCACTGATAACTGTATAGTGACTGCTTCCAGTGTGGAAAAGACTTTTCAGCATGTGATATGATCTAATGATAAAGATTTTCAAGTTCTATTAGCTTCACATGCTGTTTTACTTTCATCTTAGACCCATCCACCCACATATCTCCTTATTTATAAATACAAGTTTTACATCCTGTTTATGACATATAAAAACATTCACAGACAAGCACTCACACATTCTTATCTCTCAAGACGCTATGTGTTTTATGGGACAGGGTGCTCGGGGCTGGTGCACTGGGATGACCCAGAGGGATGGGATGGGGAAGAGGGGTTCAGGATGGGGAACACATGTACACCCGTGGCTGATTCATGTCAATGTATGGCAGAACCACTACAGTGTTGAAGAGTAATTAGCCTCCAATTTAAAAAGAGACTCTATGTGTTTGGAAGCCAGAATATGAATTTAAAGATTCACCACTATTCTTCATCATTTTCTTAGAACCCAGATATTTTTTTTTACTACTAAGGTTGAATACAGAAAAAGACAGTATTAGGTTCTGTCCATGGTTGGAATTAGCAAAATGGATAATATAAAAATCTGAAAGCAGTGACAGCAGGGGAGGAAGGCCATGTAAATAAAGAGGCAGAAGGACCGTTTTCCCTGTTGACAGAAGCATCTTTGAAGCTCGCCAGCCCATGAAGAGGATTATGTGTCAGTCATTAGTATACCTGTCAGCTGCGGTAGTGAATCCAATTAAGGGAGCAGAGCGGGAGCATGGGCTCCTAGGTCCTGTCTCAGGATCCTGATACACAACCAGGTCCAAACATCACCCGAAACAGAAGTTCAAAATCAGGAGCACCAAATCTTAACCCCAGCTCTTCTGCTTGTCTGACCATGGGGCCATGGGCAAACGATATATTTGAAATTTTATTCTCCTATGACATGGAGATATTAACACTTGTCTATAAGAACCAAACAATGTCATGTTGTATCTGGCAAGCCATCAGCACACAGTAGGTCCTCAATAAATACTCCAAATAGTTGTGTTCTACTCTAGAGGGTCCCAGGAAAGATGAGAGAGAGTTTGGAAGTCCCTCTGAGATCTGGATTTTTCATCCAGCTTGGGTTTTAAGCCAAAAGCATCTGAAATCAAATGGGATTACCAGGATAAAAGGCACACCTTGGCTGATGTTCCTATTATAACCTGGGGCTCCAAGTGCCTTCCATTGCTTTTGTCACATCCCACCTCAAAGTAGCCTCAGATGTTAAGACACACACATGGGAGTTGGCAGGCACCCTTCTTGGCTATAGAACACTGCATGCCACCACCAAGGAAACTGGCTGTAAGTTCAGTTGTGATGTCTTGCTGTTTGGTTCAGAATCCCTGGTGTCACATTATCTGTGTGTAACTGTTTCTTCATTTGTTGTCATTTCGTTTCCATTTCAAACATGCACGTCCATTGGTTATTGTTTTCATGTGACAAGACTGCTTGATTAAGATTACAAACTGCTAAAAATCAGTGTCTGTATTTATTTGATCAGTTCCTCATGCATCTAGCAAAGCAGGAATCATACATATGATTTGAGGAAAGTAACTACGATGAAAGAGCTCATAAAATGTACAAGGTGGATGCCCAAGTAACAGCCATAATGAAAACCACATACGTTTAACAAAACCAGCTTTCAGACTTGGCTATTTCATATTCTCCACAGGAAAAGGAGTGCTACAAAGAGTTTTCAACTCTTCTTGGAAGTGGGACAGCCAAAAAAGCTTAATGCATCCATTTAAGATATTTAGACTAAGTTCATTATTTCTCCCTGAGTGACATTTGAGAAAATTAACAATTATATCTTTGGGCCCTAGAATAAATAAAAAGTAAACCATGGTGGTGGACGTTAACTAGACTTATTGCTGTGATCACTTTGCAATATATACGAATATCAAATTACTATTACTATGTTGTACACATGAAAGTGTTATATGTCAATTCTATTTCAATAACACACACACACACAAAAGGTAAATCATTCTGTTCAAAGATGTCCAAATATAAGGTGCTTGTGTGAACGTACTTTTTAAGATGAGAATATCCTACCTCCTTAAAGTTGTCAAATGCTGATAAAATGATTTCATGCCCGCCTCTGACAAGACAAACAGCTGCCAACAGCTCTAAGACAAGGGCTTTTGTTCTGTCAAAACAAGAAGGAGAAAACTCACAAATCAGTGAAAGGGAATGAACGATGAGTCAGCTGTTCCTTCCAAGATGAATATGATAATAAACATTTGCCAGTGTATTTTTTAAATGTTTACTAATTAAGGCACAGTTATAATAAAACATATACATTTTAAAACCTTTACGATCTTCTACACATGTGGCTTCTCTGGGGTAGCAAGTTTGCAAGACATATTTCCCACTCCCAGCATTACAAGTTACTTGAAAATTAATTCTGGGAAGATTAAGTCTTTTTGTTCTATCATCAAGTGACTAGTGTAATATCGTCGAAAAAGTATTTCTTAATGAGTTAAAGAAGATAGGAAACAGAATTTTCAGTAAAATCACCCATTGGATAAATATTTTCTCTGGTTCTGGAGTCAAAGATATAACATTTGCTGAAAAAGTTCAAAATCAACTGAAATCAATGTCCTATTAATACACTGCAAATTTGCTAATTTGCAGTGGCTCCATACATGTCTCCCATGATAATGCAAGCTTCCAAAACTACTTCTTCCCATACAGGATCTGAAAGGAGCTGGCTGACAGCTGTGCTAATACAAGAATATTTTCTCTGACTCAAGAAAATAAAACTTCATCTGAAATATTTTTAGAAGGAGAACCTTAGAGATACAAGCTAAGTTTTCAAACACAATGTCAAGGACAGCATCATTTCTTCAGAGTATGATTACTTCAGTATTTCATCTTTTTTCTGGAATAAAAGCTATTGCCAACCTCTAAACAAAAATCATTCTGAAAACCTACAGTATCAATTGTCTTAAGAAAAATGAATAATGACTTCCCTCAGTGTCAGATAGAGAGACAAAGAAGCATGACTACTTGGGATTCTAGTAAACTTAAGGAAGCAAGCACAAAGTTGCAAAGGCATTCATCAGGGGAAGTATGAAATAATAATATTCAACATTTAAATAGGATTTACAGTTTGTATTGCATTTTCAACCACAAAGGGTGTAACTTCTAATCACATTTTTTAGCTGAATGAACAGTTTTCAGATGTGCAATCTTGTCAGAGAGATCTGATAAAAGAGAGTAACAGTGTGAAACTAGACATGCATTAGAACAGAAAAGGCATTATACTAACTAAAATAAATTGATGAAGACAGGCTTTTGGAGATAATCTGTGAAATGAATAGTATATGGCACTTGCCTTTATAGGAAAGTGAACATGAAAAGAAACCTGCGTGCAGTTATTTTTGTTTTGTGGTGTTTTCTGTTTGGTTTGGTAATAAAAGTTACATGTGTAAAGACTGCAAATGAAGTGTGGACAAGCGGTAGTGTTTTAGTGAGCTTTCAGCACCAAGTGGTGTGGCTAGGGCTGTATCAAGACTCTCCTGGATCCAATCCTGACAACCTGGCAGCTTCATGCTCTTCACCAAGTTTTGCTAAATTTGCAAGGATGCCGAGAACCAGGCCTCAAGAGGAATGAAAGCCTGAAGAGAAGGGCCAGAGTTGTCACCAGATTCTCAACTCTGCCACATGTAAAACTGTAACATGATGAAAAGAAAATTCTACTTAGCCGAAGAGTCTACTGGCAATCCGAATTCAAAAAGTCACTCTTGAAAGTTTCCAAACTCTAATTTGATTCTTGACGAGTTCTCTGCTGTCCCTAGTTTGATTAAGATTTGGACAGTATGAAGCCAGCTTACCTTGGATTCTTGTTGTTCAAACTTAGTGCAATCTCGTTGACAGCATGTGGGTGAGACATGACCATGTTGAAACCATACTGAAATGGGTATGGAAAAAAACAAAGCATTAGGAGTTATTTGATAGAACTGGCAATGTTGATTAAAAAAGCAAAAACCTGAAGTTTCTACCTAATGTAATTTTATATCATCATAAGTACACTTATGTCTCTAGCACAGTGTCTGCACGTATTTCTCTATGAAAAATTTCAGGAATGATGCTACTATCAAGGTACTATGTTCCCATTCTCTATGAATAAACTATATGTGTCTCTATCAAAATGATGCAAAGGCTCCAGGTCAGTGATCTCAATCCTGCTGTTTGGAAAAGTCAACAAAACAAAACACCAGCTCTCTGGGACTCACTCCAGGTCAACTTATTCTGAATCTCAAGGATGGGGCCCTGGCATGTGAATTTCTTTGAGCTGACTTCATTACGCAGCAGGGTTGACGACCACCACCTCTAATCCCTTCTCTACCAGCAATGGCTCTTAGGACCCAAAGCCTAGAGAAAACCTGCTTTGCTCTGAGGCATGTTACCTCGTCCTTCTATAAAATGAACAAAGCTCAGTAAAAGGATCAAGAATCATTCTCAATTCTGCCAAGTTGAGGAATTTTCCTTTTCCTGAAGACTCTCAGCTCATGACCTTATTTCCAATTACACCCAGAAAACATAAGCAATTAGGGAAAAAACTTCCAAAAGCTCCCACCACCACATCAATACACCCTCACAGATCTGTGCTTCCCTCCTTACTTCTTCCTAAAGATGAACTCTCCATGCTCCCATCTAGGGCTCTTCCCCTACTTGAGCTCTTGATTCCAATCCCTCTCACTACTCAACAACATTATCAGTCATGTCTGACTCTTTGTGACCCCATGGACTGTAGCCCACCAGGCTCCTCTGTCCATGGAATTCTCCAGCCAAGAATACTGTAGTGGGTTGCCATGCCCTGCTCCAGGGGATTGTCCCGACCCAGGGATCAAACCCAGGTCTCCCGCACTGCAAGTGGATTCTTTACCATCTGAGCCACCAGGGAAGACCAAAGAACATCATATGCTCCAGCAATTCTCCCATTCCCCCATCATTATTTTTCTCTCTGACTCATTACCATTAGCATAAAAAACATGATGCAAATTCTTTTATCTTAAACAACAAAAATAGAATCTCTCTGGACCCTACAACCTGTGTCCAGCCATTATCTCATTTTTCTGTTATTCTTTTACAACAAAATTCTAAATCACTCATGGTCTCCAATTCCTCTCCTCCTATTCTCTCTCAACACCATGTCCATCGGGCATTGCGTCCCCACCATTCCAACGAAACTATCAAGATGACTCAAGACCTGCATTTTGCTAGAGGCCATGCCATAGCTTCCTCTTACAAGACCCAGCAGCAGCACTGGGCACAGCTAACCACTCTCTCTCCTGGACCCGGCTCCTACTTCTCTGCTGCTTCCCAGTCAGTCTAGCTAGTATTTCCTCATCTCGCTGACTTAGAAGAGGGTGGCCAAAGTTATTTGAGACCCAGCTTATTCTTTGCTTCTCTGTCTATCCCTGCTGATCTCTTTCACTCCCCTGTCTTTATAGGCCATCTACTGACTCTCAGACTTGTGGCTCCAGCCCAGACCTCCAGACCCTACTCCCGACTGGCATTTCTGACCACCTATTTAAGATCTCTATTTAGATGTCTATGGACATCTCACAGTTCACATCTCTCCAACTGGAATACTAATAAGGTCTCTCAAATCTGCTCATCCTGCAGCCTTCCACGTCTTATCAGATGACAACTCCATCTCAGAGGTGCCCAGGACAAACCGCTGAGAGCTGTCCTTGACTCCTCACCACATCCCCACTGCTACTGCCCTTACCACCAAAACAAAGTCAGAGTCTGGCCACCTCTCATCACCTCTGCTGCTATTACCTTGGTTCATACCACCATCAACATTCACCTAAATTAACGCAGCAGCCTTCAAAAAGGTCTACCTCCTTTTGTCTTTGCCCCCTGGAGTCAATTCTAACAAAGAAGCCAGATGGATCATGCTAAATTCCAGTGACAGATCAAGTCAAACTTTTCCTCAGAATCCTTCAAAATGGCATTCCAGTCAGCATGAAGCCAGTGTCCTTTCAATGACTTAAAGCCCCACATAATCAGGACCCCTCTGTAACTTCAGATTTCACCTTCTACTCCTCTCCACTTACTCATCCTGATCCAGCTAAACTGACCTGAGCACACCAGACCTGTTCCTAGGAACTTTTGCACCTGGCCTTCTCTCTGACTGTAATTTTCTTTCTTAAATATTCCTTACCTTGTTCCCTTATTCTAGTTGTTACATAAATGTTACCTTCTCCATGACACTTTTCTGGCTAGCCTATTTAAAACTGAACTCGCATTTTTGGCACTTATTCTCATTGCTTGATTAATTTTTCTACAGGACTTAGTTCTCTGGAGCCAGTCCTCCTCAGTTCAAACCCGAGTTCGCCACTTATAGCCATACTTAACTTCTCTGTGTTTCCGTTTCCTCATGAGTACAACGCGAGAGTAATACTACCAATCTCACAGGACTCTTTTGAGGCTTAAATGAAGTAATAGGTTTTAAAGTCCTAGACTGTAGGAAGCACTGAGTAAGGTCAGCTTTTATTTCATCACTATTATTATCTGGGTGCTATATAATTCACCAATTGTCTATCACTGTCTCCCCTCAATAGAAAGTAAGTTCCCTGAGGTATTTTTTTTGCTGCAGTGTTCCCTATGCCTAGAATAGGGTCTATCGGGCAATGCTCAAAAAAATTAATTGACTGAAAGAATTATGCATGTTTCCCTTCTTAAATTTAATCTGGCAAGTTTATGTTGGGTTTGAACTCTAATATTGATCTATGATTTACCATTGGTTTCTATTTGGATCCATCTATAGAATCTGTGTTGATGGAGATAAAATCCTGTTTTCTTATTTGAACAGTGTCTAAATTCTCAGCCATGGTTTGATTTTATAACTATTCTTTTGACCCTTCAGCTCACCGTAGATACTCCAGGCTCTAATTCCCACTCTGTCGTTAGGATTAATCCCACATACTGTAATTAGTAACTCCCAGTGCTTCTCAGAGTGAAGATAATCTGTATCAGTCATCTAAGGAGGACTCTTGCTCTTCTACCAAGCCTCCTCTAAGTGCTTCTCATGAAGATTAGGAACCACAGGATCCAACACACAGTAATTATAATTCCTTGCTTGTCATCACATAACTCTTTGAGGAACAATGACCTACCCAGTGTATGAGATTATTCATTCCCAGGTTCCTAAAGTTGTTCCATTATTGCCCCAAACCAGTGGCTTACTCTAACAGTCACAAACACTTACCAAGTAATCTAGACAAGCCTACCACTGGAGGAGGAAAATGTCTTCTCTTTGAATACATTGTACATCAGAAATGCTAACTAAAAGGGCAATGAATTATGAGCAGTAGAAGGAACCAGACTTTTCTTCTCTAAAAAATTTCATTAAATCCTGATATTTACTTCAAATAGAAATACAAAGATACCAAAGAGAACAGTGAGTCTGATGATTTCAGATTTTTTTTTAAGGATTATAAATAGAAACATACCTGGTAATTCATGATGGCACGTAAACACATGATACAGACATGCACGTCATCTTTCTTACTCACTAATCTTGAATTTTTCAGGGTTTTCTGCTTGGCAAAGTATTGTATCTACAAATAAAAAGGGAAACTTGTATAAAACTAAGGATTACTTTCTCAGCATGGGCAGACGCACTTTAAAAAATGGACACTGTTCTCTATTTGTTCCTACACCTAAATCAAGATTGCAGGTCAAACCACCACTAACGAACCCATCACCACAAGCACCCCATCACCACAAAACTGTTTCCGCAGACTGTGAGGCCTAGATGGCTCTGTGCAGTTGTCATCATCTTGTCAGGCTGTATACCCGTGGACAGTGACGCTCAACTCCACTCACAGCATATGACAAATTAGACTGTACATGAGACTCAGCAACAAGCCAGGCTCTAATGTGCAGACCAAGCTAGATCTTCAGACATGACATGCACGCAGATTACATATGTGAACAAGTGAAGCAGTAAAACTCAGCTTATACAGAGATCTCCTATTATCTGACCCAATTTTAACTGTACCTTCCATCACTGCTTTTAAGAGTCCCTGTTTCAGAGTTTAAGCCTAGGCAAGGTCATACAGCTGCCATATCAACCTGTGATACTGAATTTTAATATGCAAAATCGAAACAGTATACATATGCCTCCACACCCTCACCCAAACTCTGGTCTAGCAGCTAAAACTGAGGCAGAAATGTGGTGACCTTTCAAACGGTTAGGATGTTACAACGTCGGGGTTCATTCTGGAGACCCTACATTACTAGGCCTTGGTTCTTCCTCTGCAGATTTATCAGAGTATACAAGGCATAGAGTGACAGTGTAAGACAGGGAAAGTAGAAAGATGACAGTTCTAAGGGTTTCATTATGAGCCTGAAATGACAGCTTCAGAGGAAAACCAGGTAACTTTGCTCTGCAACTCTAAGCCTGAAACGAAAGCAAGTTTCAAAAGCCGTCAACTACTTTCTGAGAGTCAATGACAGAAATGCTCCACAAAAGCAACTATAGACCTTCCCTCTCCTTGAATTAAGCTAGTTAAAAAATTTTAAGGAAGCCACGATTAATATTAACTGCTTTCAGAGTCTCACAGGTGCAGACTAAGAGTTGAAAACTGAATTGACAGGTTTGTCTCCAACCGTTCAGCTGAGCAGAACTTTGACATTTTCTATTCAAAAACTATCAAACAGAAAAAAAAAAAAAGATGATTCATTTACATAAGCCTACTAATGAGCCAAAGAAATTTTGAAAAGCACCCCAGTAAGTCACTTGCGTCAACATACCTGACTGCAAAATCTGGATTGCTCATGTTACTTTTAAGGAATGTTTTTTCTAAGGACTGTCTGCTTTCCCCACCCTGGAAAACAACATTTCAGCAATAGAAGATAGCCTAATTCAGTTTTGAATGCAAAAACAAAGTTCAGGAAACACATTCAGATTTCGCTGTTAGTAAGCCTAATTTCAAATTCTAAAATACAGTTTTAAAAGGTGTTGCACTCTGTCATAACTCCAGCCCAAGCATGATGGCTGACACACCTGAGGTCTCACAGAATCTGGGGCTGCTTCAAACAACCACGTGACTAGCCTGACCCAAGAATCTGTAGTCTTCTTAGTCTGTACCCAAAGTTCTCTCCCTTCCTCTGCCCTTCTGAATTTATTTCAACCTCAGGTTTGTATTTCTTTAGTGGAATCACTTGTCTGTTTTACATTAGAAAGATCTAATATAAAACAGACAAGTGATTAGTGTAAAACAAAGAAATCAAAGTTTTAAAAAAGAAAAGGTGTTATGAAGGGAATCAATCATCCTTTGCTAAATTATATTTAAATGCAGCAGTGACTGCAGAAGATATATTGATCAAAGCCAACTGTTCTTTAAGGAACACAGAACAGGTCATTCACACAGGCACATACTTCCACATCACTTCCAAATAAAGTTTAATGATTCCAGCAAGAAGACCAAACTTACACATTTAATGGTACTTCCTAGGTGTAAAGTAGCATAGCAGGTTCCTCCCTTTTATTTATTAATCCATAACATCAGCTATACCGTATTAAGACTTTCTAAGAAAGAGTCATTGTCCTTACTAACATTATTTGCAGAAACCATAAACATTGATTATAATATCCTACTTACTAAACATTAACACAAAAGACTTGTATTTGTTGTGGTATGTGGTTAATCTCAAATATATTTTCTGAATCAACATTTGAAATGTATTTAATATGAAAAAGCACATGGATACTTATCAATATTCAAGGAGTTTAGAAAGCATACAAAGATGTCAATAAGTAAAACTGATATAGTTAAAGTAAGTAAAAATTTATTAATGTTATTCTGTGCTTAAAAAAAGTTGAACTTTTCTGGGGTGAATGATAGTTAATATAAAATTAATTTTTCTCTGCTTTTTTATTTATATAAAAACAGAATTAAAGGCAACATTTGAACTTGTGTTAAAACACCACCATAACCAGTAACACCAACCAACCATAGTATTGACAGTTTAAGGAGATTTGTGATATTATTTACATCAACCTTTCCTGATACAGATGAGAAAAATGATGACCCAAGATGTTAGATCTACAGAACAAGTAGACGTTAAGAGATGAGACCAGACCCCCAAGTCTCCTCCCTGAAATTCCAGGTGGTCACTTTCTACAGGTTGCTTCTCATCCTGACTCATCCATCAGGTGATTACAGGAAAAAGCTACTGCCTCCAGCCATAGGTACTAATGAATTCCCTGTCAAAGGTTCCTATGCTGTCATCCCAACAGAGTTTTCTGTCCTGGCTCTTAAAAGATATCTTTCCCCCACCCCTCCAATAATTATCCCACCATAGAGAATTAAGGCTTAGGTGGCTAAGAAGAGCAGTATCTGAGCATTTTCAGAACACAGTGGCTGACCCACTCTGTAAGCAAGTTTTCTTTTTAAATCTTTATCCTCAATCACTTACCAGGCAAGGAAGGATTTTTTTTAACTTAGTAATAAAATTTTCTCTGTATTTTATAAGTCTCATTCCAAAAAAATTCTCCTCTATTAAGTAAATGCTCACCTGATAAACGTCACAACTCTTTACCTCGGCAGAAATGAAGTATTTGCAAACAACCAAGAATCACTTTAAGTCCCCAAGCCAGATTCTAGGGACTGTGTGATGGGTCAGCATGTACATTAACCTACTCTTCAGCATGCCCATTTTGTAGAATTTGACCATTTATGTCATGAGATATTTATTTGCTTTAATTATCACCTGAGTAACTTTCCACCTTTTACCTTTTTGAACAATGTTTTAAATCCAGCTCCAATGAACAACATCATATCAATACTCTCCAAAGAACACATCCACATGGAGCTGGTTTTAATAGACCCCCAAACTGACTCTAAAACACCAAAAGAATTAGCACTAACAATTTACTACATTTGAACTTTCCACAAGCACTCCCAGAATGAATAAGCAATCTTAAAGAACTGGCCTCTGGTGTTCCATCAACCACAGGAAATCAAACCAAACCTTGTGTTTAAGGCCCAAAATTGGTTTTCCCAAGCAACTATTGTTTATGCTAAACTCTATTAAATGCCAAGGGAAAATGAAAGATCAAGATGTTGCTTCAGCCAACATTTAGTTTAGGAAGCAGGAGATTTTATGGATAGCCTCTGTGCTAAGATGTTCTCTGTTCACACCTCAGCCCACCCCTTCTGCTGCATGCATGTTGTAATGTGTAAAATGAACTCAATAAGCGTACACACACCTGCACATCACAGTACACTGAAGTGGTAACAGGCACACCTCAAACGAGAACACTCTCACAAATCATGATCCTGAAAACCCTCATACAACCTTTTCTCAATCAAGCCATATTTGACCAAGTTAATACAGACTGAATCATGGTAACTATCTTTAGGCATATGAACGTTGTTTGAATGAGGCTCTAATTCAAGAAGTATAAAAGCAAAGGACAAATTGTGGGGTATCAGACGGTGACATACAATGAACATAATTGAACATGAAATGTTACTAATGCAGATCTGTTTTTTAAATTTATTTCTAACTGGTGGATAATTGCCCTACAGTGTTGTGTTGGCTTCTGCCACGCAATAGCGTGAAGCAGCTATATATATACACACATCCCCTCCTTCCCACCTCTCCCATCCCACCCTCTAGGTCATCACAGAGCACTGAACTGAACTCCCTGTGTTATACAGCAGCCTCCCGCTAGTTATCTATTTTACACAAGGAAGTGTGTATATCTCAATGCCGCTCTCTCAATTTGTCCTCTCCTCTCCTTCCCCCATTATGTACACAAGTCCACTCCCTGCGTCTGTGTCTCTATTCCTGCTCTGCAAATAGGTTCATCAGAAACAGTTTTCTAGATTCCATATGTATGTGTCTAACACAGATTTAAAACACACCATCTCACAAATCTGCGTAACAGAATCACAAGACACTTCCATTCATCTTTGTCTATACTTAAAATTTTCTACAATGGATGTATTCTCCAAGTAAAGAAAAAGTTGCACCAAAAAAACCCTCTCGCAGATGGTCTAGGTTTACATTCATCTGACGACAGAAGGCTAACTAGATTATAAGATGATAACATTTTCCCTACTTTAATCATCCCACAGAAGAATGTTTCCCTAAGGCCTCTTGAGTGGAGAGCTGGTCCATAAACAGACAGCCAAGCTGAGGGTTTTTGTGAAGAGGTTAAATTCTACCACAACACATGCAGCAAAAGACCCAAGTATCAGAACAACTAAGCTTTGCAAATCCTTTTCCCTGGTCCCACACACACCCACCTGGATGCCAATAAAAACAGAATGCCATGAGTAACTTTCCAGAGAAAACTGATGAGGGTGATTGATTACAGCCACACACCTCTACCAAGCGTCTGAGTCACACGGATTCACTTACGTAGGGCTGGAATCCATCACCAATTAAAAATGCAAGCAACTCACATGAAATTAGTCATCACAGTGAAACACTGCATGCACAAGGAGCGCCTGCCTAGTCAGGTTAACACAAGTAAATATGATGCGATGTATTATCTTTAAAAGGGTAGATAACGGCACATCCGGTTTTATGCCACAGCCCTTGAGGCTAACCTATCTTCATCTTTCACAAACACTAATCATCCCACTATGGCTATTTGAATTAACTTTCCACAAAGACCTAAGTTTTAAAGGATGACATCACTGCCTCAGTAGAAGATATAGGTGCTTCTGTGGAAATCTAATATCCTTGGCATGTGCTCTGTTACAGAATTACATATAGCAAAACAAATACTATAATATTTTCTTCCTGGAGTTATTATGAAATATATAAAACAGGGCCATGTTGGAGATTGTCCCAATGCATTGTGATATATGAAAAAGGCCCCAGTGGGAGGCAGTACTAGCTTCCCTATGGTCTCCTATGGATAACTGAGGCAGATAAGCTCAAGTCTTGCCCCATGTAATATCTTGAATGACCCTAGATTTTTTCAGCAGTAAATGGTATATGTTCCCTTAACTGAGATTTGAAATTGGCTTCCTCACTAGTAGTTCCCAAACCTCAAGGTCTATCCAGCTTAATGTAGGAGGAGGAAGAGAAAGCAGGAGGAAGAAAGCTGGCAGCTCCATTCTGCCCCTCCTCCACTGCCTACCAGGCTGGTGGTTTACACTCTGATTATGAGAACTAATGGTTTTTGAGGCTACTGTGGATCTAGAGAAGGGGGAAGGGAAAACAGCACAAGTTAAAATGTCACAAAGCTAGCTATTCTTACTGAGATTCAGTTGTTTTTCCTAAATCGATGTTTCCCAGATTGCTACAAGACTTTATTCTCTAGAGTTCTGAAAAAGTTGGCTCTGGCTTATTTTGCTGGTTTTCTCATTGCTTTCATGGGACTTCCCTGGTGGCTCAGATGGTAAAGCGTCTGTCTACAATGTGGGAGACCTGGGTTCAATCCCTGGGTTGGGAAGATCCCCTGGAGAAGGAAATGGCAATCCACTCCAGTACTATTGCCTGGAAAACCCCATGGACAGAGGAGCTTGGTAGCCTACAGTCCATGGGGTCGCAAAAAGTCGGACACGACTGAGCGACTTCACTCACTTCACTCTTCATGGGTCCTGTACTTCACCATTTTCACTGACATAACATTTAGAGAATCCTAAGAACCTATTCACTCTGAATACATGTAACAATTCCTTCAAGTTCAAAGGAACATAAAACAAGATTCTCCAAGAATTACATTTCTCTGGTGACTTGGAGCTGGTTCTCTAAGACGTCAGGATCAGAGAACTATCAAAGGGAAAAACAAGGGTATTCCGTATGTATAGAGGGGCTGTGACCCAATGCCTGGACCACGAGGTTAGGGGACTAAATGCCTTCCTGACTACCCTTCCTCCTCCAGACAGGCAAGCAAGAGTTTTGAAATTCTAGGTCTGTGGACACAAAAGAGGGGTTTCCCAGAGGCAGAAAACAACCCTGAGTCCAACTTTTGGGGCTCCTGTCCTTTGTAGACAAGATAATGGAGAAAGGATATTTAGGGCTGTTTTTTGAGGTCTCAAGAGTTTTAAGGAAATCCTGCTTTTTGAGAGGTCATTTTGACAGGAACACCACCAAATTTCTCCAGCACTCTTCTCCAACAACTGTGAGAACTGCCCGCTCTCTTGTCAAGCAGTAAATGAAAACTAAATATTACCCTCACATTCCAAGATAGTAAGATAGTATCTTGGAAGAACTGCCAGTAGTATTCACCAAGTTCTATGTGTGTGGAGAGAAATATGTGCCCAAACTGACTTAAGATCAAAACCAAAGAAAACTGACTCTAACCGGCTGTATTAATTTATGCACCAGTGTTTTATAAGTTACATGAAATAATAATAAATGTGGAAGTTACCGTCAATGCTAGTAGGGAGTAAAACACATAAAAAATTTAAGCAACTGGCACAAATAAATATCTTTTAAGAAACCTATACAATGTGCCCTGTTTGTTACTATAGTGACAGCTGGGCCGCCTACTTCACAGGTGGCAATCCATCTGCGCAGGAGCTGGTGGTGAGCACCTCGACTCGCCCAGCACTGGCAGCAGGTGCCATGCAGAAGAAGCTATCTCTGCTTTGAAAGACTGATAGAATGACTGATTCGCGAGAGGCAACCAGTTGATTTCTGATAAATGACAAGGCAACTCAACCCTCGATTTCTGAGTCCAGAAAGCAAAAAGAATATCGAGGTCAGCAGACAAACCTGGGGAAGTAGCTCTCTTGGATCTACTTGACCACAGAGTAGATACACAGGAATTTCTCTTACCAGGTACGTATTCAAGCCTGAACTATATACAGCCTTCACTAGAGTCCTGGTTATAATCACGTCTTGCTGTCCTTAAACCACAACTCACTGTAAGAGAGTCTAAAAAAAAAAGCTACAGTAATTCCGAACAAGTTCCTCAGGTTTAAGAATGTGACAGACAAGTGAGATTACATCAATCTAAAAAGAACAGTAAAAGAAAGAGTGAAAGGTAACCTACGGAATGGGAGAAAATAATTTACAAACCAAATATGTAATAAGGGGTTAATATCCAGAATATACAAGAAACCCACACAAATCAGTAGCAAAAACAAACAAAAATTATCCAGTTAAAGAATGGGCAAAAGGAACTTGACATTTCTCCAAAGAATACATACAAATGGCTAACAGGTACATTTAAAATGCTCACTTATTAACAGGAAAACGCAAATCAAAACCACAATGAGAAAGCACCTCATACTGACTTTCAGGATGGGCATTATCAAAAAAGACAAGAAAAACAAGTATTAACAAGAATAAATTAGACCCCATGTACACTGTGGGTGGGAACGCAAGTTACACAAGCATTATGGAAAACAGTATGGAGGTTTCTCAAAGAAAAATAGAACTTGTCCATGTAATATTCCAGCAATCCCACTTCTGGATGTTTATCTAAAAGAACTGAAACCAAGATCTTCAAGAGGTATCTGCACTCACATTCCTTGCAGCACTATTCACAGAAGCCAAGATCTAGAAACAACCTAAATGCCCATCAACAGATAAGTGGATAGATATGGATAAAATACAGTTTTAAAAAATAAGAATGAGGTGGTGTGACAGAAGTGTTACCTGATGTTATGGTAGTCATCACTGCAATGTATAAACATACAAAATCAACACATTGTATAAGTTCCACAACGTGACACAACAATTATATCTAAATAAAAAATTAACATATATTCACATAGACACACAATATCAAGTCCTGAAAAACAAAGAAAGGGTTGTGAATTCCCTGGCAGTCCAGTGGTTAGGACTCGGTGCATTCACTGCCATGGTGAGAGTTCAGTCCCTGGTCGGGAAACTAAGAGAGGGTAAGGTGGGTGGGATGAATTGGAAGACTGGGACTGACATACATACACTAATATGTATGAAATAGATAACTCATGGAAACCTACTGTAGAGCACAGGGAGCTTTACTCAGTGCTCTCTGGGGACGTAAATGGGAAAGAAATTTAAAAAGAGCGAATATATGTAAACATACAGCTGATTCACTTTGCTCCCCAGCAGAAACTAACACAACACTGCAAAGCAACTATACTTCAATTTTAAAAAAGAAAGAAAGAAAGAAAGAAAGGGTAAGGAATGGTTCCAAGTAAAAGGATGTTACACAGACACAACTAAGCACAAGAAATGATCCCTGTGTTGGATTCTGGACAGAGTTTGAAAAAACGTTATGAAATAGACTGGAATAACTAAACAGACGGAACTAAAAATGTGCCAGTATGTGTGAAAGTTCTGATTTTAACAATTACACCATGGTTATATAAGAGCATGTCTTTGTTCGTAGGGTATCTACACAAAAATAATTAGGTATAAAAGGCATAATTCTGTAACTTGTTCTCAAATGGTTAAAAAGTGTATATGTTTACAAAGCAAATGTGCAAATGGCACAGTGGACAAGATGTTAAAACAATTGCTGAATCTGTGTTAAGAGCATAAGGAGGAATCATTGTACTATTGTTGCCTTTTTTCAGTTTTCAATGATATCGAAATTAAAAGTCACAAAAATACAAAGAAAATTATGAAAATTATGGTAGATACATACACTGGAATGTGATTCAGCTTTCAATTAAAGGAAATCTTGCAATATGTCATAACCTGGCTGAACCTTGAGGACATTACACTATGTGAAAAGAGCCAGTGACAGAAGGACAAATGCTGGATGATTCTGTTTATACGAGAATCCTGAAACAGTCAAACTCACTGAAGTGGGGAGTAGAAGGTGGCTGCCAGGGCCTTAAGGGAGGGCAGAATGGGGAATTGCTAATAACAAGTATAAAGTTTTGGTTATGCAAGGTAAGTGAGTTCTAGAGATCTGCGGAGCCTGGTGGGCTGCCATCTATGGGGTCGCACGGAGTCGGACACGACTGAAGCGACTTAGCAGCAGCAGCTGAATAATATCTTGCCTACAGTCAATGACAGTGTACCATACACTTAAAAATTGTTGAGGAAGTAGATCTCATGGTAAGGGTTCTTAGCATCATAAATAAATAAAAAATAAAACCAGTATTCTTTAAAAAATAACAATGGGTGATAACATAAGAATTAATTATAAGTAATGTGTCTATGATAATTCTACGTGTACAGGAGAAGACCCACACGTGATCAAAAGTTACATGGGATCAAATCTTGAATTTCTTTCAAGATCTACATCTGCAAAGTACCAAAATCAAATGGAAACTGCTATTTAACCGGTGGTGCCTTGAAGAAAAAAAAAGTCTGATCACACATCTATTGTCTTGAAATATATTTATTTCTAGACATATTCCTACATGTGAGTTTTGTACATGTCTGCCTCTCCCTTTGAGCTATTATCCAAGAACAGTACGTTACTGCAGAAACTTAAATGGACTGTTTCCTGAACTGACCTAACCAGGTCTTCCCAGAGTCCATCAAGAAGGTTTTTGAAAATATTCTGTGAAGTCTCCATGCCAACATTTGTGAGGTTTGTAATATTTAGGTCCTATTGGCAACAGAAAAAGAAAAGGCATATTTTGTTCTTACAAAAGTATCTTCAAGTAACCAAACTACTCAGATATTAAACTAAATAAACCTATAAATAAAGACTAGCAATCAGAACTCCCTTGGAAGCTAATGTTAGTATTCAGCCCAATCGGAATGCAATGCCAGCCGAGTATATCACATCATTTGGCATAACTGTACTAGTCTTTTATGGTTCCAAGGTCTGGACTAATAGAACTTTACTAAGATTTGAGGTTTTAGGTTTCCTCTCCCTGACTATTAGACATGACATCACCTGGGCATAGCTTTTCTATCAATTAAAATCATAAAATATTAATACTTGAGGCTAAAAAAAAATGAACCAAGCACTTTTCTGTCTCTAAAGCCAAAAGCAACAGAGCTGAAAGAGTGGAGCCCAGATAGTCTGAAGTGGAAGTGAAGCAGGTGGGGGAAACAGAGACAAAGAAACAGAGATATGTATGTGTGTGTGTGTGGGGGGGGGGTTGATTACACAAAACTCCTAAGGAACATTTGTTTCTAATTCAGTTGTTGAAATGTTCTGTTCATCTGATCCTCCTATCAGAGAACCAAGTGACAGCTAGAACAGAACCTGTAAGGTCTCATTTACATGCATTTTGAATGGAACACATGAATCAACAGGCTCCATCAAATGAATGAAGGGCAATTAGTTCGAATTTTCTGTTTTTCAATTATATTCCTTGTGTAAAAGGCATTTGCGATGGAGTGGCTAATTAGGACATGACCCTATGGGAAAAGTGTCCAAGGAAACTAATGCTTGTGACTTTTCAATAGAAATATTTCTATGTTCATCAAAATTTGGCCCCTCTTTTCATAAACCTTCAATAAATCATTGTCAGTGTGTCAAAATGACAATTACACAGCCTGGCCTTCAACACAGTACTCAGTTTGGTTCAATTGCTCAGTCGTATCCAACTCTGTGATCCCATGGACCTCAGCACGCCAGGCCTCCCTGTCCATCACCAACTCCTGGAACTTACTCAAACTCATGTCCATTGAGTCGGTGATGCCATCCAACCATCTCACCCTCGGTCGTCCCCTTCTCCTCTCGCCTTCAATCTTTCCCAGCATCAGGGTCTTTTCAAATGAGTCAGCTCTTTGCATCAGGTGGCCAAAGTATGGAAGTTTCAGCTTCAACATCAGTCCTTCCAATGAACATTCAGGACTGATTTCCTTTAGGATGGACTGGTTGGATCTCCTTGCAGTCCAAGGGACTCGCAAGAGTCTTCTCCAACACCACAGTTCAAAAGCATCAACTCTTCGGGCTCAGCCTTCTTTATAGTCCAGCTCTCACATCTGTATATGCACATAACACAGTACATAACCCGGCTCTACATGAATTCTAGCCAGACTTACCTGTTCACTGTTTCCTGAACAAACCATGCAGTCTCACAGCTGACCGCTGCTCCTACAGCTCTCTCCCCCTCCCCTGGCTGCTACCTTCTCCTCCCAACCTTCCTCACGTGTCGCATGCAGACCAAGTTATGACTCTTCTCTAGGTCTGGCTGTTCACTCTAGCCTCTAAGGTTCCATATAATTAGTTCTGGTTATACACAAGTGATACTTAACATGTGTTAGTAGGAGCATGAACACACGCACACTCTTCTCAATCAAATCGTATATAAAGACACTGATACAGTGGAAATAAGTTAGAAGACTCAGATTATACATTCTGGCTCTATCACTTACTACCTACAGGTAACTTCTCTGAGCCTTCTTGTCTGTAAAATGAGGTTAATAATTCTCGAATACTTTCCTATAATTTTATGAAGATATAATGATGCAAGTATGAAAAACACATTTATCAAGAGTGAATATATTATGTACAAATATATTATTCCATGTGTCATTCTGTATCCTCAGCATTTAGCAATGCACCCTTCACATAATATGGATGCAATCAGTCTTGCAGATGAAGGTACCAGACTGTAGCTGGAGGAATTTGCTAAGTCATCTTCAGTATTTTTTTTCAATCTTATACAGTTAACATTTATTGACTACACACTACTGTGCCAGGTTCTTTACAGGAACTGTTAATCTCACTACCTATGAGGCAGGTCCTAGATGGGATCTGAGAATCTGTGAAACAGATCCCCAACAATGCACTGGTCAGGTAGGCTTGTTTTTCCATTTCCACATAGCCTCTTTCAGTGGATTTTCTATTGGACAAAAGACCCAATAAAGAAGTGAAACAAGGGAAGAAAACCTCACAGTGAAAAATGCCTGACATCTGCCAGTATGGTGCACCCACAAGCTATAATTACAACTGTCACCATTTCTACTAGCAGGTCGTTAAAATCAGTTTCGAGCTGAGAATCTGGAATGTACACTCTTAACCCAAGTACATTTTTCTCTTTTTACAACACCCAATAAAAAAGAAATGCAAAAATCTGAAACACAACAGCCTAACACTTCAAACTTGTTTCTGCTTACAAATGTGCTGAAAAGGAAAAGTGACAATTTGTAGTTACAGATTATTTTCGGAAAGTCTAGGAATTTACAAAGTCTTTCTTCGATACGTGGGTACTGCATTTTCTGCAACTTTAGATCTTCAGGTCAACTGTCTAGCAGATTAAGGGGCATCTTCAACATTTCCCCTTCCTCAGAAATAAAACTCAGGTATTGGCTATAATGATCATCCATTATTCTTTTTGCTTCTACTCCTTTTCAGCATTTTCTCTCCTTCTAAAGTAAGCGTTACTGAAAATTTTAACCAACATCTGCCATCTCATCTGGTGAACAGACAAACTTCAAGCCTTGAGAATAACTGCTTAAATATATTTTTCTTTTTAACTTTTCCCCTTCAAACTGGCAGATAAGGTAAATTCTTCAAGATCCTTCCATAGGGAAAACTTAGAATAAATAAAGTTAAAGGAAAGGAATACACATAGAATAAAATATAGATTACAAGTCTCAGTCATGAACTACAGAAGATCTGAGTTGATTTTATATAATTTGGGGAGAGAAGGAAGAGAACAATGATCATTTCAGAAATTACATTCTTAATTTACAGAAGTTGGAAAATGAACAAAACTGAGTTCAATCTCCTTGTTGAGAATCAAGATAAAAGTGTTTTCGCTTCTAACTATAAAACCCAAGTATATTTTTTTATGTGCTACTATAATGGTTTACGTTAAAAGGTTAGGTGATCTTCTTCGCCCAACAATAAAAATTCAAGGTAAAATGCTACTGCTGAAATAAAAACTCGTAAGAGCTTAAAAGAGCTCATCTCTTTTAAAACATCACTTACTTTATAAGCAAACTGGTACTGAGTTTGTATTTTCATAGCTGTCGATAGGATCACTGTTTGAAGAGATCAGGAAAACTGCTATGAACAGAAGTAACTATTGCAAATGAAAGCCAATGAGCCACGTGGGCCCTTAGCCCATAAACATGGAAATCAGTCTGTAGGAATGAGTTAGCTGCTTTAGGAAATAAGGTCTTTGAGCTTGGCTTCAAGTGCCTCATCAACAAAGAGTTGGACTAAATAACATCTGAGATCCTTTCCAGATTCCAGGTTTTCCCCTTTTTACTAATGGTTCAATTCCTCTTCTAATCAATCAGACATAAAGCTTCTGTTTTTTATCATTCTGCTGGTCTCTGCTCTATATTCTAAGCTTTGGGTATCTCACACATAGGTCTAAGCACCAGCTGCCTCAGCAATCTTTCACTCCAGTCAGTATCCAGGCCATTTACCAGACTCTACATACCTTGTGTGATTTCCATTCCACTGCCTTCCAAATAAAAGCCAAATTCCAAAATTCCAAGAAAGAAAGGTTCTTTCTTAAGTGGCCTCTCCCTATCTGATCCATGAGTATACAGTATATGCACTTTATGTCAGTTCTAAAATCATAAAAACAGAAACTTGAAGACTTCATTCATAATTTCCTCTTCAGCAAAAATAGTCACTATCTCCATTCAATATACCTTCTTTTCAATGTCTTCCCATTTGCAAATGTGTGTGTGTGCTCAGTCATGTCTGACTGTTTTTGACCCCATGGACTGTAGCCTTCCAGGCTCCCTCTGTCCATGGAATTCTCCAAGCAAGAATACTGGAGTGAGTTGCCATTTCCTACTGCAGGGGATCTTCCCAATCCAGGGATCAAATCTGTGTTTCCTGCATCTCCTGCATTGGCAGGCGGATTTTTTACGACTATGCCTGCTGGGAGGCCCTCAATTCCAAATAGATAAAAATAAAACTGTATTCATAGAGAACTTTCTTGTTCCTGCCTTTCATTTAGGAAACTTCCCTCACGTTTCTACATGATGGTTATCTTCTAATGGTTGCAAAGTACATAAAATCCAGCACATTAATCAGGTCTCCACTAGGCATTTAGCACCTTTGGGTGAAGTAGAAAAAGACACAGTTTCTGGGAAGGCTTAACAAGTCCTCTTCTGCACAGTACAATTTACATAACTCCATTTGGACACCTTGATATTAAAATAGTAATTTACTGAGGGAAAAAAATTATTTTTTGAATATAGAGGCAGGATCATGTGACATGACAGTTGAGGTCTGGCCACCTTACTTCAGATTCCAGGCAAGTTGCTTAACTGCTAGAGGCCTTGGTTTCCTCAGAGTGACAGTATTAACTAGTAGTAGCAGGTATACGGAGAAGGCCATGGCACCCCACTCCAGTACTCTTGCCTGGCAAATCCCATGGACGGAGGAGCCTGGTGGGCTGCAGTCCCTGGGGTCGCTAGGAGTCAGATACAATTGAGCGACTTCCCTTTCACTTTTCACTTTCATGCATTGGAGAAGGAAATGGCACCCCACTCCAGTGTTCTTGCCTGGAGAATCCCAGGGACGGAGGAGCCTGGTAGGCTGCAGTCCATGGGGTCGCTGAGGGTAGGACACGACTGAGTGACTTTACTTTCACTTTTCATTTTCATGCATTGGAGAAGGAAATGGCAACCACTCCAGTGTTCTTGCCTGGAGAATCCCAGGGACGGGGAGCCTGTTGGGCTGCCGTCTATGGGGTCGTACAGAGTCGGACACGACTGAAGCGACTTAGCAGCAGCAGCAGGTATGTGTCTCATAGAGGCCTTGTAAGCAGTGAACAATCACAGAAGGCTCTTAGGACAGTGCCCGGCACACAGTGGACACTCAATAAATTCTATTTTTCTCCCCAGTAAAAATCAATGCTACCAATATCTTTGTGCTCATTTTTTAAGCAATTAAAAAAAAATTACTCCTATGAAAAACATTGCCAAAAAAGGATTAAAGATGTATAAACAAGGATGTAAATTTTAACTCTTCAGGTAAATCCAATAAGTATATGTAAGCGCTAAAAATAGTGATGATGACTTCACAAAATACCAGTCCATTAAGATAATAATCTCAGGAAAAACGTAAAATTTGTTCTAGGAAATCTTAGAAAGAAATGTAAGTAGGAGTTAATACATATTAAAGAAAATATGGGGTCATGATTTTCTTTAAGTGGGAAGGTCAGTAAAGGTGACCTGCAAGGCTTTCCCAGTTTGGTTGTCTATGACCCAGTCGCCATTAGACAGTCCTATCCCACTGCAAAGATCACAGAACCTCTGTCCCAGAGAGGCAGGATCTTCCCTCTATCCCAAACAGATATGATCTCTGATGTAAGATTTTGGTCATCCCATGTTTGTTCATTTTACCTCTACCTGCAACAGCCTTTCCTCACCCTGACAAGCAATTCTGGCCATCACTCAAAGTCCCAGTTTAAATCTGATCTTCCCTCCAGATTCCTAACGCTCCACCGCTTTCTTTTAAACCTTGTAATACTGATTTATTAACTATAGAAAGAAAGTGATTTTGCTCAGTCATGTCTGACTCTTTGCAACCCCACAGACTGTAACCTACTAGGCTCCTCCATCTGTCCATGGGATTTTCCAGGCAAGAGTACTAGGGGGGTTGCCATTTCTTCTCCAGGGGATCTTCCCAACCCAGGGATCAAACCCAGGTCTCCTGCATTATAAGCAGCTGCTCTTACCATCCAAGCCACCAGGGAAGTCAGCTTATTTAAGTTTAGTGGCATTAACCATGACATTCTTAAAAATTACTTTTTCTTATATCTGAATTAATGCAATCTTGGCCTTAAAAAATCTAGAGTGTCCATATATGCATACAAGACATCATTTAAATTTAGCTAGTCTGTAACAGAAATCTATCTTAACTGAAGGCATACCAGACTCTAAGCTTATGAGACAGCACACTTGAGGTTTCCATTGTATCAATAAACATTTCTACAACTGACTACTCTGACAAACATATGATAGTACAGAATCTACAAGCTGATACAACTCCAGGTGAATGTCATGTCATAAAATGCTTAACCATCTATTTTAAGTATTTTTAAAAGGCTAAATATGAAAAGGAGAGTGCACCATTAGAATTTATTTTGAAAGTAGAGCATTTTTCCTTTTCTTCAATCAAGCCACACTTATTGTTTTTTAATATATATATGTATGAAGTGTTTTAAATTTCTTGAAATCTCATTTCTTCCTCCAAGTTTTTAACCAACCCTTTTGTCAAGTGATATAGGATAAGATGGCTGAATCTACATTATTATCTGGGGATGGGGATGAGAAAGCTAAAATCTGCATTTGGATACAGAAGACATATTCTAATCAAACAAAGCTACCAGAATAAATCGTCTCTATAGAATGTGACTAAGTGTATTTTTACCAGTCAAAAAATAAACAAACAAACCTGTAATATTAGTTAAAATGCAGTATTGCTTGAAGGCTCAAACTCTTAAAATGAAGAATCATAATATGATAACAGAAAGAATCAAAGTTTAAAAGGTACTGGGCTTTATCCCAGTACAAGGTGATGGAATGAAGCCATGCAGTCATCATACTGTAACACAGAGAGCAGGTACCACGCTCTGCTGTCACACACTACAAGCTCTCTTGGGTGTCACTGTCATTGTCATCCATGACTTACAAGATGTTCCGGTTTAAACCCTGTCAACAATGTGTAAACTGAAGTTGCTCCAGAGGCAACAAAGGGAGAAGCAGCTCTGGTGGCATTTGAACTGAAGATACCCAGGCAGAGAAACTAATCTGGTGGTGACGTGCGAGATGAATGGAACCGGAGGAAGAGGAGACAGGAGGACGAGAAAGGGCAAGAGAGAGGAGGAGATGATGATCAGAAATGGCATGGAAGAATGAAAAAGAAGACCAACAAAAATAAAGTCAAAAAGTGGAGGCAGCAGAAAAAAGGAAGGAGAAAGAAGAAGGAGAAGGAAGAGAGAAAAAAAAATATATGTAAACAATCTTTGAAAATCACTCAGTTGTGTCCAACTCTTTGTGATCTCATAGACCATATACAGTCCATGGAATTCTCCAGGCCAGAATACTGGGGTGGGTAGCTTTTCCCTTCTCCTGGGGATCTTCTCAACCCAGGGATCAAACCAGGGCTCTTGCACTGCATGTGGATTCTTTACCAGCTGAGCCACAAGGGAAGCCCAAGAATACTGGAGTGGGCAGCCTATCCCTTTCTCCAGTGGATCTTCCTGACCCAGGAATCCAACTGGGGTCTCCTGCATTGCAGGCGGATTCTTTACCAACTGAGCTATCAGGGAAGCCCAACAATCTTTAGGTATGTGAAAAGCAATATGTTGCATATGCCTGTACCTCTGGTTGCTGTTTTTACAAGTTTGAGATGTTATCAAATGACCAAATACAGAATTAGAATCCATTAGACCTGGAATACACTGATACACATTGTTTAAAAACAAAAATCAAAGCTTCAAGTCAAAAGTGTCATGAAATTTATTGATTTTTTTTTTTTTTTGAGAGCCCAGGAAGGACTCAAAATTCTCCAAGCCAGGCTTCAGCAACACATAAACAATGAACTTCCAGATGTTCAAGCTGGTTTTAGAAAAGGTAGAGGAACCAGAGATCAAATTGCCAACATCTGCTGGATCATCGAAAAAGCAAGATTCTAGAAAAACATCTATTTATGTTTTATTGACTATGCCAAAGCCTTGGACTGTGTGTATCACAATAAACTGTGGAAAATTCTGAAAGAGATGGGAATACCAGACCACCTGACCTGCCTCTTGAGAAACCTCTATGCAGGTTAGGAAGCAACAATAGAACTGGACATGGAACAACAGACTGGTTCCAAATAATGAAAAGAGTACGTCAAGGCTGTATATTGTCACCCTGCTTATTTAACTTACATGCAGATTACATAATGAGAAACACTGGGCAGGAGGAAGCACAAGCTGGAATCAAGATTGCAGGGACAAATATCAATAACCTCAGATATGCAGATGACACCACCCTTATGGCAGAAAGTGAAGAGGAACTAAAAAACCTCTTGGTAAAAGTGAAAGAGGAGAGTGAAAATGTTGGCTTAAAGCTCAACATTCAGAAAACGAAGATCATGGCATCTGGTCCCATCACTTCATGGGAAGTAGATGGGGAAACGGAAACAATGTCAGACTATTTTGGGGGGCTCCAAAATCACTGCAGATGGTGACTGCAGCCATGAAATTAAAAGACGCTTACTCCTTGGAAGGAAAGTTGTGACCAACCTAGATAGCATATTGAAAAGCGGAGACATTACTTTGCCAATAAAGGTCCATCTAGTCAAGGCTATGGTTTTCCCAGAGGTCATGTATGGATGCGAGAGTTGGACTGTGAAGAAAGTTGAGTGCTGAAGAATTGATGCTTTCGAACTGTAGTGTTGGAGAAGACTCTTGAGAGTCCCTTGGACTGCAAGGAGATCTAACCAGCCCATCCTAAAGGAGATCAGTCCTGCATGTTCAGCAGAAGGACTGATGCTAAAGCTGAAACTCCAGTACTTTGGCCACCTCATGCGAAGAGTTGACTCATTAGAAAAGACCCTGATGCTGGGAGGGATTGGGGGCAGGAGGAGAAGGGGACGACAGAGGATGAGGTGGCTGGATGGCATCACTAACTCAATGGACGTGAGTTTGAGTGAACTCCGGGAGTTGGTGATGGACAGGGAGGCCTGGCGTGCTGCAATTCATGAGGTCACAAAGAGTCGGACATGACTGAGCGACTGAACCGAATTGAAGGAGTCAAAGGAATTTCAAATGTTCCATTCCTGAGCCTGAAACTGTTTAAACACACGAAAAATTACACAATTTTGGTTTCTTATTTGGTCAACACACCTGCCAACCAGAAATGTCATAATGGTTCCCAAGTTTCTCAAAACAGCATTTCCATCATGTCTCTCCATATACTTTGGGTTTTGTTTTTTTTTTTTCCAATTTAAAATGAATTATATGGGAGGGAGGATTTATAGGGAGAGGACATATGTATACCAATGGCTGATTTATGTTAATGTATGTCAGAAATCAACATAATATTGTAAAGCAATTATCCTGCAGTTAAAGAAAAATAACTTCTTGTTAAGATGGTAGCTGGCCAGTATATGATACTTTCTAGGTAAGAAACAATGAAAAAGCAAATTAAAAATGTACTTTGTCAATTAAATTCCTTACACATCATTAGAGCTGTATCAATGGTAAGACATTCCATTTGGGTTACAGAGTGATTAGGGAGTTCAGGCACAACTGGCCCTCCTTCAACTTCCCAATCAGCCCACATAATCCTCTGTCCACATGTTAAGCTGATGCAGACTAGCAGGTTATATAGCCCCTGCATGTTTGTGTGTGCACGTGTACGCACTCAGTCGTATCCAACTCTTCGTAACCCCATGGACTATATGTAGTCCACCAGGCTTGACTATCCATGGGATTTCCCAGGCAAGAATACTGGAGTAGGTTGCCATTTCCTCCTCCAGGGGATCTTCCCAACCCAGGGACTGAAACTGCATCTCCTGCATCAGCAAGCAGAATTTTTTTTTTTTTTTTTGGCCAAAAGTCAATTCTAGATTTATTAACAAGACTGGCAACCTGTTTCGTTACCACCTGGGAAACTTGTACGTGTGCTATGCCTAGTCGCTCAGTCATGTCTGACTCTTTGCAACCTCACAGACAGCAGCCCACCAGGCTCCTATAGCCTTTGACCTATTGCAAAAATCGTAAAATGAATTGACATACAATTCTTCATTATTATTATTGAATAATTCCAAAGCTGTTAATATTTTTGGCATTTCCAAACAAGGAAAATCTGCATGGCTGATAAGAAGCATAATATTCAAACATCAAATCCTGAGCAGAACTGAATTTATAAAGATTTTAACTTCCCATGACAAAAACCCACCAAGCTCTACAGTAGGTATGAGTGACTGTACAATTTCAGAGATATTATACTCAGCAGTAATACAGGTGTTCACCCCCTATCCTCCCTTAGCAAGGTGGTATTTCAACCAAAGGAGAAGGAATCTGTAGGAGGAAATGGAAGGTTACAATGGAGAGCACACCCAACCAAAGGAACAGTGCTTAAAGGCATCTCTTTAATAAAAATAATCACTGCACCTATGACTAAGAACACAACCCACAGAAGACACACCTGAGTTACCACAGGAAGAAGAGAGGAAGAGTAGGGTTTAAATAACAAAGAGTTCCTGAGATTCTCAGATCTCAATGTGCTGACTCTACCTAGGAAACAAAGCCCAGGATGTGAGCATCTCCTGGGTTTCAGGAACTGATCTGTTTCTGGAGACTGCTCTGCTGTGTCACTTGGAAGAATTTTCTTTCTGTGCTGAATGAAGCAGTAGTATTTGCAGCGAGCTACTTAAAGGCATTGAGTATTGCCCAACAGATGATCCCATGAACTCCTGTAGGAATCTGCATTTGGAATCGTTGATAACACAAGTGTTGTGGGATAAGATACAAGTGATACATACACAGCCAGGATCCTCAACAGAAGTTGTCCCAACGTATCCTACCAAACCCGCCTGTTCCTGAATCCAGGCACTCACCGCAGGGCAGAATGTCTTCCCGAGCGGGATACACTGTTGCCCACGGGGGAAGGCAGGTTGCTTCCTCTGTGCAGGTCCTCAATGGACCGACTCCAGGGCTTTGATTTGTCCACCGAGCTCTCCACAGTGCTCTCCACACTTTCAAAGTCAAAACTAAAACAAAAGAGAAATGCCACTCAAGACTTAATTCAGATTCACACAAACACATGGATGTGTAAAACTTGCTCCTTCCAATTACACATCTGCACCTTAATATGGGTAGTTTTTGCAAACAAAGAAAACTGATAATGGAATACAAATGAATTTCCATGGACTATGTGTTAGCTTCAAAAATACAGAATGACAACTAGGAATGTGTTATTTGCATCTTATTATAAGGCTTGCTGACTTACTGATTACTAATGAGCTCTGGTGGGATAGGGAAAAAAAGATCTTAGAGCTGTCTACATTTTGCTTTAACGAGTCAATATGTTAGGCTTATACTAATTTATTCCTACCCATCAATTTTCACCGAGCATTTTCCCCTAGTGTGTTGGCAAATGTGCTTTTCCAACCATATGTGATACATTACTTGCAAAGTTATGAATTTGCTTTGATTTTGGAATCTCTCCCCAGTGTGGTGCTCTTTAAAGTAGGGCGTTGTTTCTCTGGCATATTTTTGAGGTTATTACTCATGTTAACCATGTTAGAATAAATGGCTAAATTGCTCATCCCTGTATAATTTTAGGAACAAATTTTTAACACACAGGCCTCTGTGTTCTACGCATTTTTCCCCTGCCAAAGTTAGTAGCTCTACTTTCTCAAAAATATATTTTGTCAATGGTTTCTAGCCATAGTTCCAACAAGAACACCTGACCAGGTAGAAAATAAACAGAATGCAGCTATAATTAATTAGTATCATCTGTAAGATTTTGGAGGCTATCATGGAAGAAATATCAACAACACATATTGGAAACAGCAAGTATGACTTTTTATACAAGTGTGACTGCCAAAAGAAAATATCTGCTTAGAACAACCATCTGTAAACTAAGTGATGCCCTCCATCTATTAAATTCTAATCCAGATAACAGAGACGGATGCACAAAGTCATTGAGTGAGTCTAACAATTCTGTTGTTCCTTAGTATCCAGAAACCAGTGAACAGAAAAGAGGTGGAATTGAGTAATCAAACAGGTCCTTAAATATTAAAAATAGAAGCCTATAATTGACATCAGAGAAGGTAAGCCTAGGGGCATCCTAAGATCACCCATGTCATTAAGACTCCTGCTAAGTCACTCTGCAGCTCCCATATGTTCAGCCATTCAGCATCCTTATGTTCCTCTCAGCTCATCCTCCCACCCCCTCACCGAACAGAATAAGGAAAGCGCAACTTGGTGAATGCTCTTGTTTTAGGGAGGCTGAATGAGTCTGCTGTTTCACATTACACGGGAAAGAAAATTGCCACATGCTAAGGAATAGCAAGAAATTTTTTCGGCCCATTTAGTTTCAAGATAGGATAAAACATAAATTACTTATCTACATATAATTTTCTAATTAAAGCAAAAATAAGACTAATAAGCAAAACTGTAAAGTTAATTCTAAAATTAAAAAAAGTAGAAAATTAGGAACTAAAAACTCTGAGTTCTTATTTTTTTGTTCCTGTTGTCTTTGTTCTTGGGCTTAAATTAGAAAAATTCCCTTGGAGAAGCATGACCTTTTCCCACTGGTCTTATGAGTAGATGCATTTGGGAAAGCTGGTTTATAAGCTCTGATGTGATGGGGTAAAAGGTTGATTACAGCAAACATATTACAAATAGTACACAATTCTTTTCCATTATTCCTGAAGTTTCTTAGTCCTTCCTTAGTTCCTTATTAAATACTCTTCTAGATTTTAAAATATGCAACAGAATAATACTTCTATTCCATTTTGCCATATAATATGAAGTGTAGGGGAGATCAGCAGTTTTCGATGTGATAGGGGTAGATAAGAAACAACCTTTGGAAGAGTATGCTATAAACAATAGCATTATATTTCAGAAGACAATTTCTCGTGAAGATAAGAACTTATCTGCTGAATTTTCTTAATACAGTCCATATCATATACAAAGCTATCAAAACTGAAACTCATCAAGCCAGTTTCAGTTAACACTTCAGTTTCTGCAGCAACAAGACAGGAATAATTACAGCTTTCTCTTCACCAATTCTCAAGGAAGTAATGAGGATTATAAGATAACACATGCTTACGTCTTAAAGTGAAGCAATAAAAAAAACAAGTTCTGGCTTTAAAAAGAAGAGTTGAGAAGAAAAAAAGCACCATCTAGGCCAAGATGCCTTCCAATAAAATTAAAAAGAATACAGTATTATTTCCTTAATGTGTGTGTGTGAGAGTGTCCAACTCTGGATATTAGAAGAGTTTTCGATTAAAGAGGGAAAGGGGAAAAAAGAATGCATCATTCAAACGTACACTTTTCATTCCTACTGTAAATCTTTCCAGAAGCCTAGCAAATGAGAAAACTGTGAATCAACAAAAGCAAGGTGAAATAGTACAATTTTTCCTGCTCTTCCCCATTTTTTCTTTTTACCCCCTATATAGGAAAAGTCAAAACAATACTAACATATATACATTTAACCTCTTGCTTATCCCACTTCCTCCACTCCCACTCTGTTTAGTATCTACTTCTACATTAATTTTCTCTGTATTCACAGCACATACAAATATACACATACAAGTTTTTTTTTTTAATAAAAAAGGAGTCACTCTTCTGTACTTTGCTTTATTCACTCAATAATATATCATAACACCTCTTCCAATAATTGCTGGAGTATTCTGCCATATGAACATTTGAAACCTGAGCACTAAAGAAAGCACTTCTTTTGAAACAAGGACTCGTCTAAGGGTGATCTTACTCCCGTTTTATTTTTGCCGTAAAAGCATTTCTACTAACAATTATATCATTTTCTTTTAGTTACTTGAACAGAAACAAACCTCCTTAAGCCTTACCACAGCTGCTTCTGGGTTTTTCCCCTCAGTGTGGTATCTAATTTTACCACTGAGCAGCATCTTCTGTGACCACATAACATTTTAAAGCAAACAAGCCAGGTTTTACTTACGTTACTGCATACTGCGCAAATGATAGATATTCTACCAGAACATCGAGACCTTTGTTTTCTTCATTCAGAAACTCTCTGACCCATCTGTTTGGGGAAAAAAAAAAATTCATTGGCAAAAATTATCATATGCTCTACCATAAAAGGGCTTTCACAAGTGGTTCAATGGTAAAGAATCTGCTTGCCAATGCAGGAGATGAGGGTTCGATCCCTGGCTTGGGAATACTCCCTAGAGGAGGAAATGGCAACCCACTCCAGCATTCTTGCTTGGAAAATCCCATGGACAGAGGAGCCTGCTGGACTACAGTTCATAGGATTGCAAAGAGTTGAACAAGACTGAGTGACTTAGCACGCACTACCATGAAAAAGACACAGTGAAAACTTGTTTTTCCATCAGAAACATCTGCTGCCTGAAAGGAACTACAGCATTAAGCCTAGAGCATCTCACATAAGGAAGGAGCTTTCAAATATGGCCACTAAGAAAACCACAACGTTTCCATGTGAGTGACTGGGGGGAAAAGTGTATGAGTGCCTTCTGTGTATTTCACTGCTTAGTAGAATGAGGATAACAGGTAAGAAACGTTCTAAATGGGGAACTTGCTGCTGTCCTCTTTCTACATAACTGATCGACAGGCTGCTTGTTTAGGGAGCCAAGACTACATGGGGAATCAGGCAGACTGGGGACATGACGACATAACCACTGAAATCCAGGCCTGATTCCAAATCCACATTCAGCTCCTTCTTGGCACACGATGCTGTAGTAGACACTCAACTAGCCAATGAGAGACCAGTGTTTATGGGCTTCTGGAAGTTCCATAGGGATAATGATTGCTCAGTTTTTTCCATGAATGTTAAAATCTTTTAAAAAGTCGCAGGCAACACACACCAACCGACCTGAGATGTGACAAACATGCTGTTTAAAATCATTTAAAAATAGTACCAGTTTGCGTTTGAGTGGTGGATTTGAATGCAGTTCTCTGAGAATGCGTATACATTTTTATTTTCACAGAAGATGAAGCAGAGTGGTCAGATACTGAGGATGAACACCTGTTACCCTATATCCCAGATCTCCTCCAGGATATCCACCTTCAAAGAACACGTGGTATCCCATCAAGCCTGTACAGCATTAGAAATCCCAACAAATAGTAAGTAAATGCATCTGCTATACCACCACAGAAACGAATCTTGGGGTATATGTGCCAAAAGCATTCCCAAATGGCTGCTTTCCTCCATGAACATGGAGCTAATAAGGTCCCCCAGTTAAACCAGTCTTGAAGCTGTGAGCACGACGGTCAGACAATTCTACTGTGCATCTGAAAGGATGAGAAGTCCTTTTAAGGTTTTTGTCTTAAAGGGAAAAAAAAAAAACCAATTTGTTGGACTCAGAATGCCCTTCTTTAAAATTTTGTTTTAGGGGGATTTTGTTGTTTTATCCTCAAGCACATCCTTTCCTCTGATCCTATCACCTGCATAATGTAACCTCAGGTCTGCAGGTAGGTCCAGAAGACGGTAAGATGGAAAATGTAGATGGCTTGGGTCATCCTTCCCCCAGTGCCCAGGCAGGCCATCACAAAATGTATGGACTTAACACAGCCACGTGCAAAAAGAGACCTAGAGGGGAAACACTGGCGAAGAAAACATGACCTGCTGGGTCTCATGAAGTGGCTTTGTTAGGAGAGCCGACCAGAACTAAAGGGCTGGCCACTGGGAGAGGCTGGAGTTCCCTTCACACCACTACCTCATACATGATCTCAGTGTCTGCTTCCAGATCCTTATTTTCTTTTTTTAATATTTATAGTTATTTATTTGGCTGCACAGGGTCTTTTGTGGCATGTGGGATCTAGTTCCCCCACCAGGGATCAAACCAAGGGCCTCAGCACTGAGAGCTCAGAGTCTTAGCCACTGGACCACCAGGGGAGTCCCCAGATCCTTATTTTCATTTGATTTATTTTAAATTAGTCCCTGTGTGGCTAGGTCTTAGAAGACATGAGGCATTTTTAAGTGCCCATTCTTCATACTTAGAAATAGAAAAAAAAAATTTTTTTTTTTCCTTTTAAAACTGGTAGGAGACTAAAGACAGGTTGAAGCTCACTATTGAATGGGATGACTAGCTTTGCTCTTGAAATTCAAGCCCTTCAGCCTCTCTGTGGCCTTCCCATTGGTTGGGTCTATGGGATCTGAGGGTATGATTTAAACCAGCCCTCCACAGTGGGGGCACAGCAGAAAGCCCCAGAGCTGGGCAGGTGGGGGGGGGGTGTCATCTTTTTAATTTGAAAGAAAATCAGACTTTTCAGAGTGATCTTGATTTCACGTAGTCTATGTGGCCCATATTTCACTCTCAGTGGCTCATATTTGTTGTTGTTTAGTCGCTAAGTCGTGTCCGACTCTTTGTGACCCCATAGATTGGCCTCATAAGAACACTCTAATTTAGGAGTTGAGAAGAATAGTCATTATAGTTTCATGTTGATTTTCCAGACATTGCCTCTAAAACACATAAATGGTCCAGGACACCCTAAGGACCTGCCATTCTCTCCTCTCAACCCCTAGCACCTTTACCTCACTTAGTTCAGCCACAAACTGGAGAAGAGGCAAAATGACTCACAGATTTTTTTTTTAAAGGAAGGAAGAAGGAAGGAATGGTAGGAAATAGCCAAGTACAGCCAGAGCAGAGCTCATTCTTCTTGACTCAAAGTACTAATATGCATATACTTTGACGCAACTATAAAGCCTATTAAGTGGCTTTTATTTCAAAGCCTGTATTAACACCTCTGCTTGTTCTTGCCAACTTGGAGTGAAAGGACCTTAAAAATAAATTTCAAAGTGAAAGGCAGGAGCCACTGCTCAGTTCCTAAAAATAGGGGAGAGTATAACATGCCTCTGAAAGGTTTAATTTCATTTTTAACCTCTTTTTCGAAGCTGTGAGATCTTCCTTGGGTCTACAATTTGGCTCGGACCCCTGCAGGTGATTTAGGAAAGAAGAAGATAAAACTCCATCACAGCTCACTACTTTACCATCCCTTTTGTCAAGTGGTATCAGGTTTGTATACTCATCTCAGCAAAAAGGCTCTGGGCTATAAGAAAACAGCAATCATATTCTGCATCAGAGAGAACAGAGGTGAGAGTGAACTTCTGTGGAAATGAAAGACTATGGAAATCAAATAGAGATGGTAGGTAGAGATAAAAAAAGGGCAACTTTCAAAAAGAGTATCTTTAAGGGAATTATCAGGTGCATGATTATGACATATCATAAATTGAGGATTCCTGTTGTAAATTTCCATTTTCACCTCTGTGCATGCTACACTCTTCGACATATTGCCAGTATGGAGAATTTCAAATTGGGTGATTACAGGTGTTGGAAAGTAGAATTGTTTCCGATTCTGACAGCATGCCTCATTACTGAGTACCTCACAGATTCGATGTAAATACCATATGCTGTAAATTTGAATTTAGGCAAATTCCAAACTGGCTGCTGCGGAGCTGGAAGGCACAGTGATAATGAGAAATAGCTCTGAAAAATAACTTATTCAAGGAAGGGCTCTAAATGCGGGTGCCAATAGTTACTGTTTTACTCAAGTCAGGTCAAAGCTTTGTTTCCAGATTGATGTTGTCTTCCCTCTTATTCCCTCCCAAATCTTAGAACCTCACTGTCTCATCTAGAAAACAGAGTCTCAAAGGACATTATTCGCCTTAAATGTGTAAGATCAAATGAAGCAGGCGCAAGACACACAAAAAGAGGGAACAAATGGTATATTTGTTCCACCACTCTCCTTTAGAGAGATGCAACAGGCATCTGAAAGGAACTGCAGGTGCTGACAAATCATGAAAAAAAAAAAGTCACAAGGGAGAGAAAAGGTTAAGTATCACCCAGATTCACCATCAGCGACCACGCCTTTTCTGCGAGACAGCATCTCAAACTGTTTCTCTGTCTCTCTAACGTAGCCCATGGACCACCAAGGGTCCCTGAAACCCTCTCAGGGGTCTGTGAAGTTAAACCTGTTTTCACACAAACATTGAGCAGTTGCTTTTGTCACTCTTCTGACACTTGCACTGATGGTGCAAAAGAAATGTGAATGAAATCTACCACCAGTGAATACACCTACTGATTGTATTCTTCACCCCAAGCACTTGAGAAGGGGAAAAAAGTGAACTTCACTCAAAACTGCTCTTAGTGAAGCGCTAAAATTCCTGATTTTATTGAACCTTGCTCCTTGAGGATACATCTTTTTAATTCTGTGTGACAAAATGGGAAGCCCACAGAGCATTTCTGCTGCTTGCCCAAAAACTACACGATCTTGAGGAAAAGCATGGATACAATTCTTAGAGCTGCAAGCTGACCCAGGCACTCTTTACATGGAATGTCAAATGACAGACACACTATGGTTATTCTATCTTGGGTATCCATCAGATAGTCTCAAAAGTGAAGGAATTGAGCCTGCCATTTTGAGGAAAAGAACTGAGAATATAAAATCTGAGCTCACAAACAAAAATTGGACTTTTGGAACACTGGTATTCACCACCATGAGTTTGAGAGCTTCCCAATGCTTATATTCTGATGAAACTGGTGATTATTAACAAACGTGATTATTTTTATATTGTAGAATAAAGTGTGTTTATGTTTGAAAGATTAGGACAACTCAGTGAAACATTTTTTAAATGATTTTTTCATGTTTAAAATGGTGCATGGGTAAAATGCACTCCTCATTCAGAGTGCAAAACAGCACAACAGCTTTTAGTATAAAAGAGTACAAAAACTCACTGATATGCTTTCAGATTCCATGTTGCAACTAACTTTAAGAAATCATCACTTTTGAATTATGGTGATTTCTGGCCACAATTACGTGCAAGTGAAATTAAGTGGAGTGAAAGTCACTTAGTCATGTCCAACTCTTTGTGACCCCATGGACTATATAGTCCATGGAATTCTCCAAGACAGAACACTGGAGTGGGTAGCCTTTCCTTCTCCAGGGGAGCTTCCCAATCCAGGGATTGAACCCAGGTTTCCCACATTGCAGGCAGATTCTTTACCAGCTGAGCCACAGGGAAGCCCAATTATCTGAAAAGGTTAATTTAAAAACTTTTTCAAGTACGTATTGTTTAAGGCCAGGTTTTCTTCATATACATAAATCAAAACAAATCACCACAACTTGAATGCAGACAAAGGTATGAGAATCCAGCTGTCTCCTATTAGTGAACATTAAAGAGACTTGTAAACATGCACAACAAAGCCACTCCTGTCACTATTTTTTTTTTACTTTGGAAAGTAATTACTTTCATGCTATTAATGCTGTATGATGTTTATTATTTTATATTTACATATCTACAACTAATATTTATCATGAGGTAATAAATTACGTTAAATAAGCATATATATAACTTACCAGTTCAAATTTCCAATATAGTAGCATTAATAGATAGCGTGTTAGTCACTCAGTCCTGTCTGACTCTTTTGCAACCCTATGGACTGTAACCCACCAGGCTCCTCTGTTCATGGAATTCTTCAAGCAAGAATACTGGAATGAGTTGTCATTTCCTACTCCAGAGGATCTTCCCAACCCAGGGATCAAACCTGGGTCTCCTGCATTGCAGGCAGATTCTTTACCTTCTGAGCAACTAGGGAAGCCCTAATAGATAAAATCCACAGAAATAAAGACTTGCTGGATTTCAAAATAATTTAAGGAAGTAAAGGAGTCTTAAATCAAAAAATTTTTAACTGCTGGTCTGGATAACAGCTTTAGATTTGGACATCTCCAGGTTCAAACCTTAATGCTTCTCAATTGTGTGGACTTTAGCAAGATATTTAATTGCTTGACTCTCAGTTCCCTCATCTAGAAAATGGGAGGTTCAATGGTCAAGAGCAATTTTTAAAAAAAATCTGTTAAGAAGTAACACTTTTAACTTGTTGAATACACTGCTTAACACATAACAAAATTATAATGGTCTCATGAATTTCCAAAAGCACCATCTAAGAATGAATTAAAGGATTCATTGGTGGCTCAATGGTAAAGAATCTGCTTGTCAATGCAGGAGACACTGGTTCAATCCCTGGGTCAAAAAGATCCCCTGGAGAAGGAAATGACAACCCTCTTGCCATTCTTGTATTCTTGGCTGGAAAATCCCATGGACAGAGGAGCCTGACAGGTTCCAGTCCATGGGGGCTGCAAAAGATTTGGACAAGACTTAGCAACTAAACAATAATAACAATGAATTAATCATAGGGTGCCTTGTTACACATACACCACAGGTGTTGTACACTCTTAAGACCCAGTCTGAGCCATTCTGTTTCCTCTGCCAGCCTGGCCCAGCCAGCACTGTTTCATAAAGAAGTCCAGGAAAGAAGATGCTCATCTCCCATCCTTCAGCTCCTTCCTCTTTCTACAGATAGCCTCCTCTTCTCCTTGCTGACGTGTACCTCCCACCTGTAATTGCATGCCTATTCTCATCTCCCCATTGAGATACAGTGAACCAAGGAAGCATCTTTGAGAACTCTACGACCTCGCACTCAGGATGAAAAGCAATTTTCTATCCTAATAGGCAGTTTCACTAAAATAAATTACCTGCAAAGAGAGTGAGCCTACAGTACAGTTTCATGGATTAACACCTATCAATCTATCCAGCTCACAACCATCAGTGCCTCTGGAATCTTATCACCCAACCTTCAAAATGTCATAGCAGCTGCCTGTTCATAATGCACAGCCAATGTGTTCTAACAGTACTGACTCCTTTCAAGGGTATTTCAAGTCATTTCAAGGGCTTGGGTAAGTCATAATCCAATTTTTCTCTATTATTATAGTAAGTGAATGAGATTATTTCTAGTCCATTTATTTCAATTTGACTCCAAATAATTAATTTTCTTTCGCAAAAGACCATTCACTTAAAAGGTTAGGCTTATATCAAAACTCAGAACACACCCTTTGCTTGACAAAGCTGTAGCTTGGAATGCTATCGCAGCAAAGCCCCAGATTTAACCTTGAAAGGCAAGCATGTGCCAAAGATAATTTTTTTTCAGGACAAGTAGTTTTTAAAGGTGATGTTCGCTTTTAATTTCTGGGAATCATAAACTCCTAAGTATCAGGATACTTTTAGATAGAGAAGGTAACATTCTCTGCATGGATTTCCTTAGGGGTATATTATTATTATACAACATTGTCCAATTATTATTATATTATTTTCAACAAGCATAACATAACTGTTATCATATATTGACAGTAATCATTGCTGTTGTTTAGTCACTAAGTCATGTCCGACTCTTTGACACCCCATGAACTGTAATCTGCCAGGCCCCTCTGTCCATGGAATTTTTCCATGCAAGAATTCTGGAATGGGTATTTCTTTCTCCAGGAGATTTTCCCAACCCAAGGGACAAACCCACGTCTCCTGCATTACAGGCGGATTCTTTATCACCGGGCCACCAGAGAAGCCTCGAGAGTAACTACTTTGTATTAAGCCTATATCAGGTCTTTCATAAGTTACCTTTAGTCCTTGTGTGTGTGGAAGGTCGCTCCAGTAGTGTTCACCCCTTTGTGACCGTATGGACTATAGCCCACCAGGCTCCTCTGTCCATGGGCTTCTCCAGGCAAGAACACTGGAGTGGGTTGCCGTGCCCTCCTCCAGGGGATCTTCCTGACCCAGGGATGGAACATGTGTCTCTTACATCTCCTGCATTGGCAGGCAGGTTCTTTAGCACTAGTGCCACCTGGGAAGCCCCATTTAATCCTTACAACATTCTTATAAGTATTTTATTCTTATCTTATAGATGAGAAGTTAACTTAGGTCACATGATAAATACAGAGAGTTTATGTATAATAATTTAAGTAAAAGAACTGATAAGGGGGCATGGCAAAAATAGGTCCAAGATCTCCCTTTCCTTAAGGCAAATAAGCACCCAATTACCTTTCTAATATGGTATCTCAAAGAGTACAATAAAAAATCTAAGCATTCCCTCGACAGCACCTTGCATTTCCAGAATTCCTCATCGTACTCATTAATTATATTCACACTCCTAACTCTTCAAAACTTTTTCCCCATCAAAAGTGGTCAAGCCAGTCAGCTTCATAGAGAGTCCATTTCAGGTCTGGGTTTTCAGGACAAGCAAATCAGGTCAAAATCCTGGCATGCGGTTTCATTCCATATAAGGGTATGTCACAATGCACTTTCATGAATTTCTGTGCTGCTAATGCCAAAATTTTCCAAGCGTCTCACATAGGTAGTAGACAAGGGGAAACTTCAGCTGATGAAGATGAAAGAAAAATGTAAAACTCTTTCAATGTGCCTATAGTATCCTAAACAACAAACCACTCCAATTGCTTGCAGATTTGTACTGGCTTCTCCCCAACCAGAGTGCTTCTACTCCGCCAACTTTATATTGGAAATGATCGCCCTGCCTTGGTATTTGATGGTCAATTTCACATTATTTCATCAATGCTTGAAGAAGTGCTTTTCGACAGTTTGTAGAAATCCTGACTGCAGATCAACCCACCGTTTTCAATCAAGAAGAAGTACCAACAGTAAGGGGCTGGCCTTACCAAGTGGAATCTGGTTCCGGATCTCTGAATGTGGCAAAGTATTTGAATTTCCTAAGCTCTGGATGCCCAATATATTATATTAAGTCACCACCACTTTCACTCCCAACAGACAAGCTCCATCGCTTTGATCCCAGAGTCCTGATTATCTTATTTCCTTTCAGGGAAAGAACTGCCAGATGAGGCCAGATAAACAAAAGCACAGCATTCTGAACAAAGCATCCGGGTCTACAGCCGGCACTTTGGGAAAGTCTCTTACCTCTCTGGCCCTTAATTTTTTAATCTGTGAAACGAGCAATCAATTCAAGCAATCCTGAATTTCTCTTCCAGTTCTATTTTCATGATCCACTGTTCTACAACACACTTTCTATGACAAAGGTGATTATCAACCTTAGGTTAGAATCAGTTCATTTTCCAAATATTTACTCTCTAGGTGCCAAGCATGTGAAATTATCCTTAAGGAAATAAATATTCTCACCCAGGTTCTGAAGCTAAAAATTAACCTTACATTTCTTTGACTTAAAAAAAAAACTTATGCTGAAATAACTGTGGAAAATAACCATTTGGATGGGTCATACCAAACATAGTCAGAAGAAGTAGTAAACTATTATTTGGGTAATTATTTTACAGAATAGTCTGAAAAACAAAAATGTAACATACATGTAAAACTTCATTTCCAGTAGACCTATCACAGGGGAAACTTCTAAAAGATCTGAAGTCTATAGTTTTTCCCTTGTAAATCTCAAAGCCTCAAATTCCAGAGGGGTTAAATAATTACCAGGTGTTAAACAGGTACTCTGGAAAGAACAGAAGCTATAAAAGAAAATACTGATATCATCTGCCTTAGAGACAAAACATGTGATCTGAAAGTACTGTATATAACTCTGTCGTACAGTTCTGGAGAAAGGGATTGTGTAATGAAGTTGTACTTGCTGGAGGCAAAGCAACCATGCTGTTGCATGAAAAACTCTTTGAAATGGTTAGTGCAGAGATTCCCCAAACTTTGCTTTCATGGTATGGATTTACACTTCATGGTCCTGAAATTTGGGGACGTAGGAAGAAGAGACTCAGAACAAAGTAAGTAGTAACACAAGGAGGTATATGTCAAGTGATACTGCCCCAGCTTCTGCCCTCTTTTGGCCAGAGAACTGAGAAAAGTACGAGGCAGCTTCAAGTAACCAACTCAAAGAACTCCAGGGAAGGCTTCAAGATTTTCCAGGCTCTCAGTCTACATTACTTGTTGGAGGTTCCTATCTTTCAAGGAATCACTCTACATACACCATCACTGAATGCAAGCAAAGAATTTTACTATTCTTATAAACATCCCAAATCAAGGACTGTCTGTCCTGCCTCTACTGATTCTTATACAGTGAGCAATTCAAGAACTAAACTGTTCCACCCGTCTAAACCTAAGTCGAAACTTATAATGAACAGTAAGGAAGCTTAGTTCTATGGATAGGATTCAGTCACCCTCTTAAAGTGTCCAAAAGCTTTAGAGCTAAAATGTTCAGTGGGAACACTTACCCAATATGGTTGGTTCTTAAAGAAATTTCCAGTTCTCTTAGCACTTGTGTGGATTCTTGAACACGCCGTCTGAATTTCTATAATTCAAGAACACATATTCTCACAAAAGATATTTTAGCAAGTGTTATAACTGTAGCTTACTTGTAATAAGTTTAATAACTGTAGCTTACTTGTAATAACAGAATATAGGAACATCTTTGCTTCTAAAGTGGGTTTCTCTCACATTTCTTTTTGGCAAAGCACACAAATTTTCCTCATTGTTAACAGTCAGCTTATGCACAAAGACTAGGGAAAATGACTTATTTCATGTAGTAACTGTCTCTAAGTAGCTTATTTTTTCCCCCTACCCCACAATACAATACCTATGTGTTGGGGTCCCTAAAATCATTCATTTCAATGATTCAGTAGGGCTCACAGGACCCAACATATAGCTATCCTTACAGCTAGGATTTATTACAGCAAAAAGTTACAAAGTATAATTCACTAAAGGAAAAGGTGAACAGAGTGAAATCCAGAGGAAACCAGATACATGCTTCCAAGTCTCTCCTGAGACAAGTGACAAATGACAAGATCTGTGAAATGTTTTCAGCCAGGGAAGCTCATTGGAAACAGCATTGTCGTTTAGTTACAGTTATGTTCACTCTTTGCAACCTCGTGGACTGTAGCCTGTCAGGCTGCTCTGTCCAAGGGATTTCCCAGGCAAGAATATTGGAGTGGGTTGCCCATTTCCTTCTCTAGCGGATCTTCCCAACCCAGGGATGAACTCACATCTCCTGCATTGGCAGGCAGATTCTTTGCCACTGAGCCCCGAGGGAAGAACAGACACTTAGTACCTGGGATTTCTATTGGGGGCTCATCACTTAAACACTCTCTGCCGAGCACATACCAAAAGTGCAGACTTCCAGAAGGAAAACAGGCACTCTGCATAAACCATGTGGTTGGCATCAACAGTTCAGGCACAGTGAGTCATTATCAACAGGGAACGCTGGGAACTCTCCCGAAATTCAAGTGTCCAGTGCCAAACGAGAGCCAACCTTGCAAGCATGCCTTTCCGAGGTGGCGATCTCAGACCTGCAATGTTTATTCTTTTCTGCATTACCTCACGTGGAAGGTTCCTCTAGACACTTCCCTTCTACCTGATGAATGTCAAAATTCCATGTGTCCTCAGGATACTTGGGCTCCTTCTCTGCTGCCATGACTGCAGAAGGAACAGGGTCATCCAGCTCAAAGGCAAAGGTGTCCCAAGGACAAAGGACAGGAGGAAGGTTAGAGCAGAGGATTCCAGGATGTGGGGAGGGGAGTGCCCTGCCACAGGCCAGCCTTGGTGCCCCGGGGCAGACTGGACTCCTGCTCAATGCAGATGAGCTCCGGCTACCCTTGCCTCCTCTTCTGAAGGTCCCTGTGCTTCTCCACCAGCTGCCTCTCTAAAGACTCTCAAAAGTCTCGCCCAGACTGCCGTTCCTGAAGCACCCTGAAGACCTTCTCAGGTGTGCAGCATCCAGGAGATGTGAAATAAAAGCATCTCTGTTGCCATGAAAAACCAGAGCCACCCCCAATTTGTCAAGAATGGCTTAGGACAAAACAGTCATCTGTAGTTTGGAGGGACATCTAAGCCCAGTGCTTCTTGGAGAGCTTTTCAGCAAACGAGGACTGGCCTGTGGTCACACAGCTGAGGAAACCACTTCCAGGTGTGCTGGCTGCTCCCGAGGGGCCAGTCCCATGGCAGAGTCACAAGCCTTGGGCTGTCTGCACATGCGCCTCTCGGAAACAACTCAGCTATGATTATGCATAGTTCATCGCCCGCAACCTGTGCCAGCTCCCTAACTCAGCCTTATGCTTCCTCAGGGAAGGTCATTCCTCATACAGGGGGACAAGGACAACCGGGGTACAACCAAGGATCTAACTGAGTACAAAGGAGGATCCGCTGAAGGACTAACAGGCACATATCAAAACAACGTAGCTCAACATACTGAGATAAGAGGTATGACAACAATAGCAGATAATAGTTATCACGCATTTACTATGGAAGGCTTTGCAACTGCAGGATTAACTGAGACACAACTAAACTGACTTCACCGCGTGTTCTGTTCTCTGGGGGAACTGTCTGAATTTCAGTCAGACTCTGCACCAAAGAGAAACCTTGGCATATATTTCCCTAACACATAATGACTGCCAACACTCTGCATCTGTGCAATGTACCCAGGATGCTTTAAACAAACTTCAAACTGTGCCTGTGGGAATCAACAACAACAACAAAAGAGTTGGGTACCATTTATTAGCAGAGTTCAGCCTCCCCCAGCCCTCTCTGTAAAAGGCAGGCCCAGGGAGGAGCCCATGGAGACAGCTAAGCCCTGGAGACCCGTATAATAGGCTTCCTTTTCCATCTGCAGCACCCACAGAGAACCAGACTTTTCTCTTCATGGCCCGTCTCCTTTCTCCACGCCAGACATGAGCACACCCCTGTAAAGTGCAGACTGAGAACCGCCTGGTATATTAAATAAGGAGGCTGGTTTGGAGAGATATCTAATTTAGGCTCTTCCTTCCCTGCCCTACAGGGTTTCATTTAAAACTACTTAGAAGAAATAGAATATGCTTAAGAGTTTTTTTTAAGAAGACAGCAAATTAAGAATCTTCAATTCAATGTGAAGAAAAGATTAATGAATGAAGTACTTGAGGACTCCAGATGCAGTTAAGGGGAGACTGCTCGGTTTAGACTGTCTGGCTAAAATGGGAAGCCTGACTGCAAATCTTTTACCCCATAATGCAACTGAGAATTGTAAACTCATTTCAACCGTAAGCCATGCTTACTCCTAGCAAAATCTCCTTTTCTCCAGACTTTAAGCATGACAATTATGTTGAGTGGAACAGATCATTTCCTACTGCCAGCTCCTGACAGAACTCTTACTAAAGCAGGGATGGTTGATCCAATGTCCATTTTAAGTTTTTGGTTTTTCGTTTTTTTCCGGAGAGCTGAATGACTGATCTTGAAAGATGAGGCTCAGGCCAAATACAACCATTCAGATGAACACACAAGGCCAGGGCAGAGATGTCAGGAATGAAGGTCAGTCCAAAGAAACATCCTTTGTCTGGGGTCTCTTTATGAAGTTATTTGCAAGGAAGCAAAACACTTTCCATGCGGCTGATTTGTTGTTGCTTTTCATTTTACATCCTTTGCCTTATTCTTTATCCTTTTCCAAGGGAGAAGTGGAACTGGGCCAGAAGATCCTACCCCCTCCCTCCAACCATCTTCCTCCCCAAGGGGCTCGGAGCTGGAGTCTAAGTGTGCTCTAGGAGTTTTCGTATTTTGCTTTTTAAAGAATTTGACAAATATTGAGATGACTGTTAGGGGATGGGAGATACTCTGGGTGAGGGGACCTCTCAGTACTGTACCGGATTCTGCCACATCTAGCTTGGGGCTTCCCTGGTGGCTCAGATGGTAAAGAATCTGCCTGCAATGTGGGAGACCTGAGTTCCAACCCTGGGTCAGGAAGATCCCCTGGAGAAGAGAATGGCTACCCACTCTGGTACTCTTGCCTGGAGAATCCCGTGTACAGAGGAGCCTGGCAGACTACAGTCCATGGAGTCACAAAGAGTCAGACACGACTGAATGAGTAAACACACACACACACAGAGCTCAGGATGAGTGTGCTCAGTGCTGGGATCTAAGCCATCTAGCCAGAAGGTTTACAAGCTAAGGGATTTCTGAAAATATTTCTCATATAGAATTTTGCTGCCCTTGTGCAAAAGAAATAATTTTTTTTCTAGGTTCTGTTTTATGCATATGGGTACACGTTCCTTTAACTTCCTCTAATCTGATGAAATTGAGGCTGCTATATCCTTGGGGAGGGGGACAAGAAAGAAATTGAGAATGATGCAGCTGTCACACAGTGGGTAAGGAGAGGGTGGGACGAATTGAGAAAGTACTATGGAAACATACATATTACCATATGTAAAATAGGCAGCCAGTGGGAATTTGACATATGATACAGGGTTGGACTGTGAAGAAAGCTGAGCGCCGAAGAACTGATGCTTTTGAACTGTGGTGTTGGAGAAGACTCTTGAGAGTTCCTTGGACTGCAAGGAGATCCAACCAGTCCATTCTGAAGGAGATCAGCCCTGGGATTTCTTTGGAAGGAAGGATGCTAAAGCTGAAACTCCAGTACTTTGGCCACCTCATGCGAAGAGTTGACTCACTGAAAAAGACTCTGATGCTGGGAGGGGTTGGGGGCAGGAGGAGAAGGGGATGACAGAGGATGAGATGGCTGGATGGTTATCACTGACTCGATGGATGCGAGTCTGAGTGAACTCCGGGAGGTGGTGATGGACAGGGAGGCCTGGCAGCGCAATGAGTTGGACACGACTGAGCAACTGAACTGAACAGGGAGCTCAAACCTGGTGCTCTGTGACAAGCTAGAGGGATGGGGTGGGAGGTGGGAGGAAAGTTCAAGAGGGGAGGGGACATATGTATACCTATGGCTGAGTCATATTGATATACAGCAGAAACCAACACAATATTGTAAGGCAATTACCCTCCAATTAACCATAAATAGTTATAATAAAATAAAAAAGAATTAAGCATCTGTCTCATTTAGAGGAACTGACAGAAGTTCTGTGTTGAAAAGAAACATGTGCACCATATTTAGGAGGGTATTAGGATACTTTAACAGGTACATTCTTAGAAGAGGAGGCTATGTCATACACGGCTTCTAGGTGACAGCAGAGGCCCACAGACCATTTGCCTCATCACCCCTAGACTTTATTTCTGCTTGTCTATATAGCAACCACAGGACAAAGGGCCAGGAAACATCCCAAAGGAAATAGTAGTTATTCTCCTTTACTTGGCTTCTTTGGCAGAGGGAGGGCAGTGCTTAGAATGGAAGCAGGAAACAAAATTTAAAAATGTATCTCCAAGCCAAGAGACCCAGAAAGAGCAACTAACTAGGAAAAGTGTGCCTTTCTGCTCCTGAGTCACATGCTGAAACGATGGAGGGAATTCAGCTCAAGATATTGTCAGGGCAGCCCTGAAAGCAGGAACTGTGGCAGGTCAACCGAAAAACACGCGCTGTCTGGTGATGGGCCCTTCACCCATCGTGAGCAAGGGCAGCTCTGCCCTGAGACATCCCAGGGCTAATCCAGGCCCACCGGGCTGTGCCAGGCTACATGCTTTACCACGAGGCACCAGTTTAAACCAATTGTGTGGCTGCACAAAGCAGAGCTTGTTTGTAGGAGGAGAGAGTCTGCTGAGAATGGAATCAGCTATTCTCTCCTTACCTTCTCGGGGCCTGGGGCACGGCTGGGGGAGAAGCCGCGAAGAGCTTCAACACAGGATGTGAGCACACAGCTGGGATGACAAAGCCCCAGTGATTTTTCAAGGTCTCTGGAAATGCACCAAGGCATGGAAGACAAATATTCTCTTTGCGAGGCCTTGTTTTTCCGGGGGCCTGAACACCTCTGAGCTGAACTAACCACCCAGTATAATTATAAATGGCAGGTACTCAATAACCATCAGAGGTACATGACTCCCATCTCAGGAAAGAACTTTTAAACATATTCTCAAGAGAGGATGACTTTTTTCTTTGTCTTTTCATGTTGTCAGGCTCCAACAACTCCAGGATTGTTTCCCCAGAGGCATCAGCAGAGTTTATAACAGAGAGGAAGGAAGGTCTCCTCCAGGGCACGAGGATTGTCCCTGCCAGTGAGGAAGCAACAATACGCAGTGGAAACAAATTCATCTTACCTTCCTGGTTACTGCTGGATCCAGATAGCCTTTGAGCTTTTGAATATAAGTATGGGGAGGGTTCTTCACCTGGAATCGTTCCTGCAGGAAGCACGAAAGTAAAGGGAAAAGCATGAAAGCTCTGAAGGCATGAAGTCATATTCACACAGATTGATGCCGCTGATCCAAAGCCAAAACGCACCCGCAGCGTGACTGTGGTGCTGCAGAGAGTCATTGGTTTTGAATCTTCAGAGTAGATCTTCTTATCCCCTCTTTGCCAAGGAGGAAACTGAAACTTAAAGGAACTCAGTCCTTCCCTAAGATGAAGCAGCGAGTCAGGGATACCAGTGGAGTGAAACCCATGTCTGCTCAACTTGAGAGTCTGGCCTGCTTTCCCCATGGGGCTCTGCAGGTCCCTTTCTGGAAATTATCTGCCTACTCTGTGTGCAGGGTCCTCTTTCAGCGGGTCTTCCATCTGTTGCATATTCTTTGAAGCTCTTGTTAGCAGATCTTTTTCTTTTGAATTTTTATTTTATCTTTGGAAATACCCAAAATTTGACTCAAACTAGATTAAACTGTTTCAAAAATGAGCAATGAGGCTACTCCTCAGAGACTGCAGTGGGTATGTGCATATTTGTGTGCATGCGTGTGACCATTAAAGGATTCCTAAGGCAGTTTCCAAATCAGAAAACCCCAAAATATTGTGACTAAAGACACAATCATTGAAATAGCATATAATATATACATATATATATAACACACATATCTCAAGGTGATATTTGAATGTAGATCTGGGCTGAGGCCTGAGACTCTGCATTTCTAACATATTTCATGCTGATGCTGAGGATGGAAAGACCACACTTTGAGAAACTCATGTCCGTGTGTATTAGATTTTATAGGCCATAATGTCCTAAGCAAAAGCAGCAGCAGTAAACTGGACAAATCCAAAGGCCCACACTATAAAATGGTTAAGTACTATACTCCAGGCATATCATGATATACTATATTCTGATGAAAAAGAACACACTGTATTGCACGGTGCTATTTGGATGGATCTCATAAACCTGTGGGGCTTCCCAAGTGGCACCAGTGGTAAAGAACTGGCCTGCCAATGCAGGAGACGTAAGAGTTGCAGGTTCAGTCCCTGGGCTGGGAAAATCCCCTGGAGGAGGGCAGGCAACTCACTCCAGTATTCTTGCCTGGTGACTCCCATGGACAGAGGAGCCTGGTGGGCTGTGGTCCATAGGATTGCAAAGAATCGGACACGACTGAAGCGACTTAGCACAGCAAAGCACTATAAACCTGATGTTGAGATGAAAGAGAATACATGATGTCTTTAACAAGAGGCAAAATTAAATACTAAGGGTTAGGGACGCACACATGGGTGGTTTACTCTCAAACACATACACACACACAGCTGAGTGATTTGCATAAAAATAATAGTCAAGGACCAAGATGGGGAAGGGGAATACAGACTGATTCTGAGAGGCTGGCAATGTTCTTTTTGACCTACCACTAGTTATCTTACTTATTATGCTATTCTTAACTTTCACAACTTTTCCTGTATACAAGCTGTTTTTGACACACAGAAAAAGGTTATACAAATCAGCTCCAAAAGGGAAAAAACAAAGATTCATCATGAAATCAGGACAATTCTTATCAAGTTTTTTTCTACACACCACTCAAAAGATGTTTTCCTAGGAATTATTTTTAGCCTGATTATTGTTTATACCAAAATGGGATTCAGTGTTTCACAACGCTGACAATTGGCTAGGATGATAAGTGTTTGTTTATCCCATATAAATTTGTATTTCTTCAACACAGGGAACCACAACATTCTTCCTGGTCCACTCAAGGCTTCTGTGTTTACAGATTTAGAAATGCTAAATTTCTATTGCTAAATCTTATTATTATCAAAAGATCATTTTACTAGTGAAAAAATCTATTTTATTACTTTTAATATTACTTTAAAATAAATAAAGTGGCTTATAGTGAGACACCTATCAATACTTCCCCTTTACTTAAAAATGATCACAGCAAGTTTCGTCGTATACAAACTTGCTCTCCACAGAACTGTTTAAAAGAAAAAGGTCAGCTTATTATTTCTAATTATCCTCCTGAATTTTCAATCCCACAAGCAACTTCTAAATAATGATTCACACATATCTGACATCTTGAGTGCCACTATGTCTATGTACAAGTTCTAATTTTTTTTTTTAAACACTACCCACTAAAGAATCAGTTAGGATCCAACTGTCACAGGATTTTAGCAATAGTCCAGCTGAGGGCTAAAATAATAAACAAAAAGCATCCCATTCCCAAAATGAACTGATAAGTGACCTAGAAACCAGCTATTATTTCCAACCTTGTGAATGACATCAGCTGATGCCAGGGATACAGCTGGATATAAATGAAACAATGCTTTTTAATAATACAATGCAATTACCCAAATTTTTAGACATCCCATGACCAGCAACAACTCATATTGTATTCTATTCTACTATAGCCAATACTACCTACCTCTCTCTATAAAGTTCCTAACACATGAAACTTAGTGAATTTTAACTCTGGCTATTGTAGCATTTGCTTGAGGACCTAAAATGTTAAATCTGTGGACAGTTACTGAGAGATTTCTAATGTTTCTTCTTGTAGACAATGTCTTCACACCATAAGAGCTATATTTATTCTTTTAAAATAACTTGGCTGACTAGCATATGTAATATATTGACATTCACTCAGTTAGTAAAATCCCACTTTCTTTCTTAGGGTAGTTTTCTATTTCTTACTTAAGACTGTGGTCTTGTCACAGTCTATTTGGCTTTTGCAAATAGACACGTTTGCTGGTCCTGTTGACTTCACTGGTTTCCTTATAATTAAGCCTTTGAAATTATGAACAGGGTCTAAATTTAACAAACATACTTTTTCAAATGTGCTTAGGATTTGCTATTGTGTTTTAGGCATTTTTCCTTCACTTGTCTGAGTAACTCACTAATATTATTTCTAAGAAACATAAAATGAAGAAAATTGATGCTTTAAAACAGTCAGGGGACTTCCCTGGTGGCTCAGTGGTTGAGACTCCAGGCTTCCAGTGCAGTGGGGGAACTAAGATCCCACCTGCTTACGCAACCAGAAATTAACAAACAAAAAGATGATGATTGTAGACAAGTTTCAAAATGTCATTACATTTTTAAAAAACTAAAAATAAAACAGTGGGTCTATTCATGGTGACTTCTCAGAAAACTGCGACTCTGCCTACCTTCAAGGATTCAAGTGAAATGTGTATAGAGGGAAAATACAAAGCCCAGCTATTTTCCTACAAGTTGGAGTTGTTTGTCTAACCTCAAAAGGAGCTACCGTTTGGGTTATTAATCCAGCACCCGGTGCACCAGGCCTTTTCTGTCTGTCTGTCTTCAACAGGGCCATTTGGACAACAGAAACATTTGGGGGAATACACTGGAGAATTTCAGTACCACGCAAAACATATTTATTTTGAAGAACTTTGGGTGGATTATTGGCACCATGCTCATTTAAATGGTTTTTTTTTTTCTCAAAGTACTAGAATTTTAGATTTTGCATTGAAACTCAAAATTGGAATGACTGCAGTTTTCCATCATCCTCAATTCTGAGACTTCTTCATATTCCACATGTTATTTTCAATAACTAGTTACCTGCTTGTTCAACATCATTGATAAACATAGCTTAATTAGATTAAGCCCCTAACTTATAGAAATATTACACATTATATAGAAATTACATTATATAGAAATATTGTTCTTAGGGATAAAAATTTGGTGATTCGTCAACAGGAATGAATCAGCCATCTGAAAGGCTTTAAAAATGCAAATTCCTTTCAAAATATCTAATCAAGCAGCATCACTACCACTCTGACCTCCTGCTATTTATTTCCTTGCGTGACTGAACTTTATTCATGAGATATTTCTAGATGGGAAATAACAATGGCTCTGAGGGTTTTAATTTTTCTCCATAAACACTCAAAGAACCGAGCCCAAATCCATTTCTTACTATTCAGGACATTATTGCTGACAAACTGCATTGAAAGAACCATGGGAGGAAAGAGAGGGGAGAACAGACCTTAGAATCTTCATGAAGCTTCTGAGCCTTTCGCAAATATTTTATTTTAATAAATTAGAGTGTTAGCAATTCAGTTGCTCTGGTAACAACCAGAAAATGTCTTCCCAATGCTAAAAGCAGCTTCATTTATATAAGTCCAGGAGCACAATACCCTTTCCTTTGGAGCAGCACTTTCTGTTTCTCAAAGATAATCAACTTATCTTTCAACAGCACTTTACAGTTTACCATATTCTTTAGACCTCTTAACTTCTCAAGCCTCCCTACCTGCCAAGTAGATATTAACTCCATTTTACAGATGAGGAAACCAAAGCTCAGAGAGTAAATGATTTGCCTTAAATCACACACACCCACACACCCAGGTCAAGGATTCAAACTCAGGTTTTCTGACTCTGGTCCTTGTTCCTTTCAAAACACTGTAATAAGTGTGCCCATCTTGCTTTTGATAGAAAGAAGAAAGAAAGAAAGTGAAGTTGCTCAATCGTGTCCGACTGTTTGTGACCCCATGGACAGTGGAGCCTGCACCAGGCTCCACTGTCCATGGGATTTTCCAGGAGGCAAGAGTACTGGAGTGGGTTGCCATTTCCTTCTCCAGAAAATGCTTTTGATAGAAAAAGTTTTTAAAAGACAAAAACATGCTCTACTTTGAGTTCTAATATATAGATAAATACTTGGCACCCAGTCCTTAATAATGTTCAAAGAATTAAACTTCTTTTGGATGCCATATACAAGTCACTTCTCGCATAAATTACAGGTTTTGAAGTTTAAAAGTACACAAGGAGACTGAGCACACTCCATGTGGGGCACACACCCCGCAGGTCCTGTGCCAGATATGTCAGCCACTCTCAGGTCATGGCTAAAGGACTTCTGCAGATAAGCTTGTGCTGTATCTCTCATGGCTCTGAAACCGCCAAGTGACTTCCATAATTACACATTGCTTATTAACTCAATCCACTAAGGCTTACACCAGTGTCCCCTCTCCCCACTGGCCACCAGCAAAATCACTGACTACACACAGGCCAGCCCTGCAGATAAGGAAAAAAAACAAAGCATTGACTGGATTCCACTAGTGACCATGGTTCAAGTCTACAGCAACCCAAATTAGAAAACCAGGTCATTCGTGTAATGTCCTATAAGGGAAAAGGATCTTAAAAAGAGCGGGTATGTGTACATACTGATTCACTTTACTCTACAGCAGAAACTAACACAACACTGTAAACCAACTGTACCCCAATAAGGGCTTCTCTGGCGGCTCAGTAGTAAAGAACCCACCTGCCAACACAGGAGATGCAGGATTGATCCCTGGGTCAGGAAGATGCCCTGGAGGAGGAAATGGCAACCGACTCCAATATCCTTGCTGGGATAATCCCATGGACAGAGGAGCCTAGTGGACTGCACGAGGTTGCAAAGATTCAGACATGACTGAGTGACTGAGGGTGTATACTCCAATTAGAAAAAAAGAAAGAAAGAAAATCAGGTCATTCTTTAAGGAACTTAAACGAAGGGGCTGTGAGAGAGAAGTGCTAGACTCATTAGCTAAGTCACGGTGCATGGAACTCATCTGCTATGGTACAACATGGCCTTCTCTATTAGACACAGACAGGCAGCCTTGGATTCTTTCTAACCAGGTGAACTGTTTCTCCGGGGCCTCCCTCCATGCTGCCCTCTCTCCCCACCTAAATCTAATAAAGTTTGTCATTGCAAACCTTTCTGCATAAAGGTTTGGAAGCAGACATTCCACTCACCTAGTGTATTTCTGATCCCTTGCATCCTCTCCATCCATGTGTATCATTATATGAGAAATTACTTAATTGAGGTTAATTTGGCATTGGCTGGACTTACAACAAGCATGTTATAAGCATTTCCGCTCCATAAATTCTATTTGGATAAGCAACTCCAAAATCAAACAGAATTTCATTCAAGTTTATCTTATACCTTCATATTCTCAGGTTTATGGAAAGAAACTACAGTGAGTCTCTAGAAAATGAATGGCTCATGGGGAATACACTTTGTGCTGAGTTTTCTCCCTGTTTGGGACAGTCACAGGTCACTGGCTCTGTTTCAGTAGTGGCTTAAGCAAAGCTATACAAACTGCTTAAACACCCTTAGAGACAAATTAGACCTCACCATCATTATGCCATTATTAATGTTCATTATTCTGCTCCTATAATAAATTTAGATGGTGAAAATTCAAAGGCTTTTTTTTTTTTTTTTTTGCTTTTGGGCATGTCATAAGCTCTCCAAGCTTGAATTATTTTTCTTCCTAGCTGAAAGTATTTGGCCTTTCCTTCCCAAGGCTGAGTAAGCCAACTGTTGTCTCTAAATGAGCTCTAATTACAATCAGCATCACTGCTGTCAGTGACTAGTCATTTGTAGGACTTAACTTTGTGCTCAATGCTCTTCAGAGCTGTAGGAATAACCTAGGGCCTCAAAGGGTTTCCCTCTAAAATGGAAAACACTGACATGAGTAGGTGAGGAGAAAACTCAGAAATAAAATGTTGCATGAATCTTGTGCACAGGCAGAAGTGATTTACACAACATAGCAGAGACCAAGAACTAGTGTGTGGGTGCAGGGAGCAGGTGCTAAGACCAGAAACCAGGTTTCTAAGCAGAGGGACTAAGGTAAGCCATAACATCTCAGCCTTCACAGGGGTAACAACTTACACACACAGGGAAAAAGCTCACACAAACAGACCCAGATTCCCTTAAGAAGCTGAGAGTATCAAAGTCCCCGAGGGAAAATACATTCCTTATTTCCCCAAAAAGGAAAAGAAAAATTCTGAAACTTTAGAAACGCTGTCAGATGACTACCTCACCTACAGAAAGTGTGTGCATGAAAGAGGAGGACAGTTAAGAGAAAACAGAAAAAGTTTTAAGACTCTACCTACTTATAACAATAGATGGCCAAGAAAGCACTTTCACATGGAATTCTAATTTTGTCTCACGACTATCAGAGGCAGCTAGTGCCAGCTGTGCTACTATTTAGAAGGATCCCTGTGGTTATTACTGGATGAAAACATTTTACTAGAGAAGTCCCAGCCTCTGAACATCTTAAATCTTGCCATCACATTTAAGTCTCCTTTTTCCAGGCACTAACATTAAATATGCCAAAGTGAAAAAATAAAAAAATAAAATAAAATAAATTTTTGTGGTCATCTCATTCTTCCATTCATCCAGAGCATATTATGCAAGACACCGTTCAAAAAGCACAAAACGAACAAATTGGATTCTAAAGTGTTAAATCTCATCTGAGATACAACAGACACTTCTGTAATACAAAGTAGAATATGATCAGAGCCATATGTGATCCTCTGGAAGTTCAAAGAAAGGTAAGGCTCTTTCCAACTGAGACGATCAAAGGAACTTCCCTGAAGAAACTGGCTTTTGAATTGCGTTTTGAAGGACACACAGCATATAGATATCCTGGGACAGTGTGAGAGGCAGGAGACAGAAATTTCCAGATGGGGAAACGTGAAAATAAAGGCAGAGAAGCACAGGGCGTGTGCTAGCAACTTCAAGGGCTTTAGTTAGGTTCCTGTAATGCAGTTTATGAAAGGCAGTGGCATAAAGGAGCTAAACTGTGAGCTGGAAAAGACAAAGGCAGATGTCAAATAATAAGCAAATGTGTGCATACAGAATGGACAACAGGGAGCCTACAAGGAGTTCTAAATAGTGGAAGAACATACAGTTAATACCGTATAACTCCCCTTTCTCTATTCTCGACTTTAAAAGTTGGCCATTTCTGCCCTTAGACTAGACTTGACTAATCAGCATGTCAGATTCATTCCACAGCCATAGTTTCTTGGAGAGCTGTGAAGCATTCTTCAGCTCTGCATATGAAATCATTTTCCTAGTCTGAGAGGAGAGGACAACCTTCCAAGTGTTCCATTACAGCTCTCAGACTGAAAATAACTTTTGATGAGACTTTTCCAAATGATTTCCTTTATTTAGACTAGGAAAAGTCTCTTCTAGCTCAACAGGTCTTTCCTAATCAAAACATCCTATAATTCATTCCCTAATATGTAATATTAATTTGGTTTCTTTAAGCCTATTCATAGTTCATCATTTCCTCCTATTTAAAGTGTTTAAATTGAATTTGTAAGAAAGGAGGCCATACTAATAAAGCTTATTGTCTTCTGCTGTCCTAAGCAAAGACTGAACCTTGTCTGTGCTTGTCACGTAGCAGTATTCAGTAAGGGCAGATGTCACTATTATTGTTATTGAAGATCTAAGAATGGGCGAGCAATGCAAGTCTGCATTTATACTGGAAAACTTTCAAGATAATCTTCAAATCCTTTGCTCTGTCCCTTTAAGAGCCACAGCTTTCCTTTCTTCTAGACTGGTATTTCTTAAAATATACACAACCAAAGACCTGCATCTGAAGAGGTTGAAGATGCTTGTTAAACTGCAAAAATTCTCCTGACCCAATCACAGTACTAAGGAACCTGTAGTTTCTTAAATTCCCCAAGTAGGCCTTCTGCCACTAAAGTTCATTAATCATAGTTTTAGATTATACTTCCAACTTGGATAGCTGAATCCTTCTCTTTATTCACTCTATAAAGGGAATGTGCATATCCTTGGTAACCAAAGACTTAGGAATATTTTCAGTTAGGTTTAAAGACACAGACTTACACTATAAAAACTACAGGTACAGTCCATGCTTTCATGAAAAATTTGCAGTATCCCTGGGGATACTCTTCCTATAAAAACACAAGTGGTATAAACACACCTTATTGTTTCTTCATCTGAAAAATGGAAATAGGAAACCCTTTTCCTCCATTATCACATATTCCCAAAACCTTTTTTTTAAGTCTTTATTGAATTTGTTACCAACATGGCTTCTGCTTTATGTTTTCTGGCTGCAAGGCATGTGAGGTCTTAACTCTCTGACCAGGGATCAAACCCGCACCATCTGCATCAGAAAGCAAAGTCTTAACCACTGGGCCATCAGAGAGGTCTCCCCAAAACCCTACTTAATGATGCCTTCCAAACAAGAATAACACACTGAAGATATTTTAGAGTCTCCTAAGCTAACCATGGGGAAACAGTGGAAACAGTGTCAGACTTTATTTTTGGGGGCTCCAAAATCACTGCAGATGGTGACTGTAGCCATGAAGTTAAAAGATGCTTACTCCTTGGAAGAAAAGTTATGACCAACCTAGACAGCATATTCAAAAGCAGAGACATTACTTTGCCGACTAAGGTCCGTCTAGTCAAGGCTATGGTTTTTCCTGTGGTCATGTATAGATGTGAGAGTTGGACGTGAAGGCTGAGCACCGAAGAATTGATGCTTTTGAACTGTGGTGTTGGAGAAGACCCCTGAGAGTCCCTTGGACTGCAAGGAGATCCAACCAGTCCATTCTGAAGGAGATCAGCCCTGAGATTTCTTTGGAAAGACTGATGCTAAAGCTGAAACTCCAGTACTCTGGCCACCTCATGTGAAGAGTTGACTCATTGGAAAAGACTCTGATGCTGGGAGGGATTGGGGGCAGGAGGAGAAGGGTATGACAGAGGATGAGATGGCTGGATGGCATCAGTGACTCGATGGACATGAGTCTGAGTGAACTCCGGGAGTCGGTGATGGACAGGGAGGCCTGGCGTGCTGCGATTGATGGGGTCGCAGAGAGTCGGACATGACTGAGTGACTGAACTGAACTGAAGCTAACCATGTATCATACAAATATCAAAGATATAGGAGGGAAACAATAAATAATAGTTCTGATCCTGACCAGGGCAAGGGGAAAAAAAGAGAGTAAGTCTTAGATTTCTTATAGAAAAAAAACGTGTATCTCAAGATTCAAATAGAGCAATAATATTTTTCAATCATTCAAGAATGTGAAAGCATTGGAAGCTCTTGTTTTAAGAGTTGCCTTTCTGCCTCTCTGGTGACTCAGACAGTTAAGAGTCCATTTGCAATGTAGGAGACCCAGGTTCAATCCCTGGGTCGGAAAGACCCCCTAGAGAAGATGATGGCTACCCACTGCAGTATTCTTGCCTGGAGAATTCCATAGAGCAGAGAAGCCTGGCAGGCTACAGTCCACGGGGTTGCAAAGAGTTGGACATGACTGAGCAACTAATGCTTTCATTTTGGGCTTCCCTGGTGGCTCAGATGGTAAAGAATCTGTTTGCAATGCAGGAGACACAGGTTAGATCCCTAAGTGGGGAAGATCCCCTTGGGAAAGGAATGGCAACCCAATCCAGTATTCTTGCCTGAAGAATTCCACAGACAGAGGAACTCGGTGGGCTAGTCCATGGGGTTGCAAAGGGTCGGACACAACTGAGCACTAACATTTTCACACTTTCTGGACTGTAAGTTATACCATCTGGATTCTCTGAAACTTCATTTGCCCCAATTCAAACAGTGTGCAAATACATGGGTAAAATTCACAGAATTTCAGTAGGTGCTTGGTGAACCAAAGGGCATAATTCATATAAGTAAACCTTCAAATTAGACAGCATGGGAAGAGATGGAGATGGAAGCTGCCAATAATGTCAACAAGTGACTGGTACCACACAGAAAACATCCTTATGAACAGAACATAAGGATGAAAATACAGGAAAAGTTATCAGATCTTAATCATTCCCATACCAATTTCTTTCATTTACTCAGCATAGATGTAAACATAAGAATCAAGCAGATGTCACTGAAATAGTGGTCTACTGTAGAACTTGGTTTTGATAAATGTATTGCTATAGGTAGCATTAACCACCTTTCTGCAAAAGGGGACCAGTTAAGTGGTGAAAGTCTGTTCAGAAACAATCTCTCTCTGAAAATAAACCACTGGACATTTTCATTTTTGATGGTCTAGTGGTTAGGAATCTGCCTGCCAATGCAGGGGACACAGGTTCAATCCCTGTTCCAGGAAGATTTCACGTGCCATGGGGCAACTAAGCATGTGCACTCCAACTACTGAGCCATCGTGTTGCAACTCCTGAAGTCCACACCTAGAGCCTGTGCTCTGCAACAAGAGAAGCCACCCCAGTGAGAAGCCCACACACCAAAAGCAGAGAGTAGCCTCTGGCTACCCGCAACTAGAGAAAGCCCACACGCAGCAACAAAGACCCGGCACAGCCAAAAATAAATAAATATATCTTTAAAAATTAAAATGTATCACTTAAAATAGCCCTAAGAATCATGAAATACCTAGGGATAACTTTAACAAAATACGTGCAAGACCTGTACACTAGAAACTTCAAAACATTCTAAGATATTAAAGACCTAAATAAACAGAGATGCCATATACATAGATGGGCAGAACCAATACAGTATTGTTAAGATATCAGTGCTGAAATTGATCTCTGGAGTATTGCAACCTCAATCAAAAGACTTCAGGATTTTTCTTAGAAACTGACAAGATGATTCTAAAATTTATTAAAAAAATGCAAAAAAAAAAAAAAAAGAATAGCCAAAATAATTTTTACAAAAGAACAAAGTTGAAGAATTCATACTACCTGGATTCAGAACAGTAATCAAGAGTGTTGAATTGAAAAAGGATAGAAATAAAGATCAGAGAAACAAAATAAAGAAAACAAAAATAGGCCTACACATATATAGCCAATTCATTTCTCAAAGAAACTAAGGTGGTTCATATAAAAACTACAGTCTATTTAACAAATGGCTGAAATAACTGTATATACATATGGGGAAAAAGCAATGAATCTCCAGCCTTACTTCACTCCATTCATAAAAATTAACTCAAAATAGATCATAGACTAAACACAAAGATCAAAACCATATATTTTCTAGAAGAAAACATAGGAGATAATCTTTGCCTGACTTAAGTGTGCAGATTTATTAGGCTATAAAAATGAACCACTTAAAAATAAAAGATAAACTAAATTCTGATTATCAGAAAAACTTTAATTCTCTGAAAGATACTTATGAATATGAAAATACAAAGCACAAACTAGGAGAAAATATTTGTAAAATATATGTGACAGACTGTATCCAGAATATTTTTTTAAAAAACTCTACATAAAGTTGGAAGTAGGACCTGATACTTCTGGATTATTTGACATCAGCTCCAACTTAATGCTACCAATTTGTTAACTCTGTCATTTGAAGTTGGATGTTTTGATTGATTTTCTAATAAAATACAAATGTATCAACAATAAAAACTTCAACAGTTCAATAATAAGACAACCTGATTTTTAAAAATAGGCAAGAGATTTGAACAGATCCTTCAACAAAGGTAGTACACAAACGGCAAATAAGCACATATAAAGATATTCATCATTAGGGAAAGGAAAAGTAAAACCACAGTTCCAGATACCACTGTGCTGTGCTTATTCCCTCAGTCATGTTCAACTCTGCAACACCATGGACTGAGCCCGCCAGGCTCCTCTGTCCATGGGGATTCTCCAGGCAAGAATACTGGAGTGGGTTGCCATGCCCTCCTCCAGGGGATCTTCCCAACCCAGGGATCGAACCCAGATCTCCTGCATTACAGGCGGATTCTTTACCAGCTGAGCCACCAGGGAGATAACACTATATATCCATAAAAATGGCTAGAATAATAAAAAACAATACCCAAGGGGTTGTGAGGATCTGGAGTAACTGGGACTCTATGACACGGCTGGTGGGAATGCAAAATGGTCCAGCCACTTTGGAAAGCACAACTGGTAAACTTTGTTGTATATAAATTATACCTCAGTGAAGACTAAAAAACAGTAGCTCAAAGTAATTTATTTAATAATGTACTTACTTTGTTACTGAGCATAGCTCTTTCTAAAAGCTATTCTTGATATTTTGTTGGTCTCACTTGCCAAAAGCAATCCACAAGCTAAATAGTCAACTTTGCCAATTAATACATTTGTAATAAATAATGCACTCCAAGGGGATCATACAGATCTCTTAGATTTACAATTTCCAAAATATTTACATAAGTCATTCATAATTCTACTTAAAGAAAGAAAACTTCTGGGAATTGTGTCACAGCTGTTTCCATCAAGGTCCGAATGTACCTGCATTCCTCAAATTATTACTTTATCTTCACTGACATTTCATGAGATTTGCTTTATCCACCATCCTTATTCAATCTGCCATAGTTTGTGGCAACCCAACACACATCCCTGTTTCCTAGACATATATTCACCTTTTAAAACATAAAAACAAAAGTACCATGTGCTACCAACCTGAAAACCTAAATCTTAAAACTAAGCTCCAGTTGGGTCTTCTATGATTTCTTTTAGATATTCCACAATTTCCTATTTAACATAATAAACACACACATATCCACTTCTTTCTAATAAGCCCTTCTTTTAATCTTCAGATCACAAGGTTCAGATAGTTTCAATCTGTGATCCACATGGTCAAAATTAGTCATTAAATCAGGCTCTCAGGCAGTGCCGACAAGGACGGCCTAAAAAGGGACGTGGAAGCGGTTCCTTTGAAATTGGTCATCGTTGAAAACATTTGCTAGCTGTGACAGAGATATATTAATACAATAATACATCTATTACGGGTGTTTATTTCATAGGACCTTAGATGGACTTGGAACGTTCTATGTGAAACTATGAGCCCATACATCAACAGCCTAGTCAAGCTGTTAGATCCAAGTTTTTGTGAAGAGGTAACAAATCTCAGCACAATGATGGTATTTCTAGTACCTGAAGATGCTGCAAAACCATGGTCTGGTCCATAGCTAACATCCGTCATGTTGATACAGATGATACACAATCTCTTCCCCTACATACAGCTGTATGTATAAACCCAAACCACATTTCTAATTCACTTTCCTTCTATCTCTTTGCACTGACAACATCTACAGTCTAACTGGAAATCAAAACCAATGCCTTATACCTATGGCTGATTCATGTTGAGGTTTGACAGAAAACAAAATTCTATAAAGCAATTATCCTTCAATTAAAAAATAGATAAATTTATTTAAAAAAAATTCCTATTTTTGCTATTTAAGTGAAACTAAAATGCTGTTTTACTACCAAGGCAGGGATAAAGACAACAGATACCTTAATTTCCTCAGTGACTTCAGAAAATAACTTCTTTTAAAACACGTAATTTAAAGTTCATCAAGATCTACAGTGAATGCTACAGATAAGTAGGAAAGAATATGGGACTGAAAGCTCTGTTTTAAATTTAGTCTTGGGACTTCCCTGGTGGTCCAATGGTTAAGAATCTACCTTACAACGCAGTGGACGTGGGTTTGATCATTGGTCTGGGAACTAAAATCCCACATGCTGCAGGGTAACTGAGCCCACGTGCTGCAAATAAGACCCAATGAAGCCTAAATAAATAAATGTAAAAGAAATAAATTAAACCTTTTCATTGTGCTTGTATGTACTTAGTCGCATCCAATTCTTGCAACCCCATGGACTGTAGCCGGCCAGGCTCCTCTGTCCACGGAATTTTCTGGCAAGAATACTGGAGTGGGTTGCCATTTCCTCCTCCAGGGGATCTTTCCAACCCAGGGACTGAACCAGAGTCTCTTGCATTGCAGGCGGATTCTTTAACTGCTAAGCCATTGGAGAAACAATCTTTTCATTGTTTATGTTTAACATGATGTCTTATTCTTTCCTTAAGCTCTGCTTTTGAAAGATTCAGCACTGTTTTCTGAACCACTAATGTCACAGCACCCAGCGCATCACTCTTCACAATGTGTACTCAATAAATCACTTAACTGATGAATGGATTGATGAAAAGAGCCACAATCACATGGTGGTGATCCAGATCATCCACTGGCAGTTTTTTCAAAGAACTCTTCCAAACCATTATGGTGCTCCTCAGAACATAACAATTTTCAGTATTTTTTTAGTATCAGCTCAACCACTTGCTGGATAACTTCCCAAAAGTCATTTGACTTATCTTTCTCATGAAAATTAAACAAAAACAACCTTCCACAGCAAAGGTGATGAGCTAGATATCCAAGGCTTAAAAGTATGTAAAGTAGTATTTGCACTACTTGGTTGAAATTCTTGGCTAATACACCTTAAAAAATAAATTACCTCCTAAAAGACAGTATCAGAGGTCAAGCTCAGGGTAGCTCATATACATTAAATTGACTCTGAGTCTTCCTTTCCTGTAATAGACCCCCAAGTTTACAAAAGGAGCTCATACAATAAAGCTTTCTTCAAACAGCATAACCAAGTTGTCTGAGTCAGCTCAGGCAATTGAGTTGTTTTAAGGTGCAGGAAGTGGGGAGGGGGCGGTTAGGGGGGCTTGTAATTCCATTTGTATTCACAGGCAGGAAGGCAGGTACTGTGATGTTCACGTTCATTTTGGCAAAAGATAAACTCTTCACATCAGACTGTGAGCCCCAGGCCTCTTGCTTTGGCTGCTCTAGCCGAATAGCACTTCTGAGAAAGCATTCACATCAAGCTGCCAAAAAGGATTCCTTTAAAAAGAAATAATGTCCCCTCCTTGCTTAGCTGACCTTCCCCCGTTTTCTGTTCCTCTCTCAATCCCTGTGGGATAGGCCAGCGTCTTTTCTCACTATAAAAATTGTATGACAAAGGGCACCTCTGGATAAGGGAAGATGTAAACTGGTTTCTGAGTTCAGGCTTAATTTTCCATGACTCCAGAGATAGTCAACATTAGAAAGCTCACCACACAGAGTTGGCATCCACTCCTCTGCCCGTTTCTCCAGTGTTTCAGAATCAAGAAATCGGAGGCCTGGAGTCAGTCATTATGGAAGAGAAACTTTGCCTTCTGGAGGGAAACTGAAAGAAAGGTGTCTTCTTTTTAAGAGCAACTAACTCAATACATTTCCTCTTGTTTGGAGACTTCAAGAAAAGGACAGTCCCTTTAAAATCTCAACCCAGAGACAACTCTTTTTTTTAATTTGGCAAAAATGCATGTCCCAAAGCCAGTCATACCTGGTCTGGTCCCCTACTGGACCTCATAATAGACTAGTATTATACTATTCAGTTGACCAAAAAGCTCATTTGGGTCTTTCCATAACATCTTACAGAAAAACCCAAATGAACTTCCTGGCCAACTGAATATTAACCATTTGGAGTTTTTTCCAACTCCAAATATGAGGTCATCTGTTTTGAGAGAACTCAGACTCATATCCTCTCTCACTCTACTCTTATTCTCACCTGTACAACTAAATGTGTACTCAGTGGATAAACTAATAAATACATAAAAAATTTTTAAGTTGAATACAATCCAAAATGAATTAAACTATCAGACTATCAAGATTGGTAATCAGAGCAGAGACTAGCTGTGTACTAGGGTCACAAAGAGGAGGACATGACTGAACACCACCACTTGCCACTGCCTGGTCCAAAAAACTCCCCAGGTGTGCACCTCGTTTTCGTCTTTTGATTGCAAAGCTGAAACTTTATGTTGAAAACAGCCTTATCTGGGTCCCTGATTAATAATGTAGAATTTAACATCCCGTGATCAACAGTACTAAATTGGATTGTTATGTGAAAGACAAGCTTGTTATGTAAATATTAAATGTCGTGGGTATCTACATAGTGGGTCCCGTGGTGTCCCCCAACCCCCATGTCATGCCCATGTCCTAACCGTGAAAACCAGTGAATGTGACTCTATTTAGGAAAAGGGTCTTTGTGGAGACAATGAAGTTAAGGATTTTGAGTTGAGATCACCCTGGAGGATGCAGGTAGGCTCAAATCCAGTGCTAAGTGTCCTTATAAGAGACAGAAGAGAAGAAACAGACACAAGGAGAAGAGTTTGAAAAGGCCATGTGAAGAGACTGGAGTTACACAGCCACAAGCCAAGGAATGCCTACAGCAACTGGAAGCTGGAAGAGAGAGGAAGGGCTCTCCGCTAGAGCACTGGAGGGAGCATGGCCAGCAGTCAGCTTGGTTCCAGACTTCTTGGGCCTCCAGATCTGTGATAAAACACTCTGTAGTTTTAAGCCATGGCGTTTGTAGTCGTTTGTGATGGAAGTCCCAGGAATCTAACACAGCACCTGTGTGTTAACTAGCATTACTCTAACTTATACTGGAAGTTAATAACAGGAAAGGTATCAACATCAAGTGCTGATACTTTTAAATCATAGTACATGGGACATTGTTAATAGGATGCATTCTGAGGATACAAAAGTACAAAAAAAAAATAGCCTTCACTTAGTAATTTTAGTAATATTTTAGTTAGTAATGATACTGATTGTTATTTTGAAATTTTTAATATTATAGGAAGACAAATTATTGATGTTAGGAATCAAATACTTCAATGAAAAATGATAATTATAAAATTAAAAATAAATTAATTTATTTATAAAAATTAATTTGGAAAATACCAGTATGAACTTACAATGTTTAGACATACATTCTCTCAAGGTCTAGACACTTAAACTGAGAAGCAAATTCACCCAAGAGCTGTGACAACTTAATAATATGACAACTTCTAATACCACACCCCCAGGCAAAAGAATAGGGCTCCTTGGAGAAATGTCTTATTCTAGGTCTAGTGCAAGGAGAATACAAATTATTCCTAAGAAATGACTTTGCACCATAAAGCCAGCTTAAAGAATTAATAGGGTCACGTCAAAAGGACAGAGGAGCCAGAATAAAGGAGTTCTCAAATGTTAAAGTGCTGTTAAGATGGGCCTCAAAAAAAAAAAAAAAAAAAAAAAAGCCCTAATAACTGAAGTACACAGACTATGAAAATCCATGGCTTCACAATGCTATTCACAAAAGGAAGCCAAAGAGAACTCATTTGTCACCTTTTGAGGTATCAAACTAAGGACTTACTGTGAGAAATGACAATTGAGGGAAAGAATTACAGGGATGATTATATTCCAGAGTAAACGAATACCAGATGAAATGCTATGTGCTAGCTTAATGTTGAAGGGAAATAAAATTTTAAAAACTCAGGGATTTTCTTTCTTGCAAGTCTTTAAAAAAAATTTTTTTTCTTAAATTTATTTATTTTTAATTGAAGGATAATTGCTTTACATACAGTGTTGGTTTCTGCCATACATCAACATGAATTAGCCATAGATATACATACGTCTCCTCCCTTTTGAACCTCCCCTCCCATCCCTCCAGGTTGTTACAGAGCCCTCTTGCAACTCTTAATGAAACCGATTCAGCCAAAAATTGGTAACTGATTTTAAAACTCATGAGGTATGAGGCTGACAGGTAACAAGATAGACATGTGATGCCAAAATAACAGCCCACAGATTCCTTTCTGCATGAGGGAAAAACATACAACAGAGAAATCAGGTTGTCATCTGCTCCTTTGACCTTTATTATCTAATGGTGAGATAGATATTATTTGTCTCATATTCCAGTCAAAAGATGTTCAGCACCAATCTACCATATCTTTACAACTAACTTCTAGTTAACAGGAAATTCAGGAGCTCAAACACCTCATCAACCAGGTAAATGCAGGAAACAAAACCTTCTACAAAATGGCTTACCTGGTCACTTTACTGTATGAGCATCATGAATAAAACTCTGTTCTAGATTGAAAGAAACAAAGAACATAACCACTAGATGCAATGTGTGCCTGATTCTGGACTAGATTTCATTGAACAAAACTAGGTGGGAAGAATGTTAAGAAAACTGTGAAATATGAACTGGGCAGTAGATGCTATTAAGAAATTACTTACTCATTTTAATTGTGATGACTTTATTTGCATACAAGAGAAAATTCTCACTTTTATAAGATGTACAGTGAATTTTTAAGGTGAACTAGAAAACAAAATATCAAACAAAAAATCCAACTAATGCATAGTAAAAATGAGGATTACACAGAAGGGCAAGACCAAACAACCAAAATGGTAAAAGAAAAATATTAAGGGTTTGAAAGACAGACTTTAAAATGAATGAAACAGATCCCAAAACCTAGAATGATTTTGAAATAAACAGTATTTCAACACATCACAGGATTAGGGAAATATAGAAGAAATTCAAACAATTTAACACCAAATAACATTAAATACAGTAATAATGTCAGCGAGCCAGAGGAATCAAGGGAGAGAGGCAGAGGAGATGGCTGTCTGCTGAGGAGACAGCTGAAAGCCTCAATGAAGTGAGTGGTACTGAACACAGAATCAAAGCCTGGAACTTGGGGATGAAGGCTGAAGGCAGATTAAACCTAGAGTCTTGGAGCAAGAAGAGAGGGAACAAAGCAAGGGGAAGACTGTGGCTGCATCACTACCTTTTCCCTCAGCTTCTATCCCACTGAGTATGCTACCTACTGTTGTTCAGTCACTAAGTCATGTCAGACTCTTTGCGACCCCATGGACTGCAACACACCAGACTTCCTTATCTTTCATTGTCTCCAAGAGTTTGCTCAAACTCATGTCCGTTGAGTCAGTGATGCCATCCAACCATCTCATCCTCTGTCATCCATATGCTGTGCCAATGACTAATCTGGAGCTGCCACTGAAGCAGGCTACAACCCATCCTTCCCACTCTTTCTCATCACACCTCATTTAATTCCCCTGGGGCTCCAAGGACAAACCCTCATGATCTGGAATCTGATGGTTCATAAGAAATAATTTACTGGTATCCAGTAACATATGCTTACCTAGCACTGAAGACTCTAACTGGCTCACAAAAACGCAAATAGTTTTAAAGAAAAAAAGATATATGTATGCTCTTCAATATTTTAGGAAATTTGATTCTAGTGGCAAAGTGACTTAATAAGTCATCCATAAGTAACATCCTTGGCTTTCAAAAGAAATAGTATTAGAAATTAAGTGAAGGGTTTAAAAAGAATTATATTCTTAATGATTAAATACATTCAAATGGTAAGGATCAGTAGTGTTAAAAAAGACAAGAGAGCATAGTAAAGTTGCAGGATATAAAATTAATACATAGAAATCCCTTGCATTCCTATACACTAACAATGAGAAAACAAAGAGAAATTAAGGAAACAATCCCATTGCAATGAAAAGAATAAAATAATTAGAAATAAATTTACCAAAAGAAACAGAAGACATATATATATATATATATATATAAAGCTATAAAACACTGATAAAAGAAACCAAAGATGACACAAATGGAGAAATATACCATGTTCATGGATCAGAAGAATCAATATAGTGAACATGAGTATACTACCCAAAGCAATCTATAGATTCAATGCAATCCCTATCAAGCTACCAATGGTATTTTTCACAGAACTAGAACAAATAATTTCACAATTTGTATGGAAACACAAAAAAAACCTCAAATAGCCAACGCAATCTTGAGAAAGAAGAATGGAACTGGAGGAATCGACCTGCCTGACTTCAGACTGTACTACAAGGCTACAGTCATCAGTATGGTACTGGCACAAAGACAGAAATATAGATCAATGGAACAAAATAGAAAGCCCAGAAATGAATCCATGCACCTATGGACACCTTATCTTTGACAAAGGAGGTAAAAATATACAATGGAGAAAAGACAATCTCTTTAACAAGCAGTGCTGGGAAAACTGGTCAATCACCTGTAAAAGAATGAAACTAGAACACTTTCTAACACCATACACAGAAATAAACTCAAAATGGATTAAAAATCTAAATGCAAGACTAGATACTATAAAACTCCTAGAGGAAAACATAGGCAGAACACTTCTGACATAAATCACAGCTAGATCCTCTAGGACCCACCTCCCAGAGTAATGGAAATAAAAGCAAAAATAAGCAAATGGGACTTAATAGCTTTTGCACAATGAAGGAAACTATAAGCAAGGCGAGAAAAGACAGCCTTCCAAATGAGAGAAAATAATAGCAAATGAAAAAACTGCCAAAGAATTAATCTCCAAAATATATAAGCAGCTCATGCAGCTCAATACCAGAAAAATAAATGATCCAATCAAGAAATGGGCCAAAGAACTAAACAGACATTTCTCCAAAGAAGACATACAGATGGCTAACAAACACATGAAAAGATGCTCAATATCACTCATTATCAGAGAAATGCAAATCAAAACCACAATGAGGTACCATCTCACGCTGGTCAGAATGGCTGTTATCAAAAAGTCTACAAACAGTAAATGCTGGGGAGGGTGCAGAGAAAAGGGAACCCTCTTACACTCTTGGTGGGAATGCAAACTAGTACAGCCACTATGGAAAACAATATGGAGATTCCTTAAAAAACTGGAGACAAAACTGCCATATGACCCAGCAATCCCGTTGCTAGGCATACATATCAAGGAAATCAGAACTGAAAGAGACACGTGTACCCCAATGTTCACTGCAGCACTGTTTACAACAGCCAGGACATGGAAGCAACCTAGATGTCCATCAGCAGATGAATGGATAAGAAAGTTGTGGTACATATACACAGCAGAATTCAGCTATTAAAAAGAACGCATTTGAGTCAGTTCTAATGAGGTATATGAAACTGGAGCCTATTATACAGAGTGAAGTAAGTCAGAAGTAAACACCAACACGGTACATTAACGCATATATATGGAATTTAGAAAGATGGTAACAACGATCCTACGTGCAAGACAGCAAAAGAGACACAGATGTAAAGAACAGACTTTTGGACTCCATGGGAGAAAGCGAGGGTGGGATGATTTCAGAGAATAGCATTGAAACATGTACATTACCATAGGTGAAACAGATGACCAATCCAAGTTCCATGCATAAACAGGGCACTCAAAACCGGTGTACTGGGACAACTCAGAGGGATGGGAGGGGGAGGGAGATGGGAGGAAGGTTTGGGATGGGGGAACACATGTATACCCATGACTGATTCATGTTAATGCATGGCAAAAACCACAATATTGTAAAGTAATTAGCCTCCAATTAAAATAAATTAAAAAAAAAAGAAAGCTACCTAACACATAAATATGGAATCTAGAGAGAGGGCACTGATGAACCTAGATGAAATGCAGCAATGGATTTGCAGATGTGGTGAGCAGATTGTGGACACAGTGGGGGTGGGAGAGGAAGGGATGAATTGAGAGAGTAGCACTGAAACATGTACATTACCATATGTAAAATAGAGAACCAATGGGAATTCACTGTATGATGCAGGGAGCTCAAATCTGGTGCTCTGTGACAACGTGGGGGTGGGATGGGATGTGAGGTGGCAGGGAGGTTCAAGAAGGAGGGGACATATGTATACTTATGGCTGATTCACGCTGATGTATGGAAGGGACCAAAAAACATTATAAAGCAATTATCCTCTAATTAAAAATAAATAATTTTTTTTTTTAAAGAAAATTACTCTCATCATACTGGCATATCTGAGTACACTCAAGTACCTTTGTGCAGTAGAGTATCTTAGCACACTGGAGTACCTTAGAGCCATTGGCCTGGCTCAGCACCCACTGAGTGGCAGGAAGGGCCTTCCCCATTGCTGACCAGGACACAGGCAAGCCTGGAGAGCTGCAATCTGATCTTCCTGAAGTGCTAAACACAGGAAGCTGAGTCTAAGTGGGTATGATTTCCTGCCACTTCTTCACTCTGCCCTTTTTTAGTTTTGTTTTTAATCCCCTTCTCCCATATCATTCTATACAAGCAAAGTAAGGAAAGACCTCTGTCTCTTGCTAGGTTATAATGCCAAGCAAGAGCCAGCCATTAGGGGGCAAGGTAGAGCTGTGCCAAATCAACTCCCCCTTCCTCGCCCCTCACAAAAAAAAACAAAATTGTGTGGTCCCCAGCAAGTCACAGGAAAGCTTTCTAACCCAGCTCAGGTATGGTACTGCTAACATTTTGGGGACAGGATTATATACATTCACAGAATCTATACCCATCAGTATTAGTCATCTGCAAGGTCCTGAATTTTTGACTGACCACTTCCACTTACCCAGCAGAGGAAACTTATGAACCAAGTCCACCACCACCACTAGGTTCTATAGATCAAGCCCCTTCTACACCAAAATCTCCTGAGAAGCCACAGAATGAAGCCTTGGTGACAGCCCCTTACCTACCACAATGTTTGTTTCAATGGATTGTTTCCAGGTTCCTAATAACTAAAAAGGCTCATGACTGCAGCTTGTCATTGGTGTTCTCATCTAAGTAGCCAGAGTGGCCTTGGCACTGGCCATGTCATTTATATTTTTGAGCCTCCATTTCATCAACTATAAAATAAGTTAGGTGAACAGAAAGGAAAGGCAAACGGACTTCTGCTTTACTTCATATGATCCAGTACAGTTAAATTTTCTTTTCTTTGACAAGCATTTGTTAACTTTTCTAGTAGAAGAAATTTAAAGAGTGGCTTGAAATAGATGACTTCTAACAACCCTTCCACATATAATAATCTTAAAGTCTTATTTCATCCAGGTCTCTAAGGTCTGTATGTGCAGCCTCCACCCTTCATGCGTGGGAAACAGTCAAGACCCCAAAGTCAACCAGTACAGCATAGGATCTGAGTTTAGGGAGCACAGGGTCTGTGTTTAGGGAGCAGAGGGTCTGTGATTACAGAGCACAGGAGGATGAGCAAGGGCTTTCCCTCCCTGCCCAGGTAAAAAGACCAATGAGAAAGATCTCTTACTGCTACACAGCTTGTAGTTTTGTGTGCAGTTGCCACAAGAACTCAGCATGTCCAGCTTTTTACTCTCACATTGTCATCTCAGGCTATAATAAAACTAGCTCATTGCCCCCACTGAGTCCTCCTATTGATGGCCTCATGGAACTCTGCCTGCTGACTACAGCGCAGAAATAAGTTCTCTGGCATTCACCTACACCATGCAAAAGCCTCTCTTTTCTCAGCTTCTATCTTCCCACTCAGACCAGAGTTAAATGGTTTTCCCATTTCTAACCTCTGAGACCTAGGTGATGTTGGTTAAGTTCCAGTCATCTTTACATTTATGCAATAATTCTAGGAAAGGACTAACAGATACTGCTGAAATACTGTTATTGTTGAAAACTCTTTGAGATTTACTCTGTTAAGAATTTTTACTTTGCTCCTGAAATCAGCCAGAGAACTGGATTTTCAGTTGACCATGGGAGGCAGAGATAAAGCTTCACCACCGATATGCCCATATAAACTCCTCCTTATCTACATCAGGCACCTTGCCCTCTTTACTAAAGTTTCCAGAATTGAGCAGTGAAGTTTAGTTTCACTTATCACAAGCAAATTACGTCAATAGGTAGAAGAAGGCGAAAAGGATAAAGAAACAGCAAATCTCTACTTCCAGGCTGCTGTTTCTACCTTCTTCCTCCTGCCTTATCTTCTTTTTTGTCCACTGTCCCCCAAACATTATTTAGCTATTCTCTCTTTTATTCAACACACTTTCAGTAAGCACTAAGCCAGGTGGTGAGGTGCACCAATAAACATGGCCCATTCCCTTGAATGGGTGGAAGCTGTGTTTAGTCACTCAGTCATGTCTGACTGTCTGTGACCCCATGGACCATATGTAGCCTGCCAAGTTTCTCTGTCCATTGGGATTCTCCAGGCAGGAATACTGGAGTTGGTTGCCATGCCCTCTTCCAGAGGATCTTCCCAAGCCAGGGACTGAACTCGGGTCTCCAGCATTGCAGGAAGATTCTTTACCATCTGAGCCACCAGGGAAGCTCAAGAATACTGGAGTGGGTAGCCTATCCCTTCTCAGGGGATTTTCCTGACCCAGGAATCGAACTGGGGTCTTCTACCTTGCAGGCTGATTCTTTACCAGCTGACCTACCAGGGAAGCCTCTTGGTGGAAAAGAATTATCCAAAGACTTACAGAACAAGTGACAGCCTATTGTAACACCCTGAAAGTACAAAAATTGATGATTCCAACAAATGGTGAATTGTATTCAACGGAATTCAAAGGTGAATCACAATAAGACTTTTATTCTGACCCTCTGTATACACTTCCTTAAAGGAAAACAGTCGATCTGTACAATGCCCACAGCAGATAGAAAAGTTAAAAGTTATCATCCGTGAAGACATAATTTTTATTCACCAATAATTGGATATGTTTTATGTTCATTTTGTTCAAAAAGAAGATTTATCAAACTTTATAGCTTCATACAACTTTTTTTCTAAGTGAGGAAATCAGTGTGGAGGAAAATTAGGGGCAGGAAAAATTTGATGAAGCCATGAGATAAGACTGGCAAACAGAACACAGCCCACCAAGATACTGTATGCTGCGTGAGGGCAGACACAGACCTAGCTCTGCAGATTCTGGCAGCCAAGGGTAAAAAGGGAGAATCATGACCAGTTCCATGACTCACAGTGTCCACATAGTAATTTTTCATAGGACTAAAGCCTGAAGTAACCTCTCCCTAGGTCCTCCAACACTCATGTTCACATACTTCCTTCCAGAATTAAATTTCTTTAATATCCAATTTCACTTTTCACACTTTGCCTGTAATATGTATTTTAAAATAACAGATAATGTATCTTCATTATTCACTTTAAAAGAAATAAAACTATCATTTGTATTTAGTATGCTATTGTGCACAAAGCCTCTGAGTCCAGAGAATGGCTTGTGCATCAGGCACCAATGACAAAACACCACGGTCATTGCCATAAGACTTCACAAAAAAGTTGTTCACCTTGATATTTTCTTGGACTGAAAATCTATAGCTGTGGCTTTTCCTGACTGCATCATCTGCCATGTGTTTAAATCGTAAATTTGTAGAACATGATGACTGATTCAACGCAGTAAATTTTCCTGAATTTTTTGAAGACAAATTGACACTAAAAATAATCATGGGTCCAATACTTAATACCTGGGCTGCTCAGCAGCAGCAAAAGCAGCCATACCATTTATGAAGCACTTACTATATGTTCAGGGTAGTCTATGTACTTTATATACATATCTCCAATCTTAAAAATAGTTTAAGAATGTTAGTATTAACTACATTTTACAGATGAGGGGAAAAAATGAAGATTAAAATAGCAAATATCTTTGTTTTTAAATGTTGTATTATACATGTTCAAAAATTCACAAAAGTTGAGATTATACTATAATCTAACATATTCCACCAATATTCAACTAAAATTTTTCCCAAATTTCCTTTATCTACCATTTTTTGATGAAGTTTTTTATAGAAAACTCTTAGTCATATAATTTCACCCCTATATTAGTACACCATTTCTTAAAAATAAAGACAGATCCTTATTTAATCCAATGCCAAAACCAGGCCCAACAAAGTCAATGATAATTTCTTGGAATCATCTAATAATTACTTCAGAGTCACAAGTCAAATATCCCAAATTTTCTCTAAGTCTTTTCATAATTGGTTTGTTCAGATTAGGATCCAAAGAAAATCCACCCATTTAGTTATTTCTCTTGAGTTTTCCACACCTCTTTTTTCCCTATCTCTGGTTGCTGTAAAAGCAAATGTCTCTTTTGAGGCGTGATTCACATATCATAAAATTCACACTTTTAAAGTGTATAATCTTAATATATTCACAAGACCATGCAATCCTCACACTATGAAATTCCCAACACTATGTAATTTGCAGTAAGTTTTGTCACACTAAAAAGGAACAGCACACATTAGCAGTTACTGCCCATCCCCCACTCCCAGGCTATGGCAACCATTAATCTACTTTCTGTCTCAATAAGTTTTTCTATTCTGGGCATTTCATATAAATGAAATCACAAAAGCAAATGAATTTTGAGTGTCTATCAGATTAGGTACCATTGACAGATATATATATAGGTACCATAAATACATATGACATAATTCCTGTCGATAACAGAGCGTCAACAAATACCAATGCATTATATTTGCCATATAAATACTACATTATGAATGCTCTAAACTCATGGTTTTTTCTTTCACCTCACAAATATACATAGGAGAAACAAATTCATGTATGTGGCATACTAATGGGCTACCTATATGTGACAGGAAGCCCAGTTTTCCGCTGGCCACAATTCCCACAATAACTAACAGTTAACCAAAAATGGTAGTTCACCATAATGGTGTCTCAGTGCCTTTTTTCCAACTCCCAGCTTCCTCTTGCTCTCAGAAAAGCATACCAGAATGCAAGTTGGAGAAATAGAGAGAACATGTATTTTTACATTGATTTTTAGTATATCATTCACACACTTTAGCATATTATAAGGAAGGAAGTAAAGAGCTAGTGGTTAAGGGAACAGCCCCCAGAATGAGCATATTCTCCAGGGTCAGACTTGTACACCCCTTTACCACATAACAGCCATGTGACCTTTGGCAATGATTTAATCTCTAAGTCTCAGTTTCCCTGTATGTCCAATGGAGATACTAATAAGAATGACTGCTTTCAAGATTTAACACAAAACTCTTATGAAGAAAACCTGCTTACTAAATGTTGGTGAGTGGCAATAATACTTATGATCATTTCACTATTTTTAACAAATCACATATGCCACTTCACAACTGACAGAGCCACTTCCGTTTGCAGCTGTCAGCATGTGTGAGACTGACCACCAGAGAGGAACGGATAAAGTAGCTCAATCATCCACACCCCGGCGTATTAACATTGAAGGGAAATAATAACCTGAACTTGGAGAATTTGAAACTCAGAAACATTAAGACAACTGACTTGTTACTCCCCTGTCTCAAGATCCCCACCAGACCTCACCACCAACTCTATGAAGCTACTTACAGGCTGAGAGGAGCACAGCTATTAGAAGTCCATCACCAACAGGCTTTCCTTTCCAGTATGCTGGAGACAGAAACCACCTCCCAAGACAACCTTCCTTTGCCTGTGCCTAGGCACCCTGTCACACCCAGGATTTCTAACCCCCTGCCTTGGATCGCTCTCGTTTGCATGGTTACCTTTCCTTTATACTAATTATCACTATACTATTTGTTCACTATCATAAAATCATTTTTCCTGGCAATATAGACTTAGGTAATGTTTACTGAAAGTTAAGTCTTAAGGAAGAAGATTGCATCAGTAAAATTTTATTCTTTTGCCTCATGATCCTAGCCAATACGCTTTCTCTTCAGCCTCTATCTACTCGTAGGGCTCAATATAGCAGGGAGAAGAGAGGATGGCGTCCTCATCCTCTTTTAGTTCAGGAGCTAAAGTGAAACAACACACAATGGGCACTTCAGAAGCTGCATGAGAACTGCAGACATCTATTCCATGGACACTCTACCTTTGAGGGACAGAAAATGCCTCTGCTCCCCACAATCTGTCCCACAGCAGAGACCCAAGGGAGTCGAGTTAGGAATTACAACACTCCCAGGAATTTCCAGGGTGGCGGGGGTTGCAGAGAGGGGCACAACCCCCCTGAAGACATTCATGGCACAAAGTCAAAGAGCTAATACATAATATACACAGTCTAACTTTAGAGGCCGAGCCTTCTAGACTTGAAATAACTAGCTGGTACCTAGCCCAGGAGTGAAGTACCCCCCAAATTACTACCAATTACATCAGAATATTATGTAACATTTAAAAAGAATGAGGTAAGGACATGTATAGCGATGAAAATATCAAGATACAGAAGAGTATTTGTGGGTATTCACATATTGTTTCTAAAAAACAAAAACAAGCTAGACAGAGATACTTCAGTCTTACCAGTGGACCTGTAAAATGAAGAATTTGGAGGGTAGAAAGAAAGAAAATGGAGAATTTCCCTTTTTATTTTATATCCCTCTGAAGGGCATAAATTTGTTATAAATTAATGATAAAAAACACCTGCTGGAGATTCGCCAAAATATGAAATAATTTTTTTATCACCCTAAGTAACATCTCTTTATAAACAATTCACCTTCTGGCATTAATATGTATCAACACACATGAACAGAAAAGCCATCTAAATCAGAGAACCTGCATTATTCAAGAAGCATAAACTGCTATGTAAGATAAATAGAAAAACAGATCAGCTAAATTTGATTTGACCACTTGACCAGATTTATAGAAATTTTACCTCCAAAACATTTAAAAATCGAGAATTAAGATAATGCAAGAATAAAATGCCTTTTTCTAACTTTTTCTTTGGTCATGAGAAACAGGAAGGCAAATCACAAAACAGAAATCCATGCATCTCTTGGAAAAAGTCTGATATATTTAGGGTTTAAATCTGGTTCTCTTCTCTCACTATGTGTTGAAAAAGCATCAGTGTTTCTTACCTGATCACAGATCAGTTCCCACTTTTTCTCATTGTCATACTGCCGCAGCAACCTGGCTTTGTCAGGGGGTAGGTTCATAGCATTCTGTAAGAAAAAAAAAGAAATGTGTCATATCTCACAACAAGAATAACAGACCACTCATGGGCAGGCCAAAGAATACTACTGTGGTTCTTTAATGACTTCAACTCCTAGCATCTGATGAAACAGAAACACCCTACAAAAGTCATTTAAATATCAAATTGCTTGAATGGAAGGAGACAGGCTCTGAAGTCTTATGTTGGGACACTGGGGTGGTCTGCTCTGAACTACAGACTTGCATTTCAGCAAAAGTAATTACTTCTTCACTTAATAGCCAGCTCCCAGTCTTCTCAACAAAGCACCAGAGGTTATTGAGAAGGTATTGTCCCAATTTTCTTTTCCAGGCATAAGAGTCTTCCATTTTGAACAATAGGAACTTGATTTTGTTATATCCTTATCAAAATTTGCTCCCAATTCCTTTTGAAGTACTACAGCCTCACCAGACACAGAACAGAAAACACTAAAAGAAAACTCAATGAACAGAACCATTGATAGATAACATCAACTTTGACTCACTTTGAAAGACTATGAGTAAAGGAACAGATGAAAGAAGAGAAGAAAACAATGCAACCGGTTTTTGTCCCTTCTGTGAGATGACAGCACTCCCTCATGACATAGGTTAGTATCAGTAACTTCTACTCTCAGTTTAGCTGGGAAGTGGAGTTTGCAGTAAGAAACGGATCATGAGCTAAAAGATGTCCAGATATCAGACTTCATGAAATCCTCCTCCAGAATAGAGCACACTTTCTATAGTGTTGATGGTAATTTTCTGAGGGCTTCCCTGGTGGCGCAGTCAGTGAAGAATCTGCCTCCAATGCAGGAGACCTGGGTTTGATCCCTGGGTTGGGAAGATCCCCTGGAGGAGGGCATAGCTACTCACTTTAGTATTCTTGCCTAGAAAATCCCCATGGACAGAGGAGCCTAGAGGACTGCAGTCCATGGGGTCTGCAAAGAGATGGACACGACTGAGCAACTAAGCACACACCCAGGTACATACACATTAGTCAATGTCCCAGATAACCACTCATATACATTTTCAAGATACTTGTCTTGGGTCTGATGTGATTTCAAGATATTTGGGCATGGAGCATGGCAGAAAGAGAGAGCCCCAGAAGAAATTCCTACCTGTTCCCCTGTTCCCCTAAAGCTCCCATGCTTTAAACAACTGAGCCAAATATTCAACTAATTTCATGTACTAACTGTCCCCATCTAAACCTTTGTATCAACACTCTAAATCATATCTGGCTCATAATAAATAACATAGCCCCTTGCCTGGGTCAATATTTGAGTAGACAAATGCAGAGGTCTTGAACTTATAATGCTCAAACCCCTAGTTCTCTGGAGGACTTGGACTTAAAGAGAAATGGTCCCCCTTGCCACCATTACTGTCTCATGTCATCCAGCAAAACAAATTTAATAGAGGCGAGGGTGGGTAAGTTATTCTGACTCAATAGCAGACAATTAACCTTTGATGATTTTGACTGATATAACTGAAACATTTTCCCCAAAGTTCAAGCTAGTATCCAGACTAATGCTCATAAGGAGGTAGTAGATATGTACCACTTATCAATTTCAATCTAATAACCTTTTTCAGAATATTAATTTTTTAATAAACCCAAAGCTTACATTATTAGAAAATCTTTAGACTCCAGAGTTTTCAATGATACTGCCAAGGTTTCTCCATAAAAATACCTAAAATGGGAAAAATATTTTCATACGGCCTATCTCTATGGAATATCTACTTGAAGTAAAAAGAAAATAACTACTTGTATTTATTTGCAACTACACTTTTATGTTTAACAACCACTCCTGAGATAAAGCAAAGGAGAATTCCATACATGTCTTTCTGAGGGAGCCCAACATTACTGATCATTAAATAGCCAGCCCACCATTGCTTATTTGCACCCAAAGAGATTATTTCCTCTTAAACTGATTTTGACCCTCATGTTAGTGCCCCTGGGTGTGCATTAAATAAGAACAATAAGATTATAATAAGGTAGATTAAATGAGTTTTTTTCCCCCCGAGTCCTTATTAACCTCTTGTGATACAAAGGGGTAACACAATGAATGCCTAAACTCCTACAAGGTGTCAAGCACTGTATAGGCACTCTGTATACATAATTTAATTTAATCTTCATAACAAGACCATGGGATAGATATAACTTCCCCAATTGTACAAATAAGAAAAGAGGCCTAGGAGTGCTTACTCAAGGTTAGACTTCTTTACAGAAGAAAACAGGACCTAAACTTAGTCTGTTGGACTCCAAGGACAAACACTAAAAATGATAGGCCTTTTTTTTTTGGCATTGAATTTGAATGGCAAATAACTTTCTGTTAGTACTCCACAAGACAATCATGCAGAAGCACTATGCAAATAGTGCTATGGAAATTAGATGCAGGCCCTGTTGTTACCACAAAGAGCCAAGATAATCCTTTCTGGATTGACTTTTCTTTTAATAAAACAGTCTTTCATTCAAATGTTTATGAAGCACCACCCTAGGACAAGCACTGTGCTCCACAGCACAGTGGGGAACCTAACAGATATGGTCCCCACGGGGCATCATATTCCAATGAGATGAAGATGAAACAAACTAATCTTCTCAAACTCTGATAAGTGTTGTTAGAGATTATCAGAAGGCAATTTATAGACTGAACTATCTGCAAAGAGGGCTTTCCTGGTGGCTCAGATGGTAAGTAATCTGCCTACAATGCAGGAGACCTGGGTTTGATCCCTGGGTTGGGAAGATCCCCTGCAGAAGGTATTTCTTGCCTGAAAATTCATGGGCAGAGAGCATGGAAAAGCTATGGTTTTTCTAGTCATCATGTATGGATGTGAGACCTGGACCACAAAAAAGGCTGAGGGCCAAAGAATTGATGCCTTCAAACTGTGGTGCTGGAAAAGACTAAGAGTACCATGGACAGAAAGGAGATCAAACCAGTCCATCCTAAAGGAAAATCAACCCTGAATTTTTACTGGAAGGACTGATGCTGAAGCTGAATTCTTTGGCCACATGATGCAAAGAGCTGATTCATGGGAAAGACCCTGATGCTGGGAAAGATTGAAGGCAAGATGATAAGGGGACAACAGAGGATGAGATGGTTGGATGGCATCATTGACTCAATGGGCATGAGTTTGAGCAAACTCTTGGAGATACTAAAGGACAGGGAAGACTGGCATGCTGAAGTCCATGGGGTCGCAAAGAGACAGACATGACTGAGCGACTGAACATCATCTGGAAAGACTTAAAGAAAAGATAACAATTAAGGTAAGTTCCAGAAATGAGAAAAGGTGAGTCAGGTAAAGAGTGGATGGCAGTATTCTAGGCAGAGAAAATAGGGGAAAGATGCTAAGGTAAGGAACAGTTGGATACATCAAAGCTGAAAGTGAGTCAACATGGCTGGAGAGAAAACAAAAGAGAAGAAATGAGGGAAAGATAAAGTTGGAGAGGTGAGTCAAGGCTAGGTCATGTCCAGCCATGTAGGACTGGAGTCAGTACTTTTCCTTCTCTCTAAAATGCAAAGAGAAACCAGTGAAGGCTTGTAAGCATGAGATGACATAATCAGGTTATGTTTTTCAAAGATTATCATGGGTGCTTTACGGACAACTGATTAGAAACAGCACAAATGGAAAAAGGGGAACCAGTTGAGAGTAGTTCAAATGAACGGCCGCAGCCAGGGCAGTAGTTCGAATGAATGCCGGGAGGCTGGGACACGGCGAGATCTCGACTGAAGCAGCTGGATAGATGTCGGAAATAGTATGTGAAACTGACTGGATAGACTTAAGGGTTGAGGGAGAAGTTGAGTGTTAACACTTGGTTTCTACCTTAAGTCACTAGGTGAATGGTGGTCTGTTTAAGAGGGGCACACTGCAAAGGCGGCACGGAGGAGGCGGTGAAGAATGAGAGTTCTAAATGGCCCTAACTGGTTAGGTATATAGCTATGAAACATCCAAGAAAACACTCGAGCAGTCAGGCAGATGTACAATTCTGAAGGTCAGAAGAAAGGTCTGCATCTTTCTGAATGAGGAGAGTCCTAAGAACTTTGAACCTAAGAACTAGTTATCATCAGCACCCACACATAAAAACATACACTCGGTAATCATTCACCAAGCATTTAAAATCAACTCTTAAACAGGTCAAGCCTCTGAGCAGTTCAGGTATACATTACCCAGCTTAATAAATCTACAAGGACTGTGAGGAAGCAGCTCCATTTAAAATCAGACCCTCCACAGAGGCCTGGTTAAAGTTCAGGGATGTTGTGATTAGCTGGCAAGAACTGCCCTTAGACTTTCTGAGAATGCATTCATTCCTTTTGAGCTGTATAGGGAAGGCCTTGGGAATCCAAGCTAAATGTTTGTGCAGGTAATTCCTGAGAGCCCAAGCTATTTTCCTTTTTTTCTTTTCTTTTTTTTCAAGCTATTTTCTGAGGAACCTGATGTGAAGAGTCCGCTCATTAGAAAAGACCCTGATGCTGGGAAAAATCGAGGGCAGGAAGAGAAGGGGACAACAGAGGATGAGATGGTTGGATGACTTCATTGACTCAATGGATGTGAGTTTGGCAAACTCTGGGAGATAGAGAAGGACAAGGAGGCCTGGTGTGCTGCAGTCCATGGGGTTGCAGAGTCTTAACACAACTTAGCCACTGAACAACACTGGCTATCTCTCCAGGCTCCACTACTGCTTGTATAAAAATGCACTGCCCTTCTATTCCGCAGAAAATGTACAACTTCCAAGTGGTCCTAACCGCTGCAACAACTCAATCTCATATATACTTAGTGATATCTCAACACAGAGCACTCTTTCCCTCCACAGATTCACCCATACGTATGTACTAGGCTTTGACCACGCACCAGCGTACCTGCCCTGCAGGCACAGGAGGAAATTCAGTCATGAAACTGCTGTGCTCAAGTACATGCCAAAGGTCCACTGAGACAGATGATCAGCTCAGTTCAGTTGCTCAGTCGTGTCCGACTCTTTGCGAATCCATGGACTATAGCACACCAGGCATCCCTGTCTATCACCAAGACATATGATATCTGAGTTGAAAAATCTAGTGGATATTAATCCTATATTTTTTGATTGTCCAAGTTTCTAGCTCAAATTAATCAGATCATCCAAGGGCATTTTTTTTCCTGTAAGGAATGTCCCTTTCTATTCCACCTGGCAAATTTTAAGAATCAGCTCAAATATCATTTACCATTAGAACCTTCTCCCAACTACTCCACGAGGATATACCCTCTGGTTGGGCTCTGACAACACTGTATACATCTCTCCTTTACAGCACCACACACACTGTGCCTTAATCACTTGTTAGCCTACCTAAATCACTCCCCAGCTAAGTACTTCAGGGATAATTTCTTTATCAGATACAGTACAAGGCAAACAGGAGGCACTCAACAAGCTGAATCAATGAAAAGCAAACTAACCCAATCATACTATTCAGTCTGACAATATCTTCACTGATTTAGCATTTATGCTTTAGCTACTGACAAAGTCTACAAACTAAAGAGCCTTTTTTCTCATAAAAGCTCAATGATAATATCTATTACTTATTAGTAATTTCCTTCCAAACAGGAATTCAGGGGTAACAAACCAAGTTCAATTCTAGCAACATTTCCTTGAAAAGAAAAATATTTTACACATCCTTCTGCCACATATAATAAACCATGGAACCTGAACTTTGTTTTGGGCTTGTTGCCAGTAGATTCAAATCGGTATCAACTGTAATAATTAGTCTAATCCAAAGTTACTTAGGGGCTTCCCAGGTGGCACAGTGGTAAAGAATCCGCCTGCCTATGTAGGAGACACAGGTTCGATCTCTGGGTTGGGAAGGTCCCCTGGAAAGGAAATGGCAACCCGCTCCAATATTCTTGCCTGGACAATCCCATGGACAGAGGGGCCTGGCGGGCTACAGTGCATAGGACTTGCAAAGAGTTGGATATGACTTAGCAACTAAATAACAAACAAAAGGGGTAGTTACCTTTATGGTCTATATTGTTTTAAGTTCAATTTCCATCTCAGAATATTTTTTAAATGGAAGATTTAATAACTAGATTTTTGCTAAGTCGCTTCAGTCATGTCCGACTCTGTGCGACCCCATAGACGGCAGCCCACCAGGCTCCCACCATCCCTGGGATTCTCCAGGCAAGAACACTGGAGTGGGTTGCCATTTCCTTCTTCAATGCATGAAAGTGAAAAGTGAAAGTGAAGTTGCTCAGTCGTGTCCAACTCTTAGCGACCGACTCTGCAGCCCACCAGGCTCCTCCGTCCATGGGATTTTCCAGGCAAGAGTACTGGAGTGGGGTGCCATTGCCTTCTCCAATAACTAGATAACAATACAATATGCAAGTTTCTGGGTATTTCATGGAAAAATTATGATTAAGAGAGTCTATAAGAATCTATACATTAGAAGTGATACTTATAGATTATCATAACAACACAGAGAAGAATGAAAGTACCCAAACCATTCAGAATCAGATAAACCCAAGCCTTAGGAACAGAGTTTTCTGGTCTCAGCTCTTGCCCTGGATTCATGGGAACAACGAAACCTTGCAAAAGATCCTCTTTTCCCCTGATATCTTCAAGGCTCCTGTTGAGAAATCCACAGTAACATGCAGACACAGGAGTGAAAGTGAATTATATCAAATGCACCTTATGTAATATACTTTTGTTCTTATAATCTCCAAATTAAAGCTTTCAAGTATTAAGTTACCAGATTTTTAAACAGAAACTCTGCTATTACACAACCACCTGCGTGCACTTCATAAGCAGCAGTGCTTATGGAAGGAGGGAAAAGATGTTACTAAAGAAAAGGCTAAGACAATCACTAACAGTTGTTGAATGATAAAGGTACAAACATTCTACGCAACTTAAACAAAGGAACCATTATGTTTCGTTGAACATGAGGTAAAAAAAAATATATGTAATAGAAAATTTGCTTTTTTTTTAACCATGTGTAAGTGTACAGCTCAGTGGTGTTAACTATAGTCACAGTTGGAACTGGACTAGCTAGACCTCAACCCAGACTTGTATCACTTATTATTGAGCCACACAATTTGAATCAAAAAGCAAAGTTGAAAAAACCAGTAAATAAAATTCAAAAACTGAAGATCAAAATCCAGTCAGAATCAAAGTTCAGTTCAGTTGCTCAGTCGTGTCCGACTCTTTGCGACCCCATGAATTACAGCACGCCAGGCCTCCCTGTCCATCACCAACTCCCGGAGTTCACTCAGACTCATGTCCATCAAGTCGGTGATGCCACCCAGCCATCTCATCCTCTGTCATCCCCTTCTCCTCCTGCCCTCAATCTTTCCCAGTATCCGGGTCTTTTCCAATGAGTCAGCTCTTCGCATCAGTTGGCCAAAGTATTGGAGTTTCCAGCTTCAAAATCAGTCCTACCAATGAACAACCAGGGCTGATCTCCTTTAGGATGGACTGGTTGGATCTCCTTGCAGTCCAAGGGACTCTCAAGAGTCTTCTCCAGCATCACAGTTCAAAAGCATCAATTCTTCTGCGCTCAGCCTTCTTCACAGTCCAACTCTCACATCCATACATGACCACAGGAAAAACCATAGCCTTGACTAGATGGACCTTTGTTGGCAAAGTAATGTCTCTGCTTTTGAATATACTATCTAGGTTGGTCATAACTTTTCTTCCAAGGACTAAGTGTCTTTTAATTTCATGGCTGCAGTCACCATCTGCAGTGATTTTGGAGCCCAAAAAAATAAAGTCTGACACTGTTTCCACTGTTTCCCCATCTATTTCCCATGAAGTGATGGGACCAGATGCCATGATCTTCGTTTTCTGAATGTGGGGCTTTAAGCCAATTTTTTCACTCTCCTCTTTCACTTTCATCAAGAGGCTTTTGAGTTCCTCTTCACTTTCTGCCATAAGGGTGGTGTCATCTGCATATCTGAGGTT
>SJXQ01011006.1:0-214294 GCA_006408695.1 Aepyceros melampus | reverse complement strand
GGAAGTTCACGGTTCATGTATTGCTGAAGCCTGGCTTGGAGAATTTTGAGCATTACTTTACTACCATGTGAGAGGAGTGCAATTGTGCAGTAGTTTGAGCATTCTTTGGCATTGCCTTTCTTTGGGATTGGAATGAAAACTGACCTTTTCCAGTCCTGTGGCCACTGCTGAGTTTTCCAGATTTGCTGGCATATTGAGTGCAGCACTTTCACAGCACCATCTTTCAGGATTTGAAATAGCTCTACTGGAATTCCATCACCTCCACTAGCTTTGTTTGTAGTGATGCTTTCTAAGGCCCACTTGACTTCACATTCCAGGATGTCTGGCTCTAGGTGAGTGATCACACCACCGTGCTTATCTGGGTCATGAAGATCTTTTTTGTACACTTCTTTGTGTATGCTTGCCACCTCTTAATATCTTCTGCTTCTGTTAGGTCCAGACCATTTCTGTTCTTTATCGAGCCCATCTTTGCATGAAATGTTCCCTTGGTATCTCTAACTTTCTTCAAGAGATCTCTAGTCTTTCCCCTTCTGTTATTTTCCTCTATTTCTTTGCATTGATTGCTGAGGAAGGCTTTCTTATCTCTTCTTGCTATTCTTTGGAACTCTGCATTCAGATGCTTGTATCTTTGCTTTTCTCCTTTGCTTTTCGCTTCTCTTCTTTTCACAGCTATTTGTAAGGCCTCCCCAGACAGCCATTTTGCTTTTTGCATTTCTTTTCCATGGGGATGGTCTTGATCCCTGTCTCCTGTAAAATGTCCCGAACCTCATTCCATAGTTCATCAGGCACTCTATCAGATCTAGTCCCTTAAATCTATTTCTCAGAATCAAAGCTATGGGTTAAAATCAACAAGATGGACCATTTATTAATGGTCTGATACATCTCAAGCCCTTTAGGCTCTTTGCCTTCATTATCCAATTTAATCCACTTTAAAATCCTGACAAGCAGGTATTATCTTCTCCATTTAACAGAGAAGGACACTGAAGGGCAAGGCGGTTAAGTAGCTCTTCCATGCAGGAGACAGGTGACAGATTCCAAGGCTCAAAAAAGAAGCCTGTATGATCACCCTCTTTCCATGACACTTAAGCTATAACGTTTCCAAACTCTGACCTCAGTGAACCAGCTCAACAATCCTACCTGAACACCAGAGATATAGTCATTATGTGCAAGAGTAAGGTGAAAATGCACATATCTATCACTATTTTTAATAAGCTATTAACATTTTCAGACAAAATACTGGCACTTTAAAGAATTCTTCAATTTCTTTAAAAATATGATATAAATTAGAAACTGATCCCCCCAAAAAAGTTATTGGGTCAAATCTTTAGCTAGTCAGGTACTGTGTCAATTCAACAATCATCCTCCTAAACCCCGTTAAATATGAAATGAAGGCAGAGATACAAATATAAGGTAAACTTGCACTTCAATGACCCAGAAGAAGAGAAGATAAATCCACAACAAACAACTGAACATGTTATGTAATATAACCAAGCCGCAGAGAAAAAGCCATTACTTTTTGTTAAGGAAAGCAAGAAATGCTATGGACTGACCTGGGTGTGTGAGGAGAGCATAAAGAATGCCAGTTAATGGCATAATCTGGTTTTTAACATTTGGCCTCTGAAGATGGGTCACGTGGGTTGCAGTCCTAACTCTGCCACTCATGAACAGGTAATCTCAGGTACATTATTTAAACTAAACCTCAGCTTCCTCACTTTAAAAAAAAAGGGGGGGGGAGTTGGTGGTGGTGATACTGATGAGAAGGATGACGGTGGTAGTAATGCTACTACCCACCTCATCAAGTGTAAGGAAAATCAAATTGGATAACGCTTAACAGAGAGTAAGTACATGGAAAGCACTCCTTAGATATTATCATTCTCATTGCTTTAGGTGAATAGAAGCATGAATACAAGAGGCAGAGGACTGTGAACTACACAGAACAGATCAGAGGATAAGAAGTGGGCCATGTTAGACCACGTTAGAAAGGCAGGGCCCTGGACACAGCGCAGAATGTCAAACTTACTAGACAGGCAATGGTAAGTCATCAGCCAAGGAAATGTCTTTAAAAAAAAAAAAAAAAAAGCCAGGCATGGGGTCCTCAACTCACACTAGGTAAAGGGTTGTTCCTCCTCTGTTAATTCTTCCCAGATCATCATTTTTCCTTGTATTATTATTGGGACATCAAGTTGAGTCACTTGATGCTGAATAATGCATCAATTCTCCTATGAGTTCACTTAGAATTGCAACATCTGGGTGGTTGCAAATTCAATAAGGACTCGCCCCTCTGTTTAGCTAACCTCAAAGCCATTTCCTTCCATGCCCTCTATTCTTGTTCCAAGCAACTACCTGACATCCTAAATTTTAATATCCTCCTAGCCTAGAGGACGCTGCTGAAATATAGTCCACTTCTTTCCTGGCACAGGTCTCCGGCAGCTAGCCAAATAGTTCCCCAAAGCGAATCATCAGTCAGTCATCTTTCATTGTCACTGTTATACTTATTTAATCATTGAGGTATTAACATCATTCCCTTGCCAGTGAAGCCCACAGTAGGAGAAATTGGTCTGCTCCTGGTCTCGTTACATCTTCAGAATGAAATCTGACTGGAGAGCTGTCCTTTCCAGGGAAGCTGTGAGAATGAGACAGCTCCCCAGTCTCCCATTCACAATTTTAGTTACAGCCCATTTTCTTGGAAGGTTTTCTTTAAGGACTGAGCTAAATAAAAAGGACTCCTCCATAACTTTTTTATAGTCTAAAAAGTACAGAACTAGAACACAAGCTTGTGATATTTTAGTCTTCTGTTTTTTTTCAGAAGTGACCAAACTGACTCCAAAAAATGAAGGCTGTGTTCATTTAACTGGTTATTACCAGACAGAAAAAAAATCTGGGCCAACATGTCGTCTTCTACTCGTTTTCCACTATCAAGAATGAAAGCCCACTTATATCTGTTGTGTGTGTACGTGAGCATATGCACATATATTTTAGAAAACCCAATAAGATAATGCACGTAGTTAGCATAGTCTCCGTTCAGTACATGTTTGATATTGTTGTATGGGAGCTCAGTGGCTATGTCATGTCCGACTCTTTGTGACCCCACGTGCTGTAGCCTGGTGGGCTCCTCTGTCCATGCGATTTCCCAGGCTAGAACACTGGAGTGGGCTGCCATTTCCTGCTCCACAGTATCTTCCCTACTGCTGCTGCTAAGTCGCTTCAGTCATGTCCGACTCTGTGTGACCCCATAGACAACAGCCCACCAGGCTCCCCCATCCCTGGGATTCTCCAGGCAAGAACACTGGAGGGGGTGCCATTTCCTTCTCCAATGCATGAAAGTGAAAAGTGAAAGTGAAGTCGCTCAGTCCTGTCCGACTCTTTGCGATCCCATGGACTGCAGCCTACCAGGCTCCTCCGTCCATGGGATTTTCCAGGCAAGAGTACTGGAGTGGGTTGCCATGCCCTCCTCCAGGGGATCTTCTGTATCCAGAGATTGTACTTGAGTCTCCTGCACTGGCAGGTGGATTCTTTACCACCAAGCCACCAGGGAAGCCTGGCGGGTAATTTAAAAGGTATTAATTCCCTGACCAGGGATGGAACCGGTGCCCCTTGCAGTGAAGTGTGGAGTGCTAACCATTGCACAAGCAAAGAATTCCTATACTTTAATCACACTTTCACTACTCTTTGCAAATGGGAATGAATAGGGTTGACTGTGTGTGTGTATATATATATATATATGTTTATATTATCTTATTTAATTGCACGGCCAGAGCATCATGAATATGGGTAAAGTGGATGGAAGAGTCCATGCTACCTACAGAATAGGAGGGCATAGCTATAGTAGTCAACACCAAGTTTTCCTATGGCTCATTTTTCTGCTATTCCCTATGCCACTACCTTAAGTGATTCAACATCCAAAGATGCCAAAACCACATAGCCCTCCTCTGGCCATCATGCCAGCTCCTGAAATACAGATTCTTGAGAGTTGGAACCATAAAGAAGGCTGAGCGCCAAAAAATCGATGCTTTCAAACTGTGGTGCTGGAGAAAATTCTTGAGAGTCCCTTGGACAGCAAGGGGATTGAACCAGTCAATCCTAAAGGAAATCAATCCTGAATATTCATTGGAAGGACTGATGCTGAAGTGCCAATAATTGGCCACCTGATGCAAAGAGCCAACTCATTAGAAAAGACTCTGATGCTGGGAAAGATTGAGGGCAGGAGGAAAAGTAGAGGACAGAAAATGAGATGGTTGGATGGCATCACCAAATCAATGAACATGAGTTTGAGTAAACTATGGGAGATAGTGAAGGACAGGGAAGCCTGTCATGTGGAGTTTATGTGGTTGCAAAGAGTTGGGCATGACTGAGTGACTGAGTGAATAACAACAACCATATTCAAACAGAAAGGGAATAAATGGAAAGAAACATTCAATCTCTTTCAAACCTCATATCTGATTTCCTCTGGAGACCTGATGTCTGATTCCTTGACATGCTCTGGAACTCAAACAGTTGTTTACCATCTGTCTGCCAATTGCTATTCCAAGAGCAGTGTCCACCTGCACACACTTGTGTAATCAGATGGGAAGTTACACAAGAGGCCACATTTAATGCTTAATGGTCAATCACTTGACAACAGGAGAGCAAATACATTCACATGCTATGTTTGCTGGCACAGAGTCAAAATCCAATGAACGGGTTCTAGACTTTCAATAAACATTAGCATCCTCTGACATAAAATTCTCTATGTAAAAACATTTTGAGAACTGAAGATACCAAGTTCAAATTAACTACAACATATTAGATAGCTGAATTCCATCACAATTAAGGCAGACACATGAAACAGTTGATAAAACATTCATGAGTTAAGTAAACACTCCCAATGTACCAGCCAAAACAATATCTCCTGATGTTTGGTACATGGCATTTTAGATTTTCCACATGTACTGCAAAACAATTACGACATTAAATAATGGAATTTTTATTAAACAGCTGAACTAAATCATATATTACAAATGAACTCTCAGATACCTGAGTAAGCAGTATCTCTTGTTGGGGGTGTAGGATTTCGATCTTCGCTGTTCCTATCTAGGAGAATATAAAATAAAATCCAAGCCACTGGAATTATCCCTGGTTTTATGTTCTCACGATACAGTGATATGTTCAAGGCATAAAGCACTACCTAAATGCATGATCTGGTCTCAGACTAAAATAAGGAAAAACGGTCACATTTGGATTGCACGTACCAGGCAGAGCTAAACAAGAATCAAACACCTTTCAGGGAAAGCAAACACCTATAGTTACAGAGAATGAGTTTGGGGAAGCAGGCCCCAGGGTGTGCACGTCTCAGTTCTAGTGCTAGACATGGTGTGTGCAAGAAAAAAAGGAGGAAAAGGCACACAAGCAAGAGAGAGATGACCAAGAGGAGGGGCAGGGCTGGGGAGGATCCGACTGCACTGAAGCTCTGTGCTTCTCAGCTGAGTAAACCACAACAGTAGGCCTGGGAGACGTGACCCTGGCTGCTGAACTCAGCACACCCCCTCAACAATGTTCTGGACGTAAACACTTTTCTATTTCCTACATAGCAGTGTTCTGCTTCTCCAAGAGAGCTACAAGTATTTGGGAAAATGCCAGAATAGGACCATGGCAATTTAATCTTTGCATTCTTACGTTCTGTAACAACTCTACTCTCCTGACAGCAGATCGACCATACCCAGGTCACCGTGAACCAATTTATCCTACTGCAAAGTAAACCTCAAGTTCAAGTCCTCAGGATCCCAGGGGTAAAGCAATACAGTTCATCCAGGAACCTCCACCCAAAGAAGTGGCCAACTTGGAGTGCAACTCTGATTTGGATTTGTCTTCTTCCAGAGAGAAATTCAACTCTACATGAACTCCAGTGTACATGAACCACTGCTGGATATTAAGCTTTAAGAAGTGACATGATCAAGAGAACATTCAATTTGTGACTTAAAAACTACCTAGTACTTACTTTACTTCCTAAATGAAATTTTTTTTGCAGTGAAGTCTTATTTTTAGAATACAATTTAATCTTCATATGTTTAGAAAATAAGAAAATACAGACAAGAATAACAAAAAATAATATCCTTTCCCACTGTCCAAATGTTATCACCATTAACCCTGTAGAATGTAGACCTAAATGAACTGTTATAAGCCAATCCTGAAACCTAGCCCTCCACACACATCCCTACCTTGGGGGTCTGCAGGCCTGTGTGGCTGCAGTGCTCCGTCCTAGCTAGCAGGCCCACTGACAAATAGGTCTATTCATCCACCCCTTCTCCTCTGTACATATATTTATAAATGGTAAGCACAATATATTCTCTGTCATTCCACACGGTTGGCCAATAAAGACATTTTTAATAGAGAGGTGCCACACATACCACCATGATTTTAAAATGAATAGGATTTATCAAAATATATTAACACAAAAGCCATATTATCATAACTTAATCTTTCTTTAATGACTCTGAGAAAGACTTTAAAATTTTTACAATATTTTCTGGGCATCCCTATGGATGACAACGATAAGCTTTGTGGCTGGAATAACTGAGGCCTAGGTTCAAATTCCAGTTACTAGCAATTCATCTTGGCACATAACAAAACTCTCTAAGTATCAGCATCCTCTTCTGAAAATGAGGACAAAAGAACCTCCCTGCTAGGATCACCATGAAATACAGTACCCCTCACAGCAGGAGACCCAGCGATAGCAGTGTGGTATCTACAGGAGAGGCTGTGACTGGGGACAAATATTCTGGCCTTCAGAGTTTAAAAAAAAAAAAAAAAAAAAAGAACTTGAGTTTATATCCTAGATGTGAACCTCCTTGCTGTATGCTCACTAGCAAGACACTTAACCTTTTTAAAATTATAATTGTAAATTTATTTATTTATTTTTGGCTGTGCTGGGTCTCTGTGTAGGCTTTTCTCTAGTTGTAGTGAGCAGAGGCTACTCTCTATTTGCAATGGGCAGGCCGCTTTAGTTACGGAGCAAAGCAAGCGCTCTGGAGTGCTTGAGCTTCAGTAGTCATTGCCCCCGAGCTTTAAAGCACAAGCTCAATAGGGATGGAGCACGGGATTAGTTGTTCTGCAGCATGTGGGATCTTCCCCAGATCAGGAACTGAACCCGTATCTCCTTCATTGGCAGGCAAATTCTTTACCACTGAGCCACCAGGAAAGCCCTTAATTGCTTTTATCTTTAATTTCCTCGCTTGTAAAATAAGGATGCTGTCTACTCCAGGGGTATTTCCAGAGGAGCCTGACAGGAGAGGCTTTAAAAAGTAGGGTGGCTATGAAAAGTAAACATCAGATGAGTGAACACATGTGAAATGTGGCAGTAAGTTCAGGGAATGACAGAATAAGGACTCAAGAGACTTGCTGCTCGTGTATCAGAATCCAACACAACTAAATTCAAGGAGCAGGGTCGGGGAGATGAGAGCATCTTACCCTCTTAAACATAATGTCTTTGAGAGCTTCGCAACACACCTGTAAGAATTTCTGGCACTCTAGATACAATGCATTTTAGCTAATAGTCCAAACAATGAACCTAAGAGAAATCTCTGTATTTGTGGTTCCCAAACTGGGTACCAAGGCATCCCAACTATGAAAATCCCAGAGGGAAACTGCAGGATTATTTAAAATTTTTGAAAAAAGGAACAAAACTCAAAATCCACTGTCACCACTACAACCCTGAAGTAGCTTTTAGTTGCACTATATTTCTTTCCATAATGCGTACTTCTGCTAAGTTGATTTTCTTTTAGCAGGTGGTGTGACAGAAAGCAAATCATGAGGAAAAAATTCAGCAGGAAATGAGTGATAGTATCAAATCTGAATTCAAAGTTAGATAAATCATGCAGCGTCCTACAGGTATTACATCAAATTTATATGAAACTGTGATTTTTTTTTTAACACAAAGTATTTTTCTTTCAAATTACATGTAATTATTTTTTCAAACAGCCACTGAGTTGCTAGTGTAGTGCTAAGTTACTTTCACTTGTGTCTGACTCTTTACGACTCCATGAATTGTAGCCCGCCAGGCTCCTCTGTCCATGGGATTCTCCAGGCAAGAAAACTGGAGTGGGTTGCCATTTCCTTCTCCAGTGGATCTTCAAAACCCAGGGATCGAATTGCGATTTTTTTTTAAAAGAATACAATGAAAGTATTTTTCTTTCAAAGTACATGTAATTATTTTTTTCAAACAGCCACTGAGTTATGCAGACATAAATACTTGTTAAGTCGCTTGGACATGCATACTTCATATCAAACATACATACTTCGTATTAGGTATTCCGTTTGGCCTCAGGCACCATGAATTGCTAAGACACCAAGGGCATTCCACACGGAGAAAGTGTGGAGACTTCTGGTCTAGGTTACATCCATGCTTTCTTCCCTCACATCTGATTAGACCTTCTGGAAATATTCTAAAATAAAAGAGCCTCTATAAAGAATTTTAAACTTTCATCTTAAGCCATACAAGAAATTATTAAAAGAAGTGGGTGAGGATGACTCGAGAAAAATATACATATTTTTTAACTAGATAAATAAAATTTTATCATAAAAAGAAATTTCTGGGACTTTCCTAGCAGTACAGTGGTTTAGCCTCCTGTGCTTCTAATGCAGGGAGTACAGGTTCCAACCCTGATTGGGGAACTAAGATCCCACATGCCTCTTGGCCAAAAGATAAAATTATATTAAAAAAAAATAAGATTTCTCTGAGTGTTCCATGCAAACAAAGTGTCAGATTACATGCGTCACCCTAACCACCCTCAGAAATAAACTTCACTTTAGGTAATTTCTTTTCACAATTAATTTCTAAAAATATCTTTCAGACTAAACACTGAACTTAGTTCAGTGAACACAGAACTTAGTTTTGCAATAGAGTATTATTCAGAAAGGCCGGTGGTCCTGGTATAACTGTTAACGGCGCCTTTCACTCTTAAAAGTCTTTCACTTGGAAGACTGACTTTATGGTCGCCCTAACTTAAAGAACAAATACATGCTGAAGAAATTAAGAGATGATTGTTTATTTGAAACTAAGCATGAAGGAAAATTATAAAACTGGATTTCAGTTTTTTAAAATCTCGATAGCAGACATTTAAAGACCAGGCTGTGGGCATCTGACCCTAGAAACCTCCTTCCAATCCTGCGGTCCTGTGACTCTTAAGTCACCGGGGCAGACAGTGAACCAGCATTTCCTGAGACCAGAGCTACTGGTGACTCAGGCTCTGCACTTTATACATTCCATGCACGTTTTAATAAGTTGTTAGTAATAATTAATAACTTGTAATGAGCCAAGTAACAACTTGGCTTTACTTATTTAAAGAAAATACCCCAAAAAAGGCAACTCAGTTACTCTAAATTCTTACTTATCCAAAAGTTTTTCATGTCTGCTATGTCACGTCAGTTGTATCTGACTCTGCGAACCCCAGGATTGTAGCCCACCAGGCAAGAATACTGGAATGGGCTGCCAAGTCCTCCTCCAGGGGATCTTCCTGAGCCAGGGATTGAACCCATGTCTCACTGTCTCCTGCACTGGCGTAGGCACACTAGTGCCACCTGGGAAGTGCTATTTAGCCAAAGGTTTTTCATATGTCATTTAAAAATATCTACAATTGGATCTTTTCACTAATTCTACCACTTTTTTCCTTTTAACTCTCCAAGTTGCCCTTAAGCAAATTTTAATTACTTTTTGTCATTCAAAAACACACTGCTTATTCACCAACACTTAATTTTCTTCTCAGGAAACTCACCAAGTAGAGTTTTCCTGTTGTCTCCTGTTCTCTAAAAATGAAAGACAGAAGTATATTTTTCCTCCTCACAAAACCTCTTATGCCTCAGGGTTAAAAAAAAAAAGAAAAAAAATCTTTTGACTTAATAAAATACAGACTCCTAGAAAATAAGCAGAAGCACATATGAATGTCCATAACATCCAGGCCAAAATTACTACAGATAATTTCTTCATTCCCTTTCTGCAGAATTGTGCTTCAAATGTGACAGTATTTCAAGACAGTTAATTCATTGGTTTCATCCTTGCTTTTCTCCACAACTTAGCACCTTCTACATTTAAGGCCTAAGATGAAGGTAAACAAATGACAGGGGTATTTCTTTGAATGTTCTCATCATATGAACCTATAGATATGCACCTTCCAAAGCCCCAGCCTGGAAGTACCAACTCAGGAGCCTTAATTCAAACCCAGGAACCGACATCTCTTACAAATCTCTTGGGGAATCCTCACATACACCAGGTTTGATGATTTAAAAAAAAGTGCCCCCACGTGTGTGCACACACATGTGCCTCCATGCATAAAAGAAAGGCTTAGATTCAGTAAACAGCCCACTTACTCTTTTCCCACAATTTTGAGCACATATTTTTAAAAAGCATAAAATAAGAAACAACTGTGGGGGAGACAGACTGCACAGGTTTTTGAGAAGTCTCATATTACTCAGCCAAAACAGGAATGAAATTGTACCATTTGCAGAGGTGTGGATGGACCTAGAGACTGTCATACAGGGTGAAGTAAGTCAGACAGATAAAAACAAATATCATGTATTAACACATATATGAGGGGCTTCCTTTATAGCTCAGTTGGTAAAGAATCTGCCTGCAATGCAGGAGATCTGGGTTTGATTCCTGGGTTGGGAAGATACCCTGGAGAAGGAAATGACAACCCACTCCATTATTCTTTCCTGGAGAATCCCATGGACAGAGAAGCCTGGCAGGCTACAATCCATCGGGTCGAAAGAGTTGGACACGACTTCGTGACTAAACCACCACCAATGCACGTATGTGAATCTAGAAGAATGGAACAGATGAACCTATTTGCAAAGCAGAAAGAGAGACAAAGATGTAGAGAACAAACACGTGGACACTAAGTGGGAAAAGGGGGCTGGGATGAACTGCAAGATTGGGATTGACATATATACACTATTATATATAAAATAGACATATATACAATACTATACACAAAATTCTACTGAGAACCTACTGTATACAGCACACAGAAGTCTACTCAATGTCCTGTAGTGAGCTAAATGGGAAGGAAATCCAAGAAAGAGGGAATATATGTATACATATGGCTGATTTAACTTTACAGCAGAAAACAACACAGCATTGTAAAACAACTATACTCCAATAATCATTTTTAAAGAAAGAAGTTTCCCTGCACGTGGATGGGAGGAGCTACGGGAAAGGAAGTACACGTCAGAAACAGACCAATTGCTCCTCACTGTGAAGACAATACAAAGAAATCACCTATCAGAAACTCAGTTGCAAGGGAGCACCTTGGCTGTTATTTCAAGGAATTTTGTTTTTCCTTGTACACTGTAAATACTTTCTCCAAACTTGCAAATTCTTACTTAACAAAGAATTTCTATCATCAGTTCATTCCTATCTGCAGTTCTCTCCTTATTAGAATCTGTGGTCCAGGTAAATAACATGCCTGACAACACAGGAAAGTATTTGCTCCATTAGCATCTTTCTAGCACAGCCACCTAACAAACCTCAAAATCTAGAAACACTTAGTTGCCAATTTGCCCACCCAGGTAGGTGAGCAGCATTGCTCCACGGTACCGACAGGTTACTCAATCTACTGAAGTGACAACCACCATTCTCATATGACCCCCGACACTGCCCCTCCAACTGTTCTCACTCCTCTGGCCAACTCATCCTGCATCAACCCTTTCTAGTCTCTTCAAGCCTCCATCCCCTCTCCCTACTCCCTCTTCAATCTTCAATCTAGCCTCCACCCCCTTTGCCTCACAAAGGAAATGCATGCCCTCCCACCAGAACTCTGTCCACGTCCTGCTATGAAATGTGCAAACCCACCACACAGCTGTACCCTCCTCTTCCCTCTCCTGACCATAAAATAAAGGAAGCACCTCTTCCTATCTCTGGAGACCATGCCCTCCTGTCTTCTTTACTCATAGGGCCACAGTGAAAAATAAAGGCTAGATCTGCACACAATGAGTGGCATATCAAAACTTATTCAATAAATTGTACCTGTTTTCACTAACAAGGTTTCCAAGAGAGCGCTGTACAGTGGGAGCTCCGAGGATAAAATAATCCCGTATTCACGCAGGAAGAAAGGATCAGATGAGCGTGTACTTCAGACAAAATTCTGACAGCTACTCCCTTCCCCCAAACCTGCGAAATAACCCAAATATTTATCACCACAAGAAAACCTTACCTCAGAGCTTAGTATGAGAAAGGTAAAAAGTGAAGGCACTGATATTTTGTTGCCTTTGCTGATTTTAGAATTACTCAGGACTGCTTTTAAATGCTGGGGTACAAGAGTGAAAACTAATCCTATACTTTCCTCTCCATGCTTGCTATGCTATACTTGGTTACCAGTTTCTCTTCCGGGAAATTGTAATTTATGAAATTTAAATGACCTGGAGCATTTGGATCACATTCAAAGTATATAATATGCCTCGCAGTCAATATCTAAATCACAGAGAGCACTGGACACCAGCAGGGAACAGAGCAGCACAGGCGCCGTGAGACCCACACAGTCACCTTCCCTCCAGATGGAGTCTTGACAATTTCTCAAAAGAGAAACAGAAAAGGCAAAAGAAACAAAGCTAAGTAAATGTATACAGGGTGACATACAATATGCAACTCCTTAAAGCCAGAAACACAAATCAGGCACTTTGCTCACTGCTCCGAAAATATTCCCAAAGCCCTCTCACTCAAAACTCTGACAGCCTGAGGATTTCCCCTGCACATCAGAGTAAGCTGGCCGGTTTGGGTTGGGCATCTGTACTGGCCACTCATTCAAGGTTCATTCCTCTGCACTGGCTGCTCATTCAAGATAATTTTAAAAAATGAACAGAGCCTTGGTTACTGTTTCCATCAGCCCACCTGGAACTCTCAATATCAGCTCATAGATACTTGAGCTTTTAAGTTACAAACCATATCTTTAGAAAAATCAGAAGCACATTTTCCAAGCTACTAGGAAGGCCATCCTTCCACTGGATACAGAGAAAACTACCTTCTTCTCTGTCCCCCACTCAGTCATTGTATGAATTCTTATACCCACAATATAGTAAGGACAAAAATCCCAGAATATAAAAATAATTCCTGGATTAAATTTAGCTTTAAGAAAGCACATTATACCATAAACTTCTATTTAGGAACTACCTAGAATAGTTTGCAGGGACACCGCAGACCTCAGAAATGTTTTTAAATGCCAGTAAATCTCTTAAAACTGTGAAATGTGAAAGATTTCATGTAAGAATCCAAATTTCTGCCTTCTCATAAATAGTGGAAAGTCCTACAACTCTGGTCTGCCTTGCCAGTGCAGGCTAACATGGAGTGGTGCTGGCCCCATGGTCGGGCACTGACTCTCTGGCTTGCCAATATTCAGCATTCCCTTCTGTCTCAAATCCAGGCAGTTTTACCAGTGTAAAGGACCTACCTTATCCTTGCAGGCACCTGGGTTTTGATCCCTTTTTAAGGCACTATTGGGGACCTGGGGTATCATAGAGGGTAGGGAACCTATCTGAAGCATTCAGCTGTATTGATTCTTTTTAAAATTTTTATTGCAATACAGTTGCTTTATAATGTTCTGTTAGTTTCTACTGTACAGCAAAGTGAATCAGCTATACGTATACATATACCCCATCTTTTTTGGATTTCCTTCCCATTTAGGTCACCAGAGAGCACTGAGGAGAGTTCCCTACACTCTACACTAGCTTCTCATTAGTTATCTACTTTACACATGGTATTAATAATGTATATATGCCAATCCCAATCTCCCAATTCACCCCATTATCCTTCTTCCCCCTTGGTATCCATACATTTGTTCTCCATGCCTGTGTCTCTATCTCTTCTTTGTAAATAAAATCGTCTATACCAATTTTGTCAGCAGTTGTTGATTCTTCAGTAGAACAAACCTCAGATGGTTTCCGAGGAAAGGTTTTGAGGGCATGGGTGGGAAGCTTTAATCAACCATGTACTCAAGACCTGAGCAGAAACCACAAGGGGAAACAACAATCAAGTTTATTCCCCAAGTCAATTTTGCCCAGGAAAACAATAATCTTGTTTTCCTCTTTGATAAAAGTGATGCTGTAGAAAGGGAATCAGGCACTTTATTTATTTGAGAAGACAATTTAGTTCTCACTCTCTGGCTCTCTTGGTGAGCCAGAAATAATCCAACGATTGTTATCACAGTTTGTCAATTTTCCTCTGGGTGTTGCCTGTAACAACATGTTATCTTCAGAGATTCCCCCACCCAAGCGGTCCTGCTCTGAGGTCAGCACTGTCTGATTTAATGTTCTGCTTTTCTTAACATTGCGCGAGCTCTAACAACATGAGACATTACTTCAGAGGTCACCGTTCTAGCCCCTGACTGTGCAAAAGAGAAAGCAGACAGACTTCCTCCCACAATAAAACTCAGATGAATTCTTCAACCAATCTGGAGCTGGGTTTGGGATAACACAGTTCAACTTAATTCTCCAGAAACCAGTACTGAGAAAACCAAAGCACCAGATTACCAAAATAAAAAAAAACAAAAATTTACAACTCAATATGCTGGAAGTAATATATGCTCACACCAGTGTCTTTTTGTAAATCATACATTTTCTAGGCTTATGCCACAGAAGAGAATCTTATTAGAATCACAATCCTGGGAGGCTGATAGCCAAATATGCCCATCATTCACTGGTAGAAACTCTTTTGCACCCAGGCTTTCTCAAATAGGATAGAACCCACTCAGGTTTCAAAGAGACACACCTTGAAAGAGCCTGGGGCCCCCCTCATGGCTCAGTGGTAAAGAATCCGCCTGCCAATGCAGAAAACAGGGGTTTGATCCCTAGCCTGGGAGCAACTAAGCCCATGTGCCACAGCTACTGAGCCTGTGCTCTAGAGCCCATGGTCTGCAATAGAAGCCACTGCAATGAGAAGCCCACACACTGCAACTACAGTAGACCCCACTCACCGCAACCAGAGAAAAGCCCGCACAGCAATGAAAACACAGCACAGCTGAAAATACAACTAATGAATTAAAAAGAAAAAGAAAGAGCCTGTATTAGGTCTGCAGTGATCTATAACCAAGTCAGGAAATCCTTCCACAAATTAGGTACTTGACTCACTTCTCACCAGTCTTATAATTTCTTTGATGTAAATTTTAGGTGGCCTTGGTTATTAACTAAGTCAGAGTCATGAAAAATTCTAGAGCTATATTATATAAGGTCCTGGACATCAGGAACCCCAACAGTGCAAACACTCAGCTATCCTCCAAAACAGGAAGTCAAAGCGCTGCAGACAGAGAGGCCAGGCTTCAAAGCAGTCATCTTCAGGATTCCGGACCACTATTTAGAAAATCCTATCAGTGCAAATTCTGACCATTCACATCTTCAATTTCCCGGAGCTCAACAGCTTTTCAGCTTTGAATTCCAATGAGCTCGAAGGGACATCCTGAATACTGATCCTCTACAACCTACACCATCATCACTCAAATTCTCCAATGGGCAGACTTGCACTCCCTAATCAGGCTTAATGGGAAACACAGCTTACCCAGCTCCCAGAGAAGAAGAGCTATCTATTAACTCTGTTTTTCTATTAAAGAATGCTATTGGTTCTTCCCATCCTGCTTAGGTTACATATAGTCAAAGACCTCTCTTCCTTCATGCTTACTGCCTTACAGAATGTCATATATTCATTATCAGGCCCTTTATGTTTCCAAAGATGCCAAATTTCTGCACTAATTAAGTTGACTAAGGAACCATTTCTTCTGTTTATAAAGTAGAGAGCCTGTGCTGTTTTCAATAATGCACATAAATGGTAAGGTCTTAGAACACTCGGGTAAGTTTCCTTGTTCGTGTTCAGTATTTTTTTATTTAATCATCTCTGAAACTCAGTATTCCCTGAACTCACGAAAAAGAAGAGGAAAAACACTCCTATAAGGATAACCATATATGCTCCCAAAATTACACAAAAGGAAAAAATAAGTCACACAAAAGCCATGCCAGCAGCAAATCTGAAAACAAAGATGAAAATGCAGATCTGGAAGACGAATGCAATAATGCTGTATGTTGTGTCAACACAGAAATAATACAAGTTAACAAACTGGAAGAAGGGAGAATGAAAGAGGAAAATAAATTAAGCTCGCTGATTGCTGTACAGGAAATAGGTAAGATTTAAAGACTATCATTAAAAACTGACAAACCAGATAATATAAGGTTAACTAACTGTGCTGTTGGAGAAGACTCTTGAGAGTCCCTTGGACTGCAAGGAGATCCAACCAGTCCATTCTGAAGGAGATCAACCCTGGGATTTCTTTGGAAGGAATGATGCTAAAGCTGAAGCTCCGGTACTTTGGCCACCTCTTGCTAAGAGTTGACTCATTGGAAAAGACTGATGCTGGGAGGGATTGGGGGCAGGAGGAGAAGGGGACGACAGAGGATGAGATGGCTGGATGGCATCACTGACTTGATGGATGTGAATCTGAGTGAACTCCAGGAGTTGGTGATGGACAGGGAGGCCTGTCTTGCTGCGATTCATGGGGTCGCAAAGAGTCGGACACGACTGAGCGACTGAACTGAACTGAAGAAACCAGTGACTGAGGGCTTTTTTTTTTTTAAAAAACAAAGGCATCCAGTAGAAGCAAAATTCAGACCTTCCTAAGCACCAAAAATCATCCTTTAGTAAATTAAAGAACAAAGACAACACATGCCATAGATAAGTGTAACAAATGCAACATTTCTCTTTTCATAACACTGCATTATAGTATGCAAAGCACAAAAGAGGACCTATGGTATGATACCTGGTAAGGCAGAATTCTAAGATAGCCCCCAGGATACCTGCTCTCTGGTACACATGAACACACAGAACTGACCATCCTGTATCCTGTCCCCTCTGGAGTGTGAGAACAAATTATGAATGTGATAGAAAAAGTCATTAGGTTACATTATATGGCAAAGGTAGAGAGAGGTTAGCCTAGGTGGGTCTGATCTCATCAGACAACCCAAGACTCTCTACAGTGAGAGAACAAAGTGTCAAAAAAATTCAAAGCAGCAGAGACACTCTCCTGTTGACCTTGAAGAGGCCAGCAGTACGTACAGAGAAGGCCGTGTGCCAAGGTATGGTGGGCAGCTTCTAGGAGAGGACTCCCACAGTCACCACGAAGTGAACCCTGTTAACCAGGGAGCTCAGAAGAGGACCCTGAGCCTCAGGTGAGATCACAGCCTGGCCCACCCCCTGATTTCAGCTTACTGAGACTCTGAGCAGAGGACTCAGCTAAGACAGGCCCAACTCCCTAGTCCAGGGAATAATAAGAGATAATAAATTTGTGTTAAGTTACTTAGTCTGTGGTAGTTTTTGTGCAGCAATAGAAACCAAGAAAGTATACCACTTTCATATAAGAAAGAAGAAAATACTAGTATGTCCACTGATTTGTGCATTTTATATATATATATATATAATAAATGCATCCATATAGGAAGGATGAGCCAAGAGGTAATGAAATTATTTACCTTCAGAGAGAGGGTGGGAATGGGGTGAAAAGAATGAGGGAATGGGAAAGAGGTAGAAGGGACAAAGAGGAAATGACACTTTCTGAACACACTTTTTAAACAAGGCAATATTTCATATACGTTAACAATAATAAATAACTAAAAATCAACTAGGATGGGGCTTCCCAGGTGGCATTACTGGTAAAGAATACGCCTAACAATGCAGCAGATGCAAGAGACCAGGGTTTGATCCCTGGGTGGGGAAGATCTCCTGGAGAAGGAAATGGCAATTCACGCCATCATTCTTGCCTGGAGAATTTCATGGACAGAGGAACCTGGTGGACTATGGGGCCACAGAGTTGGACACGGCTGAGCACTTGTCAGCAGTCAGCAGGGTATGGCAGGAATCGAAACAGAACAGTAGTAAGTGAATGTAGCTAAATTAAAATCAATAACAAACGCCCCACCAAAGTAGGTAGAGAAGAAAAGAACTAACCCAAATAACTTTGGTCAACACTAGTTTGACTAAATATTCTGATTTCAGGGGAAAAAAAATTGTCCACAAACAGTGTTAGATTAGCTAGTAAATTTGTTTCTCACAGGGGTATGTGCTAGCATTCTGAAACTACTTTATATTTAGCTTAGGAATGCACACATAAGTAAATATTAATATGTTGTGGTTACAAAAGCCAGGTTTCTCACTTTCAGAGAAAGGAGTTATAATTAAGGGCAAAGGCTAGAATGAGCCCTGCAGTTTATAACTCTTCACTTCATCTGCTGAGGACCTAAAATTAATAATGTCTCAGTGGCAATGCCTTTCTCCAAGTAAAGGAACTAGAGCTTTTTGAAGAAATGGCTGATACTATGGCTGGAGTAGGAAAAATTCAGGATGAGCCTGGGATATCTTATGCTGTCAGAAAGTTAAAATGACTCCTAAAAAATGATGGGAATAAGTCAAAAGGACACAGGACCTAAATTTAAAGGACTCCCAAAGGCCACATTTAGAACAATCTGAGCAACACCAACAAATGACAGGAGACTATAACTCATAGGGAAATAGCCACAAATCTGTACTGATACAAATAATGGAATAAATAATGAGGAGACAAGGAACAGCTCTTCCTCACTAAGCAGAATTCCAACTAATAAATGAAAGACGGATGGTTGAAATTAAAAACCACCATTTGGCAAGCAACACAGCAATAATTATTTCAGACAGGGAATCAATGGATGCTAAAATTAATGAGCAAAAGTAACACAGCTTCAGAATAGCTACCTCTGTCAATCTCTAGTTTTGAACACTGAACAAATCATTCTGGTCAATTAATACTTAGTATATGCTGTCTCCAGTCATGTCTGCGTATGCACCCATGTGCGTTGGGGTGTAGGTGTCAGTGCTGTCAACTACTAGGCTTTTAGGGCATGAACATCTTATCAATCTTCATAGTCCCTTTGTCTGGTCATGTGATCTTCATGGAACAGGAGCATGATAAAACTTACAGATGACATGTGCCTGTTACATCAAAGGCATTACCTGGAATTGCAGTGGAACTCAACGATATTTTAATCCTGAAAGGCTCTCCTGTTGAATATTTTTCATAAAAGCATTTCCTAAAAGAACTCTGAACTCCCCTTTACATTAAGAGACTCTGTATAGTATACAATAATAGAAGTATTAATAGTAGGCAGACAGCACAGCCAAATAAGGTGTTTCAGTGAAGAATCCCCAAGTGTTCCACATATTCTTCAAATCTTTTTCTTTTTTGTTAATCGACTTGAGCTAAAACAAAAGAGCTGACTTTGTAGAAGTGACACATGTTCCACACATACTACCTACAACTCAACAGGTGTACAGTAAATACCTGTCGTATAAATAAAACCTGCATGGCCCTGATCATGTGTTTTCAGAATCAAGAGTCCCAAAGCAGACCACATCACTGTTCCAACAGGCTTATAACATAGGACTTTCTTTGACAAGAGCCAAGGGACATGACAAAGTGCACTTCATAAAACCTTTCATTCTGAATCAAATTTAAAATCATGAATTCATTGTGCAATTGTTTGGTGGGTAAAAACTCATTCACCACAATGAGATTAACATTTTTAAACTGTTAATTAAATCCGAATGATAGTTCTGAAATCAATTTCATACCGTGGCTCTCTGAAAGGAAAGAAACTAGCAGCAAATGAAAAAGTTTTATTGAATACCATGTGTTTCTGAAGCCAAATTGAAACACTACTGAAACTGAAAACATTGGAATATTATCATCTCAGTGGTAGTTTCTCCACAAATTTGGCTCCCATCACATTTAGTGCAGTTTATAATCCTTACTCTACAATCAGATTTGTTCTATATTTGGTTGCTTTTTAACAGTCCTGTCCTTCGTGTCTAAAACGATGCTTATTATTTGTGGTCAGATCTTGAGAGTGAACTAGGAAGTACAGCAACACTGCGTTCAATGGCCCTTTAAAATTCTGGTCCAACCACTCTACAAAAGGAAGAGCTCACAGCTTCCTGAAGATGGCCCCCTTCCTCCGGCCTCACACTGGCTGGCCATTGTTTATGGATCAGGCGGTCTTCCAGAGGCCTCAGTCTGACTTCCCCAGTGCTGCATCCTTCCTGGGGAAGATGGTTAAAAGGGTTCACCAGGATCTGCACCTGGCCTTCTTTATCTGTAAATCAACAATGTGCATTTTCTTTTGTTTTTAACCAAGCCTGTGTCCTCACCAGGCCAGTAGCCTATATGAGCCGAATGATTTGGTTATACTTCATGGATATTCATGCTTTTCTAAGAAAAATTGCAAGATTCTAATCGCCAACTATTCTACATGCCCAAATGAAAACTGACTGAGACATTCATTTTATCAGCACCTTAGTCTCTCCTTACCTAGTACACATTCTTCTAGAAAGGACAGCTGAGTTTTAAAAGATTCTTCTATTTTTCCCTATAAAGAACATTTTCAGAACTCTCAGGCATTATTTAAAAGGGGAAAAAGACATTAAATTGGAAGCCTATCAAATGCTCAATTTAAAATAAGGACAAGTTCAGTGAGAAAATAGTTCCACCTCTCAACTTCCTTTTCCTTAAGAATACTTTCCATAATTGCACAACAATCTCAGTTTTCTTTAAGTTTCTGTAGCTCTTACAGACTGCACCATACCATCTGTGACTTACTCTTACAATATCTATTTAAATCATTAACTGCTTCTAATCATTCTTTAAAATGAATCTCTCACTAATCTAACAACATTATACATTCTTTAAAGCTAGGAAACAAACATCTAGTCTCCTACTCAAGGTTATGGCTGGTATCCTATTGGGCATTACTAGGGAAGGAATTCCTGTTGATTCTGTTTTCATGAATATTGTTAGAGAGGCAATGAAATAAATAATCTTGCAAAACAATGTGAAAGGGGAACAAAAAAACAAAACAATCACTAATATCTCAATTATTTTCTTTTTTCCATGAATATTGCTTCATAATAATGAATATTGCTTCAATAATGAATATTGCTTCTTGTTTAAAAAAATCTCAATTCAGTTCAGTCGCTCAGTCATGTCTGACTCTTTGTGACCGCATGAACCACAACACACCAGGCCTCCCTGTCCATCACCAACTCCCGGAGTTCACTCAGACTCATGTCCATCAAGTCAGTGATGCCACCCAGCCATCTCATCCTCTGTCATCCCCTTCTCCTCCTGCCCTCAATATTTCCCAGTATCCGGGTCTTTTCCAATGAGTCAGCTCTTCGCATCAGTTGGCCAAAGTATTGGAGTTTCCAGCTTCAAAATCAGTCCTACCAATGAACACCCAGGACTGATCTCCTTTAGGATGGACTGGTTGGATCTCCTTGCAGTCCAAGGGACTCTCAAGAGTCTTCTCCAACACCACAGTTCAAAAGCATCAATTCTTCTGCGCTCAGCCTTCTTCACAGTCCAACTCTCACATCCATACATGACCACAGGAAAAACCATAGCCTTGACTAGATGGACCTTTGTTGGCAAAGTAATGTCTCTGCTTTTGAACTGCTATCTAGGTTGGTCATTTTTCTTCTGAGGAGTAAGCATCTTTTACTTTCATGGCTGCAATCACCATCTGCAGTGATTTTGGAGCTCAAAAATATAAAGTCAGCCACTGTTTCCCATCTATATCCCATGGAGTGATGGGACTGGATGCCATGATCTTCGTTTTCTGAATGTTGAGCTTTAAGCCAACTTTTTCATTCTCCTCTTTCACTNCTCTTCTTAATATCTTATGCTTCTGTTAGGTCCCTACCATTTCTGTCCTGTACTGAGCCCATCTTTGCATGAAAGATGATTTGCATGAAAGATTGAGCCCATCTTTGCATGTTCCCTTGGTATCTCTAATTTTCTTGAAAAGACCTCTGCTGCCACTAAGTCACTTCAGTCGTGTCCGACTCTGTGCGACCCATAGACGGCAGCCCACCAGGCTCCCCCGCTCCTGGGATCCTCCAGGCAAGAACACTGGAGTGGGTTGCCATTTCCTTCTCCAGTGCATGAAAGTGAAAAGTGAAAGTGAAGTGGCTCAGTCAAGTCTGACTTCTATCAACCCCATGGACTGCAGCCTACCTCTGTCCATGGGATTTGCCAGGCAAGATCTCTAGTCTTTCCCATTCTATTGTTTGTTTCTGATTCCTAATCTCAATTAGGAAGTTCAATAATGGAACACGATCTGCTTAGGTACTGAGAAAAATTTAGTGTCAGTAGGAACAAGGGATGAATAAACCCCCAAAATGCTAAGATTCCAGATCTTTTAAAATATTAGTTTCTTGTCTGATTCATAGCTAATTAATTCCACACAAATATGAAAAAGGGTGAAAGATAAGGGAAAGAGGATTTTCCTAATTTCACTCTATAATTGAGCATCCCGCTTACAAAGCATTAGATTGAAATTGATGAAAAAATTTCATAAATTCAAAGCACTTAAACCAAGATCATTCCCAGCTGATAAAAGTCAAGACTGTAATAACAAAAGAGCACATCTATTAACGAGATGACAAAGCCAAAAATATTGAACTAATTTCCTTGCTAAAAAGCATTACTGAAATATTTCTGATACTTTTTTTATAGCAAGCAATCTTACAAAAATCTTCCCTGACATGAAGTTCCTGTTTTTATAGACTGACCGTGAGCTTCACTTTAATCTATCCCGGTTGCTTTTGGAAGTAGAAATTATTCTAGCAAGAAATTACATACAGTAAAGAAAGTGTTCCGAAGGCAGAATGAAGAGATGCGTTATACAGTGATCATCTAGCTAAAGAGCATATTAAAAAGCAGAGACGTTACTTTGCCAACAAAGGTCTGTCTAGTCAAGTTAGGGTTTTTCCAGTAGTCATGTATGGATGTGAGAGTCAGACCATAAAGAAAGCTGAGGACCGAAGAACTGATGCTTTTGAACTGTGGTGCTGGAGAAGGCTCTTGAGAGTCCTTTGGACAGCAAGGAGATCCAGCCAGTCAATCCTAAGGAAATTAGTCTTGAATGTTCACTGGAAGGACTGATAATGAAACTGAAGCTTCAATACTTTGGCCACTTGATGTGAAGAATTGATTCATTAGAAAAGACCTTGATGCTGGGAAGATTGAAGGCAGGAGGAGAAAGGGACAACAGAGGGTGAGATGGTTGGATGGTTTCACCAACTCGATGAACACGAGTTTGAGCAAGCTCCAGGACGTGGTGATGGACAGGGATGCCTGGCATGCTGCAGTCCATGGGGTCACAAAGAGTCAGACACAACTGAGCAACTGAACTGACTTAAAAAGTTTGTCAAGAATATCCACTGGTCATAGCAAACACCCTTTTCCAACAACATAAGAGATGACTCTACACGTGGAGATCAGCAAATGGTCAATACCAAAATCAGAATGATTATATTCTTTGCCTCAGCAGATGGGAAAGCTCTGTAGTCAGCCAAAAACAAGATCTACAGCTGACTGTGGCTTAGATCATCAGCTCCTTATTGCAAATTCAAACATAAATTGAAGAAAGCAGGGAAAACCACTAGGCCATTCAGGTATGATCTAAATCAAATCCCTTATGATTATACCCTGGAGATGACGAGTAGATTCAAGGGATTAGATTTGGTAGAGTATCTGAAGAACTATGGCCAGAGGTTCATAACATTGCATAGGAGGCAATGACCAAAACCATCCAAAGAAAAAGAATTGCAAGAAGACAAAGTGGTTGTCTGAGGAGGCTTTGCAAATAGCTGAGGAAAGAAGAGAAGTGAAAAGCAAAGGAGAAAAGGAAAGATATACCCAACTGAATGCAGAGTTCCAGAGAATAGCAAGGATAAGAAAGCTTCTTAAGTAAACTTTGGAAAAGACCCTTACACTGGGAAAGATTGAGGGCAGGAGAAGAAGGGGGTGACAGAGGATGAGATAGTTGGATGGAATCACTGACTCAATGGACATGAGTTTGAGCAAACTCTGGGAGATGGTGAAGGACAGGGAAGGCTGGCACGATGGAGCCCATGGGGTCAGAGAGTCTGACATGACTTAGCGACTAACCAAACAAAACAAATTCCTGAACCAGAATTTATTAAATGGCTGACCCTCAAAATCCCTTCAACAGGAATAATGTTAAGTCCCTTTTCCATGTTACTATTAAAAAAAAAAAAAAACTGTTTGCTTTTCACAGTACATAAGCCATCAAGCAGAAATACATACTTCAGATCAGTATTCTATTGTATTATAGAATTCATTTTTAATACCACCCTTGGGACTTCCCTGGTGGTCCAGTTGCTAAGACTCCATGCTTCCAGTGCAAAGGGCCCAGGTTCAATCCCTGGTCAGGGAACAAGATTCCCTATGCATCAACTAAAGAGCTCCCATGCTGCAACTAAAGATCCTCCATACTGCAAGGAAGATCAAAGATCCCACCTGCTGCAACTAAGACCTGATGTGGCCAAATAAATTTTTTTTTAAATAAAACTACCCTTAAGCTTCCCTCGTAGCTCAGTCAGTAAAATAATCTGCCTGCAATGCGGAAACCCAGGTTCGATTCCTGGGTCGAGAGGATCCCCTGGAGAAGGAAACGGCAACCCACTCCAGTATTCTTTCCTGGAGAATCCCATAGACAGAGGAGCCTGGCAGGCTACTGTCCATTGGGTCTCAAAGAGTTGGACATGATTGAGGGATTAAACCATCACCACCGCTCTTAATGGGCTTTCCTGGTGGCTCAGATGGTAAAGAATCTGTCTGCAATATGAGACATGTGTTCAATCCCTGGGATGGGAAGATTCCCTGGAGAAGGGCATAGCAACCCACTCCAGTATTCTTGCCTGGAGAATCCCCATGGACAGAGAAGCCTGGTGGGCTACAGTCCATGGGGTTGCAAAGATTCAGACACAATTGAGTGACTAAGCACAGCACAGCAACCACCCTTAATAGTCATTATAAAGATGAAATACTTTCGGGTAAGAAGGTAAACAAAGCAAACTTTGGGAGATAAGCAGGTGAGATTTACAAGATTGAAATTTCCTGTGACTCATGTGGCTTGATTCTGGTAAATGATTAAGAGGACAAGAGCTTTGAATTCACACCTACTGTCCTTTCACAAAACTGAAACAGGATAGAAAATAGCAGTATCCTGGCAGGCCAGCAGCCACTCAGCTGATGCAAAATGTTTTTCCGGCTAAGCAGCAACGCCAGTGCCCCTACTCACCCCACCCTGGCCCCCTGACCCCTGAATAACTGTGTAGCAAACTCTCTTTCCAGTTTACACTTGAGCAGAAAGAGGAGCTCATAAATCCAGGGAACTTCCTCCTTAAATTAGGGTGGCTTCTTTGCCAGATGCTCATTTTTACTGGCTTTCTTCTCCACAGAACAATGAAGGGTGGGGGTGGGGAGGAGATGAAAACACACTCATTGTATCAGTGATTTCCAACAGGCAACAGCAAGAGCGAGCAGGAAGCAAGCACAAACATATCACCAAACCTCCCTGGGCACCCCATGAGCAGTACAATAGAGCAACGCAGTGGGCTCTAGAAACAGCAGCATTATTTGAACAATTGGCGAGCGAGATGGAAGCCATAAAAGTAATGTAACGCATTGAAGATAGTTTTTCCCCCACTTTTGGACGTAGTCAGATATTACTTGGCCAGCTACATAACCCATTTGTCTTTGCATCCCCACCCATCAGTAAATTTTTTTAATCTCATGTTCTATTCACACACTGGTCCATCAACAACTTGACTGGAGCCTGATGATTTTCCTTTTGGTTATTTTCAAGCCTAGAAACTGTCTCCTGAAGATAGTTTTCTCCAGTGGGGAGGGCAAGGCCGAATGGGATTCCCAAGTGTAGGCTGTGGCTCATCACCAAAGCATGGAATCAACGGGTTTTCTAAGCTTCACACACACAATCTCGACCGCAGAAGCTGAAGAGACGCATCTGTGGCCCGTGCATGTAGCAGAGCCCTTATACTCTTGGCTCCAAAACAAGTTGGCCCAGAGGCCAAAGACTTCCAGGAAAGTTTATGTTCGAGTACATCGTAAACTGGCAGTAAGGTCCTCACAGAATCGGCCTGAGCAGGGTGGTAATGTTTTTAATTTTCAAAGAAAAGGAGTGAACATAAACACCATGGACCTGCATTTTATCTTCCCTCATCCTTCCAACCCCAAGCCCCCTCCTTGCCCTGACCCCTCATTTAACTCATTCCCTGCTGCTGCTGCTGCTGCTGCTGCTAAGTCGCTTCAGTCGTGTCCAACTCTGTGTGACCCCAGAGATGGCAGCCTACCAGGCTCTTCTGTCCCTGGGATTCTCCAGGCAAGAACACTGGAGTGGGTTGCCATTTCCTTCTCCAGCACATGAGAGTGAAAAATGAAAGTGAAGCTGCTCAGTCGTGTCTGACTTTGCGATCCCATGGACCGCAGCCCACCAGGCTCCTCCGTCCATGGGATTTCCCAAGCAAGAGTACTGGAGTGGGGTGCCATTTGATGCTTTAATTCCATTGCATCCATTCCTCCCCCATTCCTCTTTTGGTAAGTTTCCTCATCAACTCTACTGTGGCAAAATTAACACTAAAACATTTTAGTACAAGTTTTATATCGCTCCCACTAACAGGCAAAATTAGAGATGGCATCTGGTTTTCTAAATTAGGGAGATTTAAAAGGGTCTACTGTACACTTTCCTCGCTCATCCATAAGTAGAAACAAAATGCTGATTCAAAAATCTATTCTATTCATTGTGGTTTATCACTAAAATATAGGTAATGTTTTTATATGCCTCTAGTGGCAAAACTTTCAAATCATGACTACCACTCTCTGCACATTTTGACTAGCAAAATTTATTAAAATTGTCAACCACGTAAAAAAATAAATTTTTAAAAAAGAGAAAAAACTGTCAATCATGAAAAACTTTGCTGACAATGTAATCTTTGGCAGGTCATCTTCACAATGTCATCTAAGCTTAAGATGCAAACTTTGCATTTTTTAAAAAACTTGTTCAAGTTTACAATGTTCACTGTAGTCAATGAAAAAACCTAGCACAGAGGCCTAAGAAGTCAGTCTCCACTTCCCACACTCACCTCCTGAAAAGAGGCAGTGGTGGACACACAGTAAGCACAGAGGATCTGCAGCTACCCTGTGCTCTGGAGTCAGCTGTCACGCTCAGCTTGGTCCTTCTTCCATGCTGCTCTTTCTCCTTAAATGTCACATCCCCTACTGCTACAGGCAACAGGGGAGGGCTTCCTCCACTGTGGTGCAACGCACTTCTACAGCTGGCTCCTCCCTATGAGGGGAAGGCTGAAAAGCAGACTCTATTAGAGTGCATTTAGAAGGCATGAGGATGAGGACAAGAACGCTGGGGTCCCAGAACTGCCAAATAAAGCAGGCTAACTTCAGGTGTAGTATTTCTGGCCTCTGGGGATGCTGCTTTCTCTTTTTCTATCTGTTTTGACATCAGGATTATTTTGCTGCTGTTGTTCACTTCCCATCCATTCATCCCCACTACAAGGAAAACACCAGCTATTCCTCCTCCCCGATCTCCAAGAGTTTCTTTTGGTTAGAGAGCTCATCTCATGGTTTTAGCCTGTGAGCTAGTATCAAGCAACTTTTACTGGGGAGGAGGAGGGCACCCCCCAGATTCTACCATTCACCATCCTACGGGCTCTCCACAGTCTTCATTCGCAGTGACGGGCCACTCCACTCCCTGCCCCGTGGACTGTGAGCTCACACTCTCTTTGGAGTTTGACCAGTGGCCTTGTCTTTCCATTTCTCCAAATGCCTCATCTTCTTTTCATAGGAAGGAATATTGTGACAGGGTTCTCTGACTCTGGCTACCAACTACTTTCCAGAAATTCTGCAGTATTTCTTGCCCTGTAATCATTCGTTTCCTATTTCCTAGGGGTTTTTTCCTTTTGTGTCATTTCAACGGGAAGAGAGAGAATCCATATAAGTTGTAAATACATCCACCCTGTACAGAGTTCCGAATATCCACAATCCTCCAACTCACTTTCCAACTGACACCAAAACCATGTGTGAATATCCTGCAGACTGCTTCAGTTCAGTTGCTCAGTGGTGTCCGACTCTTTGTGACCACATGGACTTTAGCACGCCAGGTTTACCTTACTCAGATTCGTGTCCATCAAGTCGGTGATGCCATCCAACCACCTCATCCTCTGTCATCCTCTTCTCCTCCTGCCTTCAACCTTTACCAGCATCAGGGTCATTTCCAATGAGTCAGTTCATCACATCATGTGGCCAAAGTATTGGAGTTTCAGCTTCAGCATGTCCTTCCAATGAAAATTCAGGACTGATTTCCTATAGGATGGACTGGTTGGATCTCCTTGCAGTCCAAGGGATTCTCCGTGGTTTTCTCCAACACCACAGTTCAGAAGCATCAACTCTTTGGCACTCAGTTTTCTTTATAGTCCAACTCTCATATCCGTACATGAGCACTGAAAAACCATAGCTTTGACTAGACAGACCTTTGTTGGCAAAGTAACGTCTCTGCTTTTTAATATGCTGCCTCGGTTGGTCATAGCTTTTCTTTCAAGGATCAAGCGTCTTTTAATTTCATGGCTATACTCATCATCTGCAGTGATTTTGGAGCTCCAAAATAAAGTCTGTCACTGTTCCATTGTTTCTCCATCTATTTGCCATGAAGTGATGGGACCTGATGCCATGATCTTTCTTTCTCCATTCTCTTCTTTCATCAAGATGCTCTTTAGTTCTTCTTTGCATTCTGCCAAAAGGGTGGTGTCATCTGCATATCTGAGGTTATTGATATTTTCCAGAAATCTTGATTCCAGCTTGTGTTTCATTCAGCCCAGCATTTCACATGATGTATTCTGCATATCAGTTAAATAAGCATAGTGACAATATACAGCCTTGATGTACTCCTTTCCTGACTTGGAACCAGTCTGTTTTTCCATATCCAGTTCTAACTGTTGCTTCTTGACCTGCAAACAGATTTCTCAAGAGGCAGGTCAGGTGGTCTGGTATTCCCATCTCTTTCAGAATTTTCCACAGTTTCTTGTGATCTACACAGTCAAAGGCTTTGGCATAGTGAATAAAGCAGAAGTAGATGTTTTTCTGGAACTCTCTTGCTTTTTTGATGATCCAGTTGATGTTGGTAATTTGATCTCTGGTTCCTCTGCCTTTTCTAAATCCAGCTTGAACATCTGGAAGTTACCAGTTCATGTACTGTTGAAGCCTGGCTTGGAGAATTTTGAGTATTACTTTACTAGTGTGTGAGATGAGTGCAACTGTCTGGTAGTTTGAACATTCTTTGGTATTGCCTTTGTGATTGGAAAGAAAATTGACCATTTCCAGTCCTGTGACCACTTCTGAATTTTCCAAATTTGCTGGCATATTGAGTGCAGCACTTTCACAGCATCATCTTTTAGGATTTGAAATAGCTCAACTGGAATTCCATCACCTCTACTAGCTTTGTTCATAGTGATGCTTCCTAAGGCCCATTTGACTTCGCATTCCAGGATGTCTGGCTCTAGATGAGTGATCACACCATTGTGGTTATCTGGGTCATGAAGATCTTTTTTTGTACAGTTCTTCTGTGTAATCTTGCCACCTCTTCCTAATATCTTCTGCCTCTGTTAGGTCCATACCATTTTTGTCCTTTTTTGTGCCCATCTTTTTGTCTGGCTCTAGATGAGTGATCACACCATTGTGGTTATCTGGGTCATGAAGATCTTTTTTTGTACAGTTCTTCTGTGTAATCTTGCCACCTCTTCCTAATATCTTCTGCCTCTGTTAGGTCCATACCATTTTTGTCCTTTTTTGTGCCCATCTTTGTATAAAAATTTCCCTTGGTATCTCTAATTTTCTTGAAGAGAACTGTAGTCGTTCCCATTCTATTGTTTTCCTCTATTTCTTTGCACTGATCACTAAGGAAGGCTTTCTTATCTCTCTGTGCTATTCTTTGAAACTCTACATTCAAATGGATGCAGAGTTCCATCTTTTGAGGAGGAGGAGAAAATTTTCCTTTACTCCTTTGCCTTTCACTTCTCTTTTCTCAGCTATTTGTAAGGCCTCCTCAGACAACCATTTTGCCTTTCTGCATTTCTTTTTCTTGGGGATGGTCTTGATCACTGCCTCCTACACAAGGTCATGAACCATCCATAGTTCTTCAGGCACTCTATCAAATCTAATCCCTTGAATCTATTTGTCACTTCCACTGTATAATCATAAGGGATTTGATTTAGGTCATACCTGAATGGTCTAGTGGTTTTCCCTACTTTCTTCAATTTAAGTCTGAAACTGCCAATAAGGAGTTCATGATCTGAGCCACAGTCAGCTCCTGGTCTTGTTTTTGCTGACACTATAGAGCTTCTCCATCTTTGGCTTCAAAGAATATAATCAGTCTGATTTCAGTATTGACCATCTGGTGATGTCCATGTGTAGAGTCTTCTCTTGTGTTGTTGGAAGAGGGTGTTTGCTATGACCAGTGCCTTCTCTTCGTAAAACTTGTTAGCCCTTGCCCTGCTTCATTTTCTACTCCGAGGCCAAATTTGCCTGTTACTTCAGGTATCTCTTGACTTCCTACTTTTGCATTCCAGTCCCCTATAATGAAAAAGACATTTCTTTTGGGTGTTAGTTCTAGAAGGTCTTGTAGGTCTTCATAGAACCGTTCAACTTCAACCTCTTCAGCATTACTGGCTGGGGCATAGACTTGGATTAATGTGATATTGAATGATTTGCCTTGGAAACGAACAGAGATCATTCTATCGTTTCTGAGATTGCATCCAAGTACTGCATTTGGGACTCTTTTGTTGACTATGAGGGCTCCTCCATTTCTTCTACGGGATTCTTGCCCACAGTAGTAGATATAATGGTCATCTGAGTTAAATTCACCCATTCCAGTCCATTTTAGTTCACTAAAATGTTGATGCTTACTCTTACCATCTCCTGTTTAACCACTTCCAATTTACCTTGATTCATGGACTTAACATTCCAGGTTCCTATGCAGTATTGTTCTTTACAGCATCGGATTTTACTTCAACACCAGTCACATCCACAACTGGGTATTGGTTTTGCTTTGGCTCTGTAAATACATCCACCCTCTACAGAGTTCCTAATATCCACAATTCTTCACCTCACTTTCCAACTGACACCAAAACCATGTGTGAAGATCCTGCAGATTGTTTCAAGTCAATCTAATTTAACTTACGGGCATTAATCTAGCTACTAGATTTAGAGACAAACTGAACAGAGTATAGGAAAGTACTGTGATTTAAAATACATACATACATACATAGGTATATCTATATATATGTGTATATATGAGTATACACACACACACATATATAAATGCATTTTGCATCCAAGTAGATATACAGTGAGCAAATTCTTTCAGTGTTATCTCAGCATTCCTCATTTTTCTTGGATGACCAGCGTATATCTTGGAAAAACAGCACTTTTGATTGAGCAAGTGTTGCTGGGGTGATCAAGGCTTCAGTGGCAATAATACAACTAGATTTAAGCAGCTAAAAAGCTGACCTGCTAGCTCTATGGGATCCACCAATAGCTGACCTTTCTCTTGCCCTCAAATGTCTAATAAGGTGATACTTGCCACTACCACCCACAGGCAACCTCTTTTAGAAAGACCTCATAGATGTAGACTGCTTCGTCTTAGAAGTGTGAAATTTACTATAACATCTACAAATCACAAACCCCAGCAAGGTCCAGTAAAGGGGCAATTCATTCCACAGTACTAATGTGAAACACTTTTGCAGATATGTAAAAAATAAATTTCTACAAAAAGTGATTCACCTAAAAGTGTTTTTATTATGTTTCAAAAACACATAAAGAATTTAATGCATTCCTCATGAACCCAGACCTGAACTTGCATGCGTGATCAGTCGCTTCAGTCGTGTCCAACTCTTTGCGACCCCATGCACCATAGCCTACCAGGCTCCTCTGTCCACGGAATTTTCCAGGCAAGAATATTGGGTGGGTTGCTATGCCCTCCTCCAGGGGATCTTCCTTACTCTGGGATCGAACCCAGGTCTCCCGCATTGCAGGGGATTCTTTGCCGCTAAGCTACCGGGGAAGCCTGAACCCAGACCCATCTCTTCTCAAATCTTAACCTACGCTAAATTTTCTTCAGATTTTTCTCAGATATGTTTTAAAGTTGTTTTTTTTAAGTAGTCATAGCATGACTGGATCAAGAATTAGGGAGAAAACCCATTAGAAAAGGGTTCCATTTTTATATAAGCCAGAATCTGAAATATAAACTATTATTCTTAGCTTACTTCCTAATATTCTTAGCTCTCACCATCAGCATCAATAGATAATATAAACTACCTTTATTTGAAGACATTCAACTTAATGACATACTTAAAAATCAGTGTTAGATTTAGATGAAATTAAAGCTATCTTTTCACCTAACTTCCCTACCTATGTTCATGAAAAAAATTTATGTTCTTTAATATCTATAATTAATGATTAATGAAAATGGCAGTACTTTAACTTTTGGAATGAAGTTTCTCTTTAAATGTAAAAGAAAACAAATGGCAAGCTTAACGATATTTTGAACAAGGAAATCAGAACTTTTATGACCACAAAGTCCCTCAGGGACAAGTTTTCTTTGCTTTTAGTAAATCAGATTTATGCAAAGGTTATCAGAGGCTGATACATTTATGGTCTGACATCATTACTGACATTAAAACTACCTAAGATGGTATACAAAGAGCACATAGCAAGGACCTGATAAATACTTGGGTTTATTTATTGTCCGGATTATACAGAAGAACCATTCAACAGCCTATTAAAGCAAATACAACTTGACTTTAATTACCTCACACTGAAGAAAAATCATTACCTTAAGCAGTTCCTTGATAACTCATTCTTGTTATTATATTTTGGTAGAATACCTATAAACCCTCAAATAACAGGATTATATAAATAACTAAGCCTACCAATACTGGGAATGATAAGATAGCTTTTTCATTCACAATGTGAGAAAGACACAAGAAAACAATCCCAAAAAAGATTTATTTCCTCCCCCTCCAAAAAAAACTTACAGAATTCAGTAGCCACCCCCACACCTCTTCAACCCTTGCAGAAAATAAAACCTGAACATCAAGGCTTGTAACTCATAAGGATGTTCCAAAGACTAACTTAAAGAAATATTAACTTATTTTCAAACTCTGGACATCTTAATTCCAAAAGCCAAAGAAAGTAAGTTAATAGTAGGGGCTGAGAAAAGATAAAAGTGTTTAACCTTCAAGAGAAAAATCCTATTAATTAGAAACTGCCCTTTCTCCAAAGTAGTCTCAGCTAACTGAGGTCTTAATTTGCTGTTCAGTCGCAAAGTCGCGTCCAACTCTTTGTGACCCCATGAACAGCAGCATGTCATGCTCCCCTGTCCTTCCCTATCTCCCAGAGTTTGCTCAAATTCATGTCCACTGAGTCAGTGATGCCATCTAACCATCTCACCCTCTGCTGCCCCTTCTGCTTCTGCCTTCAGTCTTTCCCAGCATCAGGGTCTTTTCCCATGAGTTGGCTCTTCAGATCAGGTGGCCAAAGTATTGGAGCTTCAGCATCAGTCCTTCCAGTGAATATTCAGGGACTCTAGTATTATTCTAGAATTATTGTATAGGGCTGTTCATAATAACCCGAAATGTTGACTTGAGTTAGAACAGTTAGACCCCAGTGCCCACCTTTCTATTACTCAGCCTCAGCTATATAAAGAAAGCATCAAATATTGTTAAGAACATAAAAAATTCTCCTAAAATAAAGGGTGGTGGGAAACTTGAGACTTGTGACACACACGAGTATGCAGGGTGGCAGGAAACATCCTGTAAATTAGATTAATTTTATAGCAATTAGCTGATTTCAGAAGAGGTGCTGGAAGGTGATCACACAGACCTTCCACAGGCCAAGCAGGACAGCAATACACTTGAGCTGGGCTCCTGGTAACCACTGGACCAGCATGAGCCATTGCTACCTACTGAGGTCTCAAGATACCCATACCTTTTCAAGCAATTATTCCTAAATACAATATATTCCCAGTACTCTTCAAAAACTGCATGTTCTTCCCATGTCCCTGCACAACCTGGGGTGTGTTTAACAAACAGGTACATTTTTAAAGCTTTCTCTTTGGCAATGAATTCACTAAGCTTCTTCTCAAACTGTTCTTTCTCTGTAAAATGGAGGGGAGGGGTACTCTTGCTTAACAGGCAAATGCGGGGGGGGGGGAAGGAGGCAAATACAGCTCCCCGCCTTCTCCACCCCCACCTCTGCCCCACTGGAGAACAATATCCTTATTCAAAGAGTCACTGGATTTCCCCTTCATGGAATACTCTTACCACACTTAGGTTAAATATGCCTTTTTTTTTTTTACATTTATAATGTTATTATATGAAGTATTTTCAGTTTAAAAAAAAAAAACCATCAGATAAATTTTCAATGCACACAAATCGCTTTTAAGTTGAAAACAGCCCATTTCAGAGTATTTTAAACTCTAGGATAATTTTACTTTAAAAATAAAAATAACCAACAGCAAACATCAAATACCTATTCTTCTACTTCTGCTGAGTGTCCTTGAACATGGTCATCTCTCAAAGCCAGGAGCTACCGGAAAAACCCCAAGACAGTCTGCCACACTCAACATTCTTTTTTCCAAGACACAAAACACTGATGCACCACAGACTCCCAATTCCCCAAGAATGTCTTGTTTTCCTTCAGTAAAGCAAATCTCTTCTGCATCACTGCTTACAGTCTGAACCCCGAAGCCATTGATCTCTCCTTTTAATTAGGCTTGTTCATTGAGAAAATGGCAACACGGACTTTCAACATTACATAAGCAAGAAAAAAGGTACTGGTGCCAAGACCTGGGACTGAGGCAAATATTTAAAGTCATTTTGTAAATGTTAGGTGTCTGATGGAAAAAACTGAGAAACCCTGGACCTGCACACCAATGGCACTGTTAAAATTCAGCATGTGAGGAGGAAAGGAGGCCAAAATAAACCACATGCGAAGGAGCCATTACATTAGAAATTGCTTACTTGGGCAGCTTCTGATTCAAAACAAATGCTCAGTGGAGGGGATCCATTGTCTGGCTCCAACTCTACACATACATTAAGCCTAGTGATGAATACCTGCACTCTTTATAAATCTATCATTGAGTCTTGATCACACAAACTGCATCTTCCTTACCCCAAAACAGGAGCCTGGATCATGGGTATTTTCCGCCCCACCCCAACCTGGCCCCCCACATGGAAACTATGTCTGTGTATGGATTTCTCAAGAGACATCAAATATTTGTAGCTATTAGCTACAAATAACTAGCTTCAAGAGAAGACCGATCCCTATAGTGAGTAGTCTAGAAACACATGTGCATGGCTACAGCGCTGGAGCCTTGGCAAGCTCTCCGCCGGTGAAGCAGAGCATGGACACAGTAATGAGCTATTCCATGCAAATACTGTCCATGTGGAATCCTTCCCTGGGGCTCAGTGTAGGAGGGAGGGCGCAAGTGAGAGAGCAGAGGACCGCGGTCAGCCTGGCGGTCTGCTGTTCAGCTCCTGATGACAACTCCTAAGGGCTGGTCCCTAGGAAGAATTCTGAGCTTCCATGACTAGGTTTAGGAAGTCTGCCATACACGTCATGTGCCAAGTTCATAGACAGAATCCAAATTGTAGTTATTAGCTGAACTGGGTTGAAAACCTCTTGAACCCACAGGCAAAAACTAGTAGACTTGTCACTTTCTTTTTTGCTTTTTTTTTCTTTTTTAAAACATGTCTGTCGTTCTGGTTATGGAAATAGTTGATTCTAATTTTAACCAATACCTACTACTGTTTCAGCACATTCCTCTGGTTAAAGGAAACTATGACTTTCCAGTCAGTGACTACAATGACACAGACATGAACTTGGAGAATTAAGCTTTCAGTTTTCAGCCACACCAAGATGTTATTCTAAGTATTTCTTTTTAAAGTTAATGTGTCATGATCTTTATGGAATTCCTATTACTACAGGATTATACCATAAGATTTAATAGCCTCATATACTCAAACACAGCTGATACACAAAAATTTTGCATCCTCTGACAGAAAGAGATGGATTTCTTTTTTCTTTTTTTCAAATAGAATTGAAGATTCTTAGCCTCAGTGGCCTGCAACCAAGGAGACATGATTTTAATTCATGAAACAGAGGGTGCTGTACTCAGTTGTGTCAGACTCTTGCGACCCCATGGGCTATAGCCCGCAAGGCTCCTTTGACCATGGGATTTTCCCAGGCAAGAGTACTAAAGTGGGTTGTCATTTCCTTCTGCAGGGGAACTTCCCATCCCAGGGATCAAATCCATGTCTCCTGCATTGGTAGGAGGATTCTTTACCACTGAGCTACCTAGGAAGCCCCATGAAACAGAAGACCACATGAAAGAACTCACAAAAGACAACCTAGAGAAAGACAGTTAATTCTTTTTCTTAATAATTCATCAATGACCTCAGTTTTGTCTTGTTTAGCTGTTAAGTCATGTCTGACTCTTTTGTAGCCCCATGGACTATAACCCGCCAGGCTCCTCTATCCATGGGATTTCCCAGGTGAGAATAGTGGAGTGGGTTGCCATTTCATTCTGCAGGGGATCTTCATGACCCAGGGACTGAACTCACATCTCCTGCATTGGCAGGTGGATTCTTTACCACCGAGCCATCAGCAAAGCCCCACTTCGATTTACCTGATGTTTTCAAAGACTATAAAAGAGTAATAACTGGGACAGTACCAGGAAAAGCAGTAGTAGCTACACTAGTTATGATGGTGGGGAGCAGCAGCAGCCAACATTTATAGAATGCCAGAAACATTCAAAGGCTTTGAAAGATATTTAATCATCACTACTACCCTATGGAGGAGGTAAGTACAGTTATCCCCATTTTGTAGAAATGAAGAAAATAAGGCATTAGTTCAGTTCACTCACTCAGTCATGTCTGACTTTTGCGACCCCATGGACTGCAGAATGCCAGGTTTCCCTGTCCATCACCAATTCCCGGAGCTTGCTCAAACTCATGCCCATTGAATCAGTGATGCCATCCAACTATCTCATTCTCTGTCATCCCCTTTCCCTCCTGTCTTCAATCTTTCCCAGCATCAGGGCCTTTTCAAAAGAGTCAGTTCTTCACATCAGTTGGCCAAAGTATGGAGCATCAGTCCTTCCAATGAATACTCAAGACTGATTTCCTTTAGGATTGACTGGTTTGATCTCCTTGCATATGGCATACAGCATAGAGAAGTTTTTTTAAAAAGTACTCAAGTCATTCAGCTATTAAGCCAGAAATCAAATCAAAATGTCTAGCTTAAGAATCTATACTCCTTTTATCACATGGTCTCATACACAAAGCCCATCAAAGCCAGTCTTATGAAAACGACCACAGACATTTCTTCAGAGATGACATACAGATGGGCAGTAGGCACATGGAAAGATGCTGAACATCACTAATTAGTAGAGAAATGCAAACCAAGACTACCATGAGGTATTACCTCAGTCCTGTCAGAATGGCCATCATCAAAAAGTTTATAAATAATAATGCCGGAGAGAGTGTAGAGAAAATGGAACCTTCCCACACTGTTGGTGGGAATGTCAACTGGTGCAGCCACTATGGAGAACAGTATGGAGGGTCCTCAAAAAACTAAACATACAGCTGCCATATGATCCAGCAATCCCACTCCTGGGCGTATATCCAGACAAAACTGTAATTCAAAAATATACACGTGCCCCTGTGTTCACAGCAGCACTGTATGTCCATCGACAGATGAACAGACAAAGATATGGTACACATATACAATGGAATACTACTCAGCCATAAAGAAGAATGAAATAATGCCATTTGCAGCAACATAGGTGGATCTACCAGGTGGCGCTAGTGGCAACAGACTCACCTACCAATGCAAGAGATGGAAGAGATGCAGGTTCGATCCCCGGGTCAAGAAGATTACCTGGAGAAGGAAATGGTAACCCACTCCAGTATTCTTGCCTGGAGAATCCTATGGACAGTGAAGTCTGGTGGGCTATGGTCCATGCGGTTGAAAAGAGTTGGACATGACTGAAGCAACTTAGCATGCATGGGTGGATCTAGAGATTATCGTACTAAGTGAACCAGAAAGACAAATACCATATGATATCACTTCTGTGTGGAATCTAAAATATAACACAAATTAACCATCTATGAAACACAAACCAACTCACAGACATGGAAAACAGATTTGTCTTTGCCAGGTTTGGGGTGGGGGTGTTGGGGATGGATTGAGAGTCTGGGGTTAGCAGGTACAATATAAAATGAATAAACAAGTTCCTATTGTACAACACAGGGCACTATATTCAAAATCCTGTGATAAATCATAATGGAAAAAAATTTTTTTAAGAATGTATATATATGTATAACTGAATCATTTTGCTATACAGCAGAAATTAACACAACATTGTAGCCAGCAGGGAAGCCCATAAATCAACAGTAAGTCAATTTAAAACAACTTTTAAAGACTAAATCAAAAAAAAAAAAAAAGACTAAATCAACATTTTTTAAAGCTATAAAGTGAAATAAATGATCATAAACTTCCCCTCAGGCTGATGTGTATCAGAGAAGAACAAGAATGAGTAAGACTCAATGCATCACATTATCACATACTGTTCAGTATGAGTCCTGCTATTTGTGGAACAAATATGCTGCCTCAAGATATGAATGGAAAGGAATCCATGTACATGCAATTAGGCTGTATCTAGAAAATTAACATCAACTGGAGGAAAAAGAAAATCCTATCCTCTCCTTAAAAAAAAAGTGTTTTTTTGTAAAAGACAATACACAGTTCCAGTTCTGTGAATTTAAGTTGTTGTTGCCTTTTTTTTTTTTTTTAAGGCATGCATGCTAGGGCTTTGTTATTTCTTCCTTTTACAGCATAGTGTTCATTTAGGTATTTGAGACTTTCACAGGGACCTGTCATTGACTATTTACCTACGATCTCGCAGAGAAAGGTAAGAATGCTGCCTCCTGCGTCCTTAACAAGGCTCTACTGTGCTCAGTGTAGCCAAGGTCACCTGAGCAAATCCACTGGGCTCCTCTCCATGGTGAAGGAGAGTTCACAATTGAAATCAGTTTGTGTAAAGCTGGCCGAGGCAGTGTGATTTAAGAGGCAACTCTGAGAATTACCCAAATGCCTGAATGGAGTCATAAAGGAAGGCAGTGATTCCCAGGCGAGCATTACGGGTTTATTTATGCAACCAAGTTTCCTCCATCAGTCTACCAAGAATGGTCCAAAAGCAGCAAACTGAAAACAGGATATAAATAAAATTTTTTCAACAGGATGTTAATTTCCTAGAAGATCTATCAATTATCAGGTTGATCTGAACAGAGATGACATAACTGAACAGTCCTACATGGAACACAAGCATCTAACGTGAATTGCTTAGTTTAGATTATACAGTATGCAGGTAGGCTGTATCTACAAATTAGGGTTACCTGAGAAGTTTCATTAAAAAGGATGGATGCCTAGGCTCTGCCCCAACAATTAAAGCAGAATCTCTGTGGAAGGTGAGATTTTTTTTTTAAAGCTTCTCACTTGCAATGCATATGGAACCAGGAAAAAAGAAATAGTATTTCTTTTAACAAAGCCAATATCTTGCTTTTTGGCTGTTGAAAGTGCTATATCAGTCAGAGGCATCATCTGAAAGGAAATGGATGATTATGAAGGAGGGGAAGTGTTAAAATTTGGTCAATTAAATATTTTAAGAAAATATACCATAAACTGTTTGTTGTTTTTTTTTTCAATTCAGTTATCTCTTGGGGGATTTAAACCTTAAGTAAAAACCTGCTGATAAGCAGCAGATACAGAGAGATTTTACGTAGAACTCTCCTACTGAAAAATAATTTTTAAAAACATAAACCTGAATTTCTTATACAGGTAGTATTTTCTTTAGAGAGCAATAAACAAGTACCTACAATAAATTTATTTAAACACCCACTCAGAGGCTGACTGGCTATGCAGAAACACATACATTATGTTTAAAACCTGTTAACAGATATGAGAGATGTTGCTGTGTATTGCTACTGTTGTCAAGTCGCTCAGTTGCATCTGACTCTTAGTGACCTCGTGGACTGTAGCCTGCCAGGCTCCTCAGTCCATGAGATTCTCTAGGCAGAATACTGGAGTGGGTTGCCATTTCCTTCTTCAGAGGATCTTCCTGACCAGGTGATAGAACTCGCATCTCCTGTTGGCAGGCGGATTCTTTACTACTGAGCCCTGGAGAAGTCCATTCCTGTGTGTATTTTACAAAATTCAATAAGTACGTATAGACACACAAAAGCCAAAATTTTGTTTCTACTATGCTCAAAAAGACGCTTACTCCTTGGAAGAAAAGTTATGACCAACCTAAATAGCATATTCAAAAGCAGAGACATTATTTTGCCGACTAAGGTCCATCTAGGCAAGGCTATGGTTTTTCCTGTGGTCATGTATGGATGTGAGAGTTGGACCATGAAGAAAGCTGAGCACCAAAAAATTGCTGCTTTTGAACTGTGGTGTTGGAGAAGACTCTTGAGAGTCCCTTGGACTGCAAGGAGATCCAACCAGTCCATTCTGAAGGAGATCAACCCTGGGATTTCTTTGGAAGGAATGATGCTAAAGCTGAAGCTCCATTACTTTGGCCACCTCATGCAAAGAGTTGACTCATTGGAAAAGACTGTGATGCTGGGAGGGATTGGGGGCAGGAGGAGAAGGGGATGACCGAGGATGAGATGGCTGGATGGCATCACCGACTCGATGGACGTGAGTCTGAGTGAACTCCGGGAGTTGGTGATGGACAGGGAGGCCTGGCATGCTGTGATTCATGGGGTCGCAAAGAGTCGGACACAACTGAGTGACTGAACTGAACTGAAGCTCAAAAGTAAGTCATCCAAGAGGGAAACACCAGGCTCTTACTCCAGACCATGTAGAGGTCTCACTGGAAAAGCAAAAAGTGCACTCAAGTCTGGCAATATGTTTTTTTAATGCATATATTTGGTTTTGCTGTATGGAGTTTTCTTGAAAATGCCTATTATAATGAATCCTAGTTCACTGCACAGACCAATTAGCCCTTCGTAAATAGTCAGAAGACCCTTAACAGTCCCTTGGATTGCAAGGAGTTCAAACCAGTCAATCCTAAAGGAAATCAACCCCAAATATTCTTTGGAAGAACTGATGCTGAAGCACCAATACTTTGGCCTGAAGTGAAGCGCCGACTCACTGGAAAAGACCTGGTGCTGGGAAAGACTGAAGTCAGGAGAAGAAGGGGACAACAGAGGATGACATGGTTGGATGGCATCACCGACTGGATGGACATGAGTTTCAGCAAACTGCAGGAGACAGTGAAGGACAGGGAAGCCTGGCGTGCTACAGTCCATGGGGTCACAAAGAGTCACACACGACTCTGTGAGTGACTGAACAACAACATATGATCAACATTCCTAAAGTTATTTTTGATATAGAAATTATCTAAGTAAACTATCTTGGATGCAACTCCTAACTCTAATTCAAACAAAAGGGGAATATTATTAGACTCATGAGTTGTAGCAGTTAGATTAGATCTGCTAGGCCAACAGGTAGCTGTAGTCTGATGCATCATCAAGATTTGAGTCCGTCTGCTCAGGGTCAGCTACACCACCAAAGCTGCCTCGTTGTGGGATCCAGGTTGAAGAGGCAGTAGCTAGCTAGAGCATATTTTTCTCATGGCAATCACAGAAGCACCACAGCCCTATTACACTTAAGGCATCCCTATTTAAGCCATCTGATTGCATCATTCATTTATATTTCATTGGCCCAATAGGTTACAGTCCAAGTTCAACATCAATGAAGCAGGAAAAATACTAGCATGTAATGTAAGTCACATAGCAGAGGAGGAAAGTGAGACACGGAAATAATCTAATCTACAGCATCCATGATCCATAAATTTGCCACTTATAAGACAAACCAAAAAAAAAAAAAGGAGGGTTGGTGCAAAACTGACAGCACCACACAGACTCTAAAAATGCTCTATATTTTTAAAAGTAAGGTGGCAATGAGAATGAGGAGCTCTGAAACTAAGGGAGGAGCCAAAGAGTAGTACCAGTGAAGAAGTTGTTGCTGAAGCACGTATGATGAAATAGTTTAAATAGAACAGGTTCATGAAAACAGAATGAGAAATGCAGGTTTTCTAAATTCATAATATTTTAGGTATAACTAACCCTAAGAATGCGTGTGCCTGCGCCCGCGGACAGTTGCTCAGTCACGTCCGACTCTCTCGACCCTGCAGACTGTAGCCCGCCAGGCTCTCTGCCTATAGCATTCTCCAGGCAAGACTACTGGAGTTGCCATTTCCTCCTCCAGGTCATATTTCAGATCCAGAAATTGAACCCGTGTCTCCTTGCGTGGGCAGGTGGATTCTTTACCACAGAGCCACCTTAATTCTTTACTACGGAGCCTAATCCTTAATATATTTTCCATTATTTCATCTACATTCTGAGAAAGTTAGATATTCAAACTCAAAACTTGGGATCTCTCTCGAGAAAATAGGACATTGCCTTATTTGAGGATTGCCTTATATTCAGGTTCATACAGTTTCTATTGCTGTATCTGCCTTAAAATTCACCAGGCCACAAATGAATCTGGTCTTTCTACTTAGTCCACATAATCTTTTTAGTAAAGCTTGTCTGTCTTTATGATAATTCTATCAGTAAATACAAAGCAATAAAGCTTCCTGAAACTCAGCTCTCATGCTACATGTCTTTATATCATGAATATTTGTTCCAACACTTGATGTTAAACACACATGATTTTCAATGTAAAGAACTATTTCTTACTAACACTTCACCACCATAACACTGGAATGATGTTCTGTAATTTAGTTCTTTGGTGTATTTTACCTATGTACAATGATAACTGAGATATATTTCCATCAGGCTTTTCAGACAATGTAACCTTGGTCCCCAAGGTCCCTGAAGGCACTAAAGGAGCCTAGGAAATTAGAACTGTTTTGCTTTTCACTAGTTTATACACTGTGGCTCTGTATAAGTTTTAATTTTGGAAACCAAGGTTCCATTTTAATTTTTTTAACCACCAGTTATGAATTATCAATAGTGTTTAGACCAGTTTATCCAAGGGCTCAAGTTTCCTGAGGTTTGGTGTAGCAGACTGCTGAATTGGTAAAAATTACAAGTGGTATGAAGCAACAATGTGGCATTAAATTTAGAACCTGCTATGTTTACATGCGTATAGTTTGTGAATATATATACACCATGCATCACTTCATTTAACCAAAGACACCTTACTGGAAACATGTCAGACCATAATTATAAAGGATACAAGTCATTTTTATATTGTTATTGTCCAACCTATACTCAGTGTCCATCTTCTGCTTCCCTCTGCCTTTAAAAAAATAAATGTGTGAAAGAACTCCACCTATTTGGGAATGACCAGGATCTGAGAGGCTCCAAAAACCTAAATCAATCAGTCAACAATCTGCTCAAGACTCGTCTTTTTTGTTATCTTTTTTTTTTTTTTAAGACCCTGATTTGTCATGATCTCAGACCAACAGGAAGCAAAATTGAAAGGATTCAAAGAATTAAAACCCAAGTTTGAGACAAGGTGGTTAGCCCAAAAGCAGAATCTGGACACCATAGCTGAAGATTCCTCAAAGGTCATCTAACCCCCACGCCTCATTTTACAGATGACCAAGAGACCTTCCTAGTTCACACAGGTATTCCTTCAGCTCGCAGCCATCTCAGAATTTACTAAGGAAAATTTCAGTTCCACAAGTGAAAGCTAATGGTGAGTTGACTTTTCTCTAGTAAGTATTTGTGGGTTTAAGAAGCTCACAATCAGCCTATATTCCCTGTTAACCAAGGCAGCGAAGTATTTTTTGTAATTGTGCAGGATCAATATGACCAACTTTCTGACTAGGGAGGATTATCAAGCTACTTTGCCATATCTTTTCAGAAAACTTAAACATTTCCATACTTTTTGTGTCTAACCAGGGGTATTTCCATGTTTTGGGAACTAAACAGTGTTTATAATTCTGATGTCTGAACACTGCAAAAGGTCAAGATCCAGATGATCAATGCAACTGCCCAGATAGGAAATCCTGCCTCCAAATTAGACAAGGGACTCACCTCTCAGCCCAGACCTCCTCCCATGAGCTCTTATTGCTTAGAGGTGAGGATTTCATGGTCAGCACAATTATTATTTCTTAAAAACCCCATAAACATGTCAGACACTAACTTCTGGCAGGGTGTTTGGTCTCTAGTGGAGAATTCTTAGTCTGGATGACCTTTGTGCAAGTCAAAGTCCTTCCTCATCTATAAAATGTTGGGAATACTTTTATGGGAAAATATATAGAAAACAAACACAAATGGCTAATAAAAATATATCACCAAAGAGTAAAGATAGCTGATCCTTTAACGACAGTCATTCCTAGAATGGTGCAAGCTTGGGTATTTCAACCAGCTGCCACCAAAGACTCTTTGAAAGGAAGTCACATTGTTGACATCATTCACAGGCTCCTTAGGATACCATTTAAGGCAGAAACTTTGAAATGAATTGTCATTGTGTTCATAAAAGGGACTACTCCAACCCTGAAAACCATGATATGGCAGGCACCCCACTCAACAGATAGCTGGCCTTACTAAAAGAGTATAATCACCCATGATGTTAAATCTAAGATTGAGCCCATTTTCAGTTTCAACACCTCAGTCTAAGAGGCTGAGTATCTATCCTCATCCTCTCAATATTCATGTCTAAAAATTAAAAATAAAAAAACTAACAGCTTTCAGAGTCATTCAGAGGCAAAGTAACATCCCAGAATTTACTCAACAGCTACAAGGCATATAGCTTTATATGGATGCAATGATGAATCAGATACAGAGCCTATCTCACAAATTCTAATACTCTACCACCATGCATTTTACATTGGAATAGCAGTTACCAATTTTTGAAAATGATTTAACTTACTCATCTTTACACAATTATTAAAGGTGAGTTATTTACATACAGTTTTCTTCATTTTATAGATAAGCAAATCTATTTCAAAAGATTAAATCACCTGCCCACAGACAGTAAGCTTTAGGGACATAGCCTCCAAAAAGAGATAAAAATCCTTGCAATCAACTCAATGATACACATAAGACAACACTAACACCCCCTTCAAATGGCTGTGTGACTGCTTTCCTCCGCTTTCAGGCCTTCACATCAAGCACTGAACAGTAAAAGCTCCACACTATTAATACATAGTTCCACTCAGACCGAATTAATGGTCATTAGCGTTCATCAACAAAGCTCAGCCTACACATGCATTTTAAATAAGTGCTGACTACTCTTAATTTTATCAAATTACTTAAGCTCGTTTTCCATTTAATTAAAATGCTTTGCATTGAGAGTTACAACTCTTCAACCAACATTCAGATAAAAAAACAATTGTGAGTCACAGAGCCAAGGGCCTTTCCTGATGTCGGAATGGAGTGGCACAGGGCATGACCACGAGATGACATTCTGCTTAGGAAAGCAAGATGAGACAAGAGCAAGACAGTTTCTTGGTTTGGTTTTAAGTAAATTTGGCCTCTGATGAAACAAACTCCTGAGGGGCAGAAAATCCCAAATGGGATAAAATCCACAAATATTCATGGTCCAAGAAATTCAGTATGTGCCTTTCTTACACTAAGAGTTTCCTAACAGAGGAGTAATGTCAATATTTTCTATGGAGACCTTTCAATGCTTGGTCTGCACACACAGTATGAAATAAAGAGCGAAAGCAACTATTCAGATAGAAACAAAATGCAATCTTTGGCCTTGATTTTTTTGGATACTGTAAGCCCAAGGAACTTTGACTCATAACATCCCCACAATTTTCTCAATTCCCTGAACCACCACGTGAGTATTGTATATTAGACACCTCGGTAAATTATCAAGAAGCAAACCATAAACAGGATTTGGGGAACTCTTGGATCCTCTGTGCGCCATTCCCACAACTGAAGGGCAGTGACTCAAGGCACACATATACAAATAGATAGGCATTAAACACACACACACACACACAAATCACCTTGACTTTATGCAAGGCATAAGCTCTTTTTATTCTATTACTATATTTCCTTCCTATACAAGTCATAAGATCACGACCAACTACCTACTACGTAGATTCCAAGACCCAATCTTGATGAAGCGAAAGAAAGTGAAAGTCGCTCAGTTGTGTCCGACTCTCTGGGACCCCATGGACTATACAGTCCATGGACTTCTCCAGGCTAGGATACTGGAGTGCGTAGCCTTTCCTTTTTGCAGGGAATCTTCCCAACCCAGGGATCGAATCCAAGTCTCCAGCATTGCAGGTGGATTCTTTACCGCTGAGTCACAAGGGAAGCCCAATCTGGATGAACAGCTTGGGAAAAAAATACTTTACTGGGTCTCACGATAACACACAGTGGACCCACACCAAGAAGAAGGCTCTACCACAGGCCATCATAGTTCCCCAGGGGGAACTTGCAGTATTTTCAACTCCTTAAACATCTATCTTTAAAACTCTATGTACATAATTCCTATTCATCTTCACAATCGCCCTAGAAGCAGATACCATCATTTGCTCCTCTTTATAGACGGGAAACCGAGGCTCAAAAAGATCAAGCAACTTGCCCTAAGTTACATGATCAGTAGCAGAGTTAGAATGCATAAGCAAAGCATGTGACTACAAAAGGAATTCTAGGAATGGTATAATCATGACACAGCACATCCACGATCCCTTATCTGAGTCAAAAGTAATTCGGAATTCACAATTCTTTCAGAATTTAGTAAAGTAACAAACAGCGCGAGGTCCTCTTTAATCCTCACAGTGGTGCCTGGGTTAAAACAGTAGACAAAACAGTAGCAGAAACAATGAGCACACTAAGTCAGACAAGTCAAGGCTGCAGGTAGCCTGACTTTAGCTGAGGTCAGGGTGACTGCCAGGCGATCTCAGTTTGGCCAGGCTCTGCCCACCAAGGAATTACTGTAAAAGAAAAACTTTCCTGAAGCTTTTAATCTGAAATACATACCAATACAGAGATGCAGACCTGTACAAAAGAGCACAAATTGACATACAGGTGATGGAACTGGTTTCACATGCACTAACTGGACATCAAGAGCCTGTTGATTTTCTATCATCCGGAATTAGAAGATACTAATGATGGATGGCATTACTGACTCAATGGACATGAGTTGGAACTCTGGGAGACAGGGAAGCCCAGTGCTCTGCAGTCTACAAGGTCTCAGAGAGTCAAGACATGGCTTAGCGACTGAACAACAGAAGATACTAAACCAGGAACCTGAAGACATTTCAGGACACCACTGGGCAGTTCCTATTTCAATAAATATGTCTGATTCATAAAGCTTCACTACTGGAACATCAAAAGGCCAGGCTGATCAGAGTGATGAAATCACTTAGCCAGACCATATTATCATAAGATTGTCACTATTATCCCATCACTTTGTGTTTGATATCTTTCTTCCAGTGGGTAGTGCACAACCCAGTCTAGATGAGAGCAGGTCTGATGACCTGTTCTCAGATTTGGCTGTGCTCTGGAATCCTCTGGGGCACTTTCAGAAATCTCGATGCCCTGGTCCCACTCCTGAGGCTGTGATTCAGTCAACATGGGTTCAGCACAGGGTTCAGCCTGGTATTCGCCAATTTCAAAAGCTCCCCAGAGGGCACCTATTATGCAGCTAAGTTTGAGAACTGCAGAGTTATAAGACACACGCCAAGATGTGTCTCACCTCGTCTCAAAGAAAGGCCTTGATGATGTCATAAACAGAATATTGTTTTCCAAAATATCATCATCTGGAACCTCAAATAGCTAATAACTGGCCTCCAAGTGATTCGGCATAAGAAAAGGTTCCTATTTATAAATTTCAGGGAGTGTGAGAAGGCAGGGTTAAAAGTTTCTAAATCTAACCACAAGGAAACAAATGTTGGCTCCAACTCTGGAGCAGGGCAGCTTCAGACCCCTGCGACGACCCCACACCCCCACATGGACTGTACTGAGAGCTCATTCTTTTGCTTATTTTTGGTCCCTTGCTTTTTTAAGGCACCCTGCAGTCAAGTGCCAGGTACAGGAAACTAAAGAGCTTTCTGGTAAATAATTTGCCTTTCTTTGTCAAGAAGAATAAATATATCTTACTTGCTCAATGTAAACAGCCTCTCACTCCTCAGAGGATCAAAATGAGGGGCTGAACAGCCTCACTTTGTTTAGTGAAGAGCATGATTTGTAACTGCATTTTCCCAAAGGCAGAATGTGGTCCCAAAGTGCCAAGGGAGTTAGACTCGGATCCCTTGGATGTTCAAATGGTACAAAGGGCAAAAATGAAAGGCCGGCTCAGATAAAACTAAGACAACAGCCTCCAGGACTTCTCTGCATCTGTCTCTTTTTTCTTTTCTTTCTTTCATTTTAATGGCACAGCTTGGGAAATTAAATCTTTCGAACAACTTAGTTACATTCTTTGCCTCTTTAAACATGAAAGGGAGGTCTCTTATGTGAAGCCAAACATTCTCTAACACTTCCACAGAACAGGGTTTGGTCATACTATGAGAAATCAAGGACAAGGCCCACTAACTGTTAGTAGGAAGCCAATCCTCCACTTTGAAAAAACAATTACATTAACAGCCTTCATTTAAAGAACATGCAGCTCTGAAGTTCCTGCTCTGTTCCCACTTTCAAACGAGAATCATATACGTTACACTTTCTCTAACTCAATGTCAAATTAGCTAACTTGGGTCTCCAATTCACATTTTAACCAGAAAATTCACTACTTCCTGGTACTATATATGACCATTAAAATCACTTTAATTCCATAATACAATTCAAATCCTACATATAAATCTGGAATTAAGCTTGCAAAGGGAATTTAGAAGTGGCATTGTGATAAGACTGTATTATAAAAACCTGTATTGGCAGAACTATGTATTCATTATGGCCCTAGGAGGGAAACCAGTTGAAGGGTATTTTTTCATTATAGAGTATTATTTATAGTTTCTAAACTAGGAAAAGAGAAAATTTCAATCTCCTTTATAGATAGTATTTCCATCTTTACCAGTTTTTCCTCTGCTTAAGACCTAAAACAAATGTCCTAGTTATCAACTAAGGTTGACAAGTCATAGACAACCATCTTTGAAATACTGTCATCTAAATCCTCAAGTAAGAAAACAGCCAATAAAAATGGCTAATGTTTATTGACCAATTACAACATAACAGACCTGTTCTAAGGGAGATATACATGATCTCAAATTAAGGAACATGCTCAATTAATACCATGACTAAATAGGCAAAAATGAAAACCGAATCCAAGCCTCCACTTTCCAAGTATATGCCCTACACATTGCATTATTCAGCCTCAGACACCACCTACCTCTCAAATAGCCACCTTCATCCTCTGCAAGAAAGATGGAAAAGGTTATCCTTAATGCTAAGAGTTATTCAAGTTATTTGAAAGTTTTAAAGCAATAATGAAAGCAATAATGCAGACACAAAGCAAGCATAAGGGTAGAAAAGAGGAAAGAAATAGGCAAATTAAGACATTCATTTTCAAAAAGCTTTCATAGGAATAAACTCAGCAAATCCCGTGCCTCCGTTTAATGTACTGTTTCAAATCCAACAGCAGGTAACTCTTTTATCTGCAGTTCAGCACAGAGCCGAGCACAGCACATCCTAGATTCCCTGTGGTTCTCTAGGACGATGCTGTGCTGCTCTGGGAAATTCTCTGGATGCTTATACTGCTCCCATTTTACAATGGAAGAAAGTCAAGGACTGAGACATTAAAAGCAAAAATAAAAGACAGTGAGAAGAGAGAAGTAGTAAGAAAAATTAGAACATGTATTTTCTGACTCCAAACTGCATGATCAATTAAGCACAGAATTTGAAACTTCTGGTCCCTTCAAGAGGAGTACAAGGACGCATGAAGTTCAGCACCTCTTTCCAGTTTGACCAGCTACTCAGAACCCAGGCAAGAGAAGCTGAGGCCATGGGAGTGCAGAGGAAAGCTCAGGAATGGTGGAGAAAGAGAGAGACATGAACTGGGGGAGAAGAGTGTAGACCAGGCAAGCAAACATTTAGAGGGCATGCGGCAAAAGAAACACTGACCAAGACGCTAGAGGAGAGAAGCCAGCGTTGAGGGTAATGGAGGAGGGGTGGAGAGGCAGCTCTGTGCCATCACTTAGGGAGTGTGGCTTCCCAAGGCAACACACTCAATTTTGATTCAAGAGACGCTGCCTGCCTCTTAGGCGTCACACACAACAGCAGGTCTGAAATGGCATGTGCGTAGGGCTCCTCAGATCACAACAGAATTGGTGAACAGCAGAGGAGAAGGCCGGAGCAGGCAGAAGAGGCTGCCCATGAGAGCTTCACACATTTAATTGTCAAATCTGGTCAAAGGGGAAGAAAAACAGATCAGGTGCTACAGTGAAATCAGCAGAAATGGAAAACTCCTCTTGACTGAAAGAGTAATTGACTCATGTCAATTTTTCACCACCTTCATCTGATCACATGATATTCTAAGCAGTAATTTATTCAAAGCCTATAAAGCATTGTGAATGTGATGCCCAGCTTATATCATTATTTTTGCATTTGTACCCTAAATAAGATACCAACTTCAACAAAGTCATCATGTTACATTTGCTCTCCCCACTGAATCAACTGTCACAGGCAGCTGCCACCAGCAAATTACCCATTCACCATCTTTCAAGCACTCACTTTGGCAAAAGTATTATTCTATAGGGGAACATTCACATCTATGATTCAAAAGAGCACTGCCAAGCAGAATTATAAGGTGAGCCACATATAGAACTGAATTCACCAGTATCCACCTCAAAAAGTAAAAAGGAAGTGAAATCAATTTTAATAACAACATTTTAGATATGTTGGTTTAAGTAAGACATATTATTTAAACATGTAACCAATATAAAAGCTATTAATGATACAATATGAAAAAGAATGCAAACTTTGTTTTCAAATCCTGAGTATATTTTATGAGGTGAGATGAAGTCACTCAGTCGTGTCTGACTCTTTGCGACCCTGTGGACTGTAGCCCACCAAGCTCCTCTGTCCGTGGGATTCTCCAGGCAAGAGTACTGGAGTGGGTTGCCATTTCCTTCTTCAGGGGATCTTCCCGACCCAGGGATTGAACTCAGGTCTCCCACATTGCAGGCAGACACTTTAACCTCTGAGCCACTTAGAACATATTCCGACCCAGATGTTAAATCTTCATCAGATATACTTATGTTTAAATGTCACAAAAGATCCAGTTGAAATAGGGCAGCTTTACATAACCAAGTTGTTTCAAACATAGTTTATCTGTTTCAAAATTTAAAAGTGAAAGGAAATGAAAATGTCTGCTCTTTAGTTAAACCAGCCACATTTTGATGCTCCATAGCTATGTGAGGCTGGTGGTTCCTGAATTGGATAGCATTGTTCTAGAACCAACAAACCCTCCTTGAGGAAACTAGGCAGGAATATATCAGGGAAAGTCTACTTGTTAAGGTAAGGTGTCAAGGGAAGTAATGAAGTCAGAATTCTGCACAGTCTCTCAAATAAAGACATCACTGTTAAATCAAAGCCATGACTTTTCTACGGCTTCTCAGTCAGAGGCTAAATCAACCCTTGCATGATCACTTGGGTTAGCCATTTAAGAGCAGCATCTGGGAGCAGGGGTTCTGCAGACTAACCGCCTGGGTTTAGAACCCAGATCACCAGACACGGTACCTTGGGCAGCTCAACCTCTCTGTGCTTTGAGCTCCTTACTGGGAAAATGGGATGATGGTGATGAAAGTACCCATGAAATAAGGTGATTTTGAGGATTAAATGAGCTAAAACACATAGCTGAGAACAGTGCCAGGCACACATTGAGAGCCCAATAAAAGCATGCTACTGGCCTGCACCACCTTTCACCAAGAAGTAAAATGCTGCATGGCAGAAACCCACTGTGTACACATGCACACACTGGAGAAAGACCACAGCTCTCTAAGAAATGCCAGCCAGGATAGACCCTACACTGTTTAACAGCTTCGGCAAACAAAATAACGTCTGCATAGACAGTTCTTTAAACAGCGTATACAATCAGAACAGGGCGTCCGGGATCAAAAAAGATGCAGCCTAACTACACAGGATGAATCATGGGAGAAGCTCTGTCAGTCTCCATGTGCAGAAAAGGAGGAGGCAGGGAAAGGCCAGAGAGTGAGAGAAGTACCGCTTACCAAACGGAACAAACTCAATCCCAAGTGTGAGCACATGTGGTCTTTATTAAGTCTGAGGAGTCTGGTTACATCTATTTTGAGACTTTTGTGTTTTTGTAATTTCAGTTTGCCAAAAGGAATGACAATCCATCAAGAATTACTGATGAGCAGGTTCAGCACAGAGAGAAATATTTTGGCACTCCCAGGAAAAAAACAGTGGGATGGTGGGGTGGATGGGCAAAGTCCATGATCCCAGCTCTGCTTGGGGGGGGGGGCGGGGGGGGCAGAAAAAAGAGCCAAGTTACCAGGAAAAAAACGGGAAGTGAGATTTTTGCCCAGACACCAGGCTTCCTTGGGGGTTGAGCTAAGGTGATATCAGTCTGGGGAAGAAATAAACAGAGGGTGAGAACACTATGCCTTCTCTCAGGGCAGGAGCAGCCCCCACTGGCTCTGTGTGAGGCTTCCCAGGCTGGAGGCAGCGGGACAAAGGAAGAAGAAATGATCTTCAGCAGCACCAGAAACTTCAGACACGAAATCCGAGCGGCCTGATACTCAAGAAGAGAAGCCACAGAGTCTCTGGCGCCAACCCAACTCTACAAAAAGATGTGACCAGTCCTCCTGGCCTCCAGCTTACAGCACCTGGAGTGAACAGCGGATGTTGCTATGCTTCTTTGGGTCAAGCTGAGAACAGATCTCTTCTGTCAAGTACAAAGGAGAAACTCTGTAAGAATTTATCATGCTTAGAGTTCCAGAATACCAGTCATTGGGCTGTCTACACCACCATCGCCTTTCCCAAGAGCCCCTCAACGTTCAGGAAAACTTGAGAGGTCTTAGGAGGGAGAGGCCAAAGGGGGCCAAGTGTTATCAGAATGGCCTGGTGCCATTTTCATTTCATCAGGTGACTTCAGGTCCACACTTCAAATCCAGTTACTGGCCAGACTTCTGGCTTGATGACTCAATCCAAAGTGGTCCAGACTGTATCTAGCATTACTTAAGAGCTGAAGTGGTAACTGGCGACAGAGAGGCTATAAAGGGTTAAGGGAGAAAAGAGAATTCCAAACTCTTCTTGGAAATTATCTCCATCTCCCTTGCGGCTCAGCTGGTAAAGAATCCACCTGCTATGCGGGAGACCTGGGTTCAGTCTCTGGGTTAGGAACATCCCCTGGGGAAGGGAAAGGCTACCCACTCCAGCATTCTGGCCTAGAGAATTCCATGGGCTGTATAGTCCATGGGGTCGCAAAGAGTCAGACATGAATGAGTGACTTTCACTTCAAGAAAATCCTAAAGAGAAAATAAACTAAAGAAATGAAGTTTTGCTGATGGTGAAAATGTTTTCTCTAAAGGTGGTTTGCAGAATGACAGGGAGTCACCTCAAGGCTGGCTCAGCCCTGGCCCACTGAGAGGTGCTGCCCCGCCCTCATCACAGGGAGGAGGACGTCAAGGGCGGCCAGATGGAGGTGCCAAATGAGAGGAGGCAGTCGGGGCTCATGGACTGTCAAGGACTGTGTCATTTTCCAGCCTTCCAGAATCTTTTCAGTTCTTCCAACTCCATTTTCCTCATCTGTCTACTAGGAAATTCGTGGTCATTGTGCCTGCTTAGTCGTGTCTGACTTTTTGTGACCCCGTGGACTATAGCCTGCCAGACTCCTCTGCCCGTGGGATTTTTCAGGCAAGAATACTGGGGTAGCTTGCCATTTCCTACTCCAGGGGATCTTTCCAACCCAGGGATCAGACCTGCGTCTTCTGCACTGGCAGGCGGATTCTTTATCACTAAGCCAACAGGGAAGCCACTAGGAAATTAAGGTTCAGAAAGACCCAGGTCATGGGACTAGTTAGAATAAAATGAGGATTAGATCCCAAGGTTCCAATCCTTGCCCAGTGCTTCTTCCCACAACATCAAGCTGCTTCTTGAAACAACAAACCATAATACTCTATTTAGCAACTTCCCCAGTAATCATTTGGTCCTTGTCACAAAGCCTCATCTCCATCATTCACTGATGCTTTCATGAAGGACAGTCTTCTAATCATATCTGCATGTTCCCAGAATGGAAAGGAAATTCCAAGGAACCCCTTACTTTCGCTGTGGCTATAAGGCCACCAGTGTCCTGGTGCCTATACATTAAGACAAGTGTGCTGACATTATTCTTCCATGGAGGAATTGTGACCTTTCTTAAGAGAAGCCAATACTTCCAGCTGACAATGCTGAGCCTTCTATTTACTATGCAAACTGTTTAATTTGGGCAAGGGGAGAACAGATCCATTGTTACGATCTCGCATAATCACTGGGGTTAAAGTAAAATACGTCCTCAAAGAAGAGCAAAAACAATCAAAACATAGCACCATTTGTTGTTGTTCACTCAGTCATGTCCAGCTCTTTGCAACCCCATGGGCTGCAGTATGCCAGGCTTCTCTCTCCTTCACCATTTCCCAGCATTTGCTCAAACTCATGTCCATTGTATCAGTGATGCCATCCAACCATCTCATTTTCTGTCACTCCCTTCTCATAACACCATAATTGGACTCATATCTGAAAGTCTCATTCAGGATACTAAAAGGGCCACATGTCTCCCCCTCATCCCCCTGGATTCCTTCCTATACTATGCCTTTATCCAACTCGAACCACTTAGTCCTTGTAGCCTGCTGACCTGGAGCATCCCAGGAGCGTACTGCCAAATCTAGCTAGTTCTGCTTTGGGGCTCCTCTGTACTGCCCACCAGATACAGAGCAATACTTACAGTTTTCCCTCCTCCTGCACTTCGTCCTCCAACACATCAGACTGTCTCATACCTCAGTGCCTTTGCACATGGTACTCATCTCCCCAAAATGCCCTGTCCCACAAGTCTGCCCAGCTCCACCTCTGTGAAGCCTCCCCAGCTTCCTTGACAGCGATCTCCAGCTCTGTGCTATGAGCCCTTGCTGGTTCTTGTTCACACTTCTACGGCTGTACTCATCACACTGTGACAGAAGTCAGGGAGGACTTCTCTACCAAGCTGCTTGCTCAAAGAGGGTCGCGCTTATGGTTCTTTTTAAATCTTTGTACATCTTATGCCTAGCAGTGAGGAGGTAGGTTGAGTGTCTAGAAAATAAAGTCAAGTTCCTAATTCTATAAGCTTCCTGAGGCCAGAGATAAGGGTACTTTTTTTTTTTCTTTTTTGCATTCTTCCCCACAAAACAGCGCAAATGTCAAAGGCATAAACAGCAACGGCATGCACACAGTAGCTTATTTCTCTACGAAATAGGATAGGCAATACCCAGAGCGGCTCTTAGGGAAATGCTCTCAACCTCACTGAACTAGAGGACTTGCATTCTGAACCTCCTCCTTGTGGACCGATCTGTTTCCACTTCATTTGTGCTAACTCATTTTACACTCAATCAAATGTGCACTAAGATCCAGGGTTATCCTCTAGGGACAGGACAGTGACATGGAAATACTAAAAACTCATCAACAGGCAAATGCCAGGAGAAACCTTCCAGAAAGTGTATTCTGCTCCCTTTTCCCCCAAACAATGTCACTGGAGTGGACAAAGTTCAGTTCATAAAGATGCATTCCCAAGGAGTGACAGAAACCTTGAAAATGATCATACTCAGCAAATGGGAGCCAAATAGGAAATGTCTGCCTCAAGTTTTTAGAAAAATTATAAGGCTAAAAGAAGAACATGTTTAAAGCTAGCCAAAGAAGAAGATAACAAAAGGACTCAGCAATCAATAAAAAAATAAAAATAAAAAATAATTCAAATAAGTCTGCTTAAAGCAAGAGAGGGGAAAGAAAATACATATAGTATTTGAACTTTAACCATCATAGAAGTCAAATACCTAATTCCAGATTTAAAATACTGTTCTTAAAGGGAGAAGGAGCCAGAGAATGGAAAACAATATTCAATCATTTATTAACTAATTCAATTCAAACTAACTCTGGATGAATGGTACTGGTATCTCCAAGAATCCCTAATAGAAGAAGACAGTCTCAAAGCTGCCTTTGCACAGCAAGCTCACTGCTCTTAAAGTGAGAGACACATGAACAGCAATGTTTTCCAAAGCCGATTTTACTCACAGTTTACTTGAGACTGAGGAAACAGTCACCGTCTCTTTCAAGCCTAAGCAAAAGAACTTCAAAGTCACGAATGAATCTTGCCATCTCTTGGTACCACTGATACGGAACACAGGAGGCAAACTGTACTTGGGCCATAAGGATATGACTTTGGAGCAGATGTTACTGCAAGCTTTGGAGCAAGAGCCCATTGGTTCAGATCCCAGCTCTGCCTCTCCTAAGATGCGTGACCATGGGCAAGTCACTGAACATCAATTTCTTCAATAACATGGGGTAATAAGCACTGTTCCCAAGGTGGTGTGAGGGTTAATTCTCATCTGCCATATGAAAAATACTCTTAGTTATTTAAAAAGAGTCAAGGAAAAAATATCTTACTCTCATAAGTATTTCAAGTATAATTTCCAGAAGCATAGTCTTTTATTCAGGGCAATGACTTTTTTCACAACAATTCTATAAGTTATAAAACAGGCAGGTTTGATCATTCCTGTTCTGGCAACTAGAAATCAGATGCACCAACTAACTAGCTGGTTGGCTCAAGGTCACCAAGCTCATATGTTGTAACAGGAAAACAGCAGAGATCTCCCAACACCCAGCACAGTGCTCTTTAGAGGACCATGAATCTGTAGGGACTACAAACATCCAATTGTTAATGAGATTTTTTTTCCTGATTATCAAAAGAAACATTCTTTATAAATCCAAGCACAAGGGCTCTATTATGAAGAGAGAGAAAACAAGCCACAAACTGGAGGAAGCTGGATACTCTATATTGCTCTGCTTATGTGGTGGCAGAAACACGAGACCCAGGTTGAAGCCACGACATTCGGCCCCCCCAGCTGTGTGGCTCTCAGCAAGTGAGCTGACCTTTGCATCTCTTCTTATTAGCAAATGGGAATCACTTCTCTTCTGTCTAATGCCCAGAGTTCTGTATGATCCAAAAGGAGCAGGTAGTATTCAGTAGTCTTAAGAACCTAGGAAACAGCAGGTACTGATTTGGTTTTTTTCTTTATTTGTGATTGTTTCTAACAAATTTCTGTATGATATGAAGAGAAAACAAATTTACAAAAAGCCAGCACAGATCTGCTCCTGAGGAGCTTTGGAAAATTCTAATAACTAGGTCACCTACACCAATTAAATGAGCATGTCTGGATGTGGTAGCTGAATATATGCTCAGTCGTGTCCGATTCTTTACAACCCCATAGGCTGCAGCCCGCCAGGCTCTTCTGTCCATGAAATAGCTCTCCAAGAATACTAGAGTGAGTTGCCACTTCCTACTCCAGGGGATCTCTCTGACCCAGGGATCAAACCTGCGTCTCTTGCATTTCTTATATTGGCAGGTGGGTTCTTTATCATTGTCACATGGGCAGCCTGAATATAGGTGGTTTGTTTTTTCCAAGATCCTCCTATAATTGCAATGTGCACTAATGTCTGAGAAGCACTGGTCTATGCTAGTCCGCACTCAGTAATGTCTTGTTCTTTTCTCCCTGTCTCTCTTAATACATGCTCCTTTATGAAACTTCCAGCAGTGCTAGCCAATATGGCAGCCACCAGCTCCATCCATGTGGCTATCTAGTTTTGAACTAACTAAAACTAAAATATAGTTTCCAGTTGTACTGCCACATTTCAAGTATTTGAAAGCTACACAGGGCTAATGGCTCGCTTACTGAGCTGTGCCAATAAAGAGCATTTTCATCATGGAAAGCTCTATTGGACAAGCACTGCTCTAGCCCGCGCTTCTCTTAACTGTCCATTACAAATACACAGGCATTCATTTTTATAATTACTGGGCTTCCCTAGTGGCTCAGTCAGTAAAAAATCTGCCTGCAATGTAGGAGACCCAGGTTCGATCCCCAGATCGGGAAAATCCCCTGGAGAAGGGAATGGCTACCCACTCCAGTATCCTTACCAGAGAATTCCAACACACCATCTTCAATTTTTTAAATACTGAACGTGCATAAAGTCTTGTCTCAACATCTAAATCTGCGCTGTCCAATACAGTAGCCACTAGTCACATGGGGCTACTGGCACTTGTAATGTGGTTAGAGGGACTGGTGAACTGAATTTTTAACGTTACTTTTTAATTCAAATTTAAAACAGATGTTCACTTCAGTTACTGGGCAACTTTAGTATGTGACTACTTTTCCAACTCTGCATTTTGTAGTCTAAAGTTCCAGTGTTTCCAATGAAAATTTAACATCCAAAATGAAATGTGCTTTAAGAATAAATCGAACAACAGATTTTGAAAAGTTAGTATTTTTTTTAAATGTAAAACTTCATTTGTAATTTGTATACTGAGCACATGTTGAAATGAGAATATTTTTATATTGGGATTATTTATATTAATAAACAATTAAAAGAACAAAAATCTGGACTTAACACCATTAAAATTAATTTCACCTGTGTCTTTTATCCTTTATAGTAGCTACTGAGAAATTTAAAGTTATGTGATTCACACAGTATTATTATATATAGTTCTCCTCTAAGTTATCAAGATTCTACATAAATACTGACTCAATTTATTTCAATACATAGCCAAAATACCTTGATCATTCCTAGATTTGTTTACACAGGAATGAATTTTAACTGTGAGCTCTTTGCTAAAAATGCAGATTTCCATTCAGAAGAAATAACGTATGCACGAACAACATAGTAGTAACTTCCTTCATTCTTTCATTTTATTTCATCTGGAAGGACACTACACACATAATTGCTACTTTAAAAAAATAAATAAAACATTTGAAAGCAAATAATTACATTAATTCTCCATATTTTACTTTAGCTCTGGATGCACAGCACATGTGCTGCTCCTCACCCCTGTTGGTCCCACATGGTTATCAGCACTATCAGAATCAGAAATCATCACAGAACCAAGTGAAGAGAACGTGATCATCACACATGCAAAGAAGCCCACTGAAAAAAGGAGGAATTCCATGACTTAATTTATGGAATAGTTTTAAAATTTAGACAGCACATACAAAACTGGCTTAAATTGAATCAAAGATTGTTATTAAAGTGCCTGACACAATTCATCTTATACTAAAGCTCTTCTTCAAATCTTCAAATGAAAGCTAGTAATATAATGCGTCTGTTTTGTTTGGTGACCAGCGAAGCAGAATGAAATTTTGGTAATTTCCAATTCAAGTGTATCACTGCTGTGACAGCTTAGAGCTCACAGAAACGTCTGTTATTTTTAATACTGTCTCCTCTGGTCCAGGTTAAATTCATTTAATTATTTACAATAGGAAGGCTCCTATTATAAGAGGAACTCTAAATTAACTAGCTATTTAAAGCTCTATTCTCAATAAAAATTGATGTCTTCCTTTTCGGCCACAAAGTTGATAGAAAATTAATGAAAAGTAGAACACTAAAATAAACAAAAAAATTTTCAGCTTCATAAGCTTGTTAATAGTTTCAGTTCCTGCTATAAGATCCCCCAAAATGGGAAAAGGCAAAAATCAATCTCATAAAATAAATCCACTCCTTCGGACTTAAAACTCTCCAGGAGGCCTAGGAAATAATGTAAAACAACAAAGACTCTATTTCAATCTTAACAAAAGCAGAAATTAAAATCATGACATATTCATGAAGGGTCTCATTCCAAAAATGCCTGGTTCAGTGGGAATTCAGATTCAGGGGTATTCTTTGCATTCCAGTCATCTAGAAAAACTAGTGATGGAAAAGGGCACTAAAAGCACAGCGTTCCCTCTGCAAGTTCCCAAGAATTAGCTATCTTCTGTTTTTTAAATCTTTTCCACAGCAGAATTGCTTTTGATATGTCACTTTAGGTCCCTGAAACACAGAAACATTAAATATAGTACATCTAGAGGCTTGGCCACTTTGCCATCTTAATAGGTTATTTCCAAATCACTGTTGATCCTACCCACTTCCACCAGGGCTCTGTCCCTCACTGAACTTTCAAAAATGACGGTGCACCGTTTGATGCCCTGAACTTATTATATACTTCTCACAAGATCCTCTTCCTCTTTAGATTCAAACTCTCCTGCAGAAAACCGGGATTCATTCCCCCTACCCCCCGCAAAAAAAACATCATAATCTCCCCTACAAGGACAGCATGATGCTCATCACTATGGGAGGACAGGTCATTCACCTCGGCTCTCAACGAGTTCCCGGCACAAGCTGTGTGTGGGCTGCCCCTGTCAGCATCACCCACAGGGTCTGTTAAAAGCCAAACTCCCGGGCTGCATCCCAGGCCATTCAATCAGTCTCTCTGAGGGCGAGTCCCAGGACACTGCCTTTCTAACAAGCACCCTAGTCTAGATGAGAAGCACCCTAGTCTAGATGGGAAGATAAACACATTCACACGAAAGTTAAATAATAGGGCTTCTCTAGTGGCTCAGCAGAAAAGAATCTGCCTGCCAATGTAGAAGATGAAGGTTCAATCCCTGGGTTGGGAAGGTCCCCCGGAAACGTATTCTTGCCTGGAAAACCCCATGGACAGAGGAGTCTGGCAGACTACAGTCCATTGGGCTGCAAAGGGTCAGACATGACTTAGTAACTAAATAACAACAAGTAGAGCCAGGGAACCCTGTGCCACAACTACTGGAGCCTGCACTCCACAAGAGAAGCCACCACAATGAGAAGCCTGTACCCCCCAATTACAGAGTAGCCCCCACTTGCTGCAACTAGAGAAAAGCTTGTGCAGCAACCAAGACCCAGCACAGTCAAAATAAATTTTAAAATTAAGAAATAAATTATAAAAACATTAAATAATAGTAATTATGAAGATGACCAGTGTCACAGGATTTTATAAGGATGGACAAAAATAAAAGAGGATGTCTTGGACTGGCAGGGACACGGCAGGCAAAGGAATGCGCAGAAAGAACAGGGGACAGAAGGCCATGGCAAAGAAACACATCCAACCAGAACACAGAGTTCTCGATCAAGACCAGAATGGGAAAGGGTGATGAAGGACCTCCTGTGCAGTGACCCAAGTGCCTGGTCAAGCAGTATTCGAGCCAAGGAACGACCTATCAAAGACGACGGTCGAGCAATCAAGGCAGTGATACAAAAACTTGCAGGAAAATGAATCTGGAGGCCCATTGACCGAGGTTAAGAACCACAGGCCCAGGAGAAGGAACCCAGTCCTCCTTTTCAGATAGACAAAGATGTCTACATTCTAATCCCCATGAACCTGTGACTATGTTACCTTACATGATGAAAGGGACTTTGAAGTTCTGATTAAAGTTAAGGACCCTGACATGGGGAGACTATCTCAGCTTATCTGCGTGGGCCCAATCTACAATGTGAGTACCCAGAGTTAGAGATCCTTTCAAGACCAGGGCTGGAGAAACGATAGCATGAGAAGCACTCGTCCTGATGTTACTTGCTTTGAATATGGAGAAACGAGGCCAAGAACCAAGAAATGTGGCAACAAGAAGAGGCAAGGAAGCCAGTTCTCCTCCAGAGCCTCCATAAAGAACACCAGCATCTTGACTTCAGCCCAGGGACACCCATGTCCAACTTCTGGCCTCCATAAGCGTAAGATAATAAAGCTGTGTTGTTTTCAGGCAGTAAGTCTGTAGCAATTTGTTACAGCAGCAATAGAAAACTAGAGCATCTTGCGACCGTTATTTTCTTACCAAGACCTTTACTATATACCATCCTCTCAGACCTATATCCACCCACCACAAAGAGCTATGGAGAGATCTCTTGAGTTGAATACAAACTCCCAACTGTGTGTAACTGTCACTACTTTCAGAGATTTAAAGTCACACGTGTGAGTAAGGGGGAGTTAGGAACCATTCTAGTTAGTGTACCTTTCACTAACATCAACATTAAGACTTCTTCCTTGTATCACTTCTCCTGAAAACAGTGGGGAATCCTGGAGCAATCTACACCACTACAATTACGGTAATGTTTAAAAACATCTGTGTTAAATGGATAAAGAGGAAATGTACCATATACACAGTGGACTAGTACTCTGCCATAAAAAAGAACAAAATAATGCCATCTGTAGCAATATGGATGGACCCAGAATTATCTTACTAAGTCAAGTCTGAGAAAGACAAATATCACATATATCATTTATATGTGGACTTTTCATTTTAAAAAAATGACACAAATGATCTTATTTACAAAACAGACTCAAGGACACAGAAAACAAACTAATGACTAGCAAAGGGGAAAGCAGCGGGGAGGGATGAATTAGACCTTTGGCATTAAAAGATATACAATGCTATATAAAAAAAGACAAGCAATACAGAGGAACTGTATTCAATATCTTGTAATAATGTAATTAAAAAGAATATATATAGTTGAATCACTCAGCTGTATACCTTAAACATATTATAAATCAACTATCTTTCAATTTAAAGGTAAATAAGCAAGCATCTGTTCATGTTTGTCACCTCATTTTATCATGAGCTCCATGAAGAACTGTGCTATACTCACCTTTATTTTGCTAGATCCTAGCACAGTACCTTCGGAGAAGGCAATGGCACCCCACTCCAGTACTCTTGCCTAGAAAATCCCATGGACGGAGGAGCCTGGTAGGCTGCAGTCCATGGGGTCGCTAAGATTGGACACGACTGAGCGACTTCACTTTCACTTTTCACTTTCATGCATTGGAGAAGGAAATGGCAACCCACTCCAGTGTTCTTGCCTGGAGAATCCCAGGGACGGGGGAGCCTGGTGCGCTGCCATCTAAGTCACTTCAGTCGTGTCCAACTCTTATTGCCTTCTCCTATAGTGTTTGCTTACTAAGTGAAGAGACAAGTCTTAAGTTCTCAAAGCTACCTCCTATCCTGTCCAACTCTGACAGCATCTTCATTTCGTGCCCACAACTCTTCTAATTTATTTCAGATATTTACCAGACTCTGCTTAATAACTAATTCTATTTTTTAGGCACTAAAAATTACCCATAATCATAACCAAAATATGGTAGTAAGTAAACAGTGTTACTCAAAAATATTTTAATGAAACCTCCATCAAAATGGCATTCCCTACTGGCTAGTGCTTTGAAAATCACCACTTCTCTCTGAATTCTTTGTAAGCAAGGTAGGCTGAAGGGTATATAGGTACAAAGAGGTATTGACTCAAATAGCACATTCTCCAGAATCTAGTTTTCAGACAATGTATTAAATACAACATTTTGAGATTCTTACTTCTGACTCACTGAAGGGTAAATTAAAGATGAAGACACTCATTTATTAAACCTCTTCAAACCTCATTTACCAAATCCATGATTCTAAGAAATGAGGCTAATGAAGTCTTCCTCTTTACATTCATAGGATAGTTGGAAAGAAAATTTAACATAGGAATTTACCAAAGAAACAGATCTACAGGGAGCTTAGAACAAACCTCCTGGCTTGACATGTTCATCTCAAAACATTCCTTTCCTGCATGTATCTGATGTTCTGCCTTTGCATTCAAATGCATCAATCAATACCTACGATGCACCAAAATACTTTGAACTCCCTGGACATTATCCAATGAGGAAACTGTGGCATGAAATACACTAGCGGTCCCATTCCAATGATGTCCCAACCCTCCAAGGTTCAATCTTTCAGAGCACCAGCCTCAATTTGCAAACATAAACCTCCCCTCTGCCCTACACCAGCTGAAACTCTCCTGTGACACTTCCATCAGTGTGCCTGTCCTCATTTTCTGCCTATAGATTTGTTAACACCATCCTTTCTTTTAAAGGGCTTCATCTGATTTGATTCCATTTCCTTATTTGTTTTTTCTCCCTAAGGCCTTGCTCCTCTTGCCTTTCAGCAGTTCAGTTGCTCAGTCATGTCCGACTCTTTGCGACCCCATGAATCGCAGCATGCCAGGCCTTAAAAGGGAGCAAATCCCCACTCCCACCCATTTCAAGGGCACTTTCTATCTGCTTGTTCTTTCCTTTTCTTTTCGCCTTCTGGAGCAGTGTCGTCCTGTGCCTTTCCTCCCGGGCCTCCCTTTTGGCTGGTCATATAATAGGAAGGTTACCTCCCCACTCCAGGGGTCCCCTCCAAGGGATCTGATCAGTAGAGAAAACCCTTGAGGTGGGCTTTGAATAATGCCAGGCCTTCTGTACGAAAACCTTCTACTCTGGTATCTAGGGGGTATCTAGGTGGTGGTGTTTAGTCGTTAAGTCGAGTCTAACTCTTCTGCGACCCTGTGGACTGTAGCCCACCAGACTCTGTCCGTGAGATGCTCCAGGCAAAAATACTGCAGTGGGGTGCCATTTCTTCAGGGGATCTTCCCGACCCAGGGATCGGGCCCATGTTTCTTGCACTGCAGGTGTATTCTTCACTGCTGAGCCACCAGGGGAGCCCCAAGTATCTAGGGGCTCTAGATATCTAGTATCCCCACAAAAGCTTGGAGACCCTTCATCATCTCTCTGCTTCAAAGGTAGGAATCCGGATAGGGTTTCCTGGCCCTGCAGCAGCATGGAGCTCCTCCAGGCTCACTGTCTTTTACATGCAAGTACAAACAGCTACAGGTGGGGAGGGCTTCCCCAGGGTCAGTCCTTTCTCTGGTTATTTCAATGGCATTAACAGCCACCTTAGGTCCCTTCCATGGCACGCTGAGTAAACTTTCAATCAGGCAGTGGCTCTTGAAGACAGGGAGCCTGAGCTTAATGAAAAGCTACTGGGATCTCCTTAGTGCCCACATTCTTTTCACAGCACGCCAGCAGTGAGCAAATCGGAGTGGATGGCAGCAGCAGGAAGACGAAGCTGGTCATCTGACAAGATTCAGAAAGCATCCACAGTCAACAGGGAGCTTCTTCTGTGCCTTTTGCACTCTGTTACCTGTGATCCCGCAGGATTTTAACAGTTCTTTTTCAAGTGAAACATGACACCCACACAGAGAGAGAGATTTTCCACTTGATGTGTGAGGATTTTCACCTAGGTGCCTCCAAGTACTGGTGATAAGTCTACAGTCTTAAATTTAACACAAAGCCAAAAAAGATTAACAAAATCCTGAAAGCAAGCCCTCATTATCAGTTGACTGCATATCCTCTCCCCAACTACAAAGACAGAAAGAAAAAAGACTCTAATATTAACTTGTTCATTTCCTGCTGTATAATATCTGAGCCATTTAAACAAATCTTACGATTTTCCATCGCATTGTCCTATTGTTCAAGTTTTTGAAAATATTTTCTTGGCCACAGGAGAATCCGTTTTGAACATGCATATTGTTTAATTAGGCTCTAAAGCCTTGTCTTTTTGTTACAAAGAATCTCTCTTTCGCTTTCTGTTCCTAAAAGTTCTACCCCCAAAGAGCCAGCATGTGAGGGACAGAAGAGAGACCAGTCTAAACTCATCGATAACCCAAAAGAATCATACAGATCTTCACCTTCCACCCTCCTGACCCACCCAGCTAACCTTCAATGCAAGCTGCTAAACCAAAAGGGAAACCAGAAGCTGAATTTTAACTCCTTTTGTTTGTTTCCTCCTCTAACAAAGAGGCTAATAAGCAGTAAAACAGCCAGAAGGCTGGGCCGCAGGGGAGGCAGAGAACAAAACAGGCCTCCTGCAATCCCCAAACTGGACTGTCCACTCCTCTCTGGGACCAAGGACTGATGATTCTAGACACCTGCCCCTTCACGTCAAGTGTTAACGTCCAGGAATTCACCTTTCAAGCTAGATGCAGAAAGCTCTTTTTTAAATATATACATAAGGGGTATTTCTTAGCAGACCACTCCTAATTAAGAAGTCTGTTCATAAACACACAGGGTCAGCCCTGCCCTGGGATCCAATCCTGACCTTTCATACCGCCGTGTTTTCTTTCCAATCCTGGCCCACACTGAGGCTAAACTCCAAGGTTTACACTTGGACTGAGCAGCTGAGAACCCAGCCCTGTGGCTTCCACACCCACCCCCTCCAGTGCCTAATTCAGCCACTAATTGCAGCTCACCTAGCACAACACACCTCCCATCCGGTCCCTGGGCCAGAGGCAGGCCCTCCTCTGCAGTTAGGACAGCTGCCCATCCCCTACACCTGAGAGAGAGTGAGAGAGTGTGTGTGTGAGAGAGAGAGAGAGAGGAGAGAGAAGATATTCTAAAGTGCCCATGTGGGAATGATCTGAGCAGTCACATCTGTCCCATTACAAAAGTGCTTTTTAAAAGATCTCTTTTTTTGCACAAATTCCTACCAACCCACAAGTGTCTCTGTTAAGATGTTTTTGCTCCATCAATCTACTGCGTAGTGGTTTCTGCCCACAAAAATAAAGTGGCAGCCCGGCCTCATCCTCCAATGGTGACCCTTGGAAGTAAAATATGCATGTGAGAGGCAGACAGACAGATTGACCGTTCTGAAATGTGACCAAAGACAGGCGGGACACTAGGCACAGAGGCTGCCTTCTGCAAGCATTGCTGGTGGGTCAATGAACTCCGCTCCTGAGAAACGGATTTCAAAGATCAGAGATCTTCCTTCGGCATCTATAAGCCCCTTAACCATCTCTAGAGATGTGGAGAGGAAAGAAGGTCCTAACACCTGGAGTGGCCAGAGCAGCACACTTCCCCACTGAGGAGGAACGAGTGAAGGCGACAGGGAAGCCCTGCTCTGGGCCAGGTGACCAGGGGCACTATCCTGACCCCGGAAATCAATGGTCCAGAGACTTCAGATCAAGGCCAGGGAGCACACTTGGCCACAGTCCTTCTGGGTTTGGGGGCGATGGCTCTTACCCTTGGTTTTCCCAACTTTGTGGCCCAGTCCCTCCTGCTCCAGTTCTCCTCCCTCTGCCCATGCCTGACATGCCCCATGCAAGCCTGGGCTCAAGAGTAGTGTAGGGACACATTAAGCCCCAAACTGAAAGTTCAGCCAGAAGTGTATACAGAAGTGTCGGACAGCTGTGCTTCTCCCCATCAAGTTCCCAAAGCCACCTCACTGTGTTAATGCAGCGAGTGTTTGTGGACTCTGCAAGTCTTGGAGCTCAGGCTCCTGGCTCTACACTTACTCACTATAACACCTCGGATAAGAGAGTTCACCTACATGCCCCAGTCTCTCATCTGTAAGATGGTGCTAACTCATAGCACGGACATCAATCAAGTACAACTCAAATAAATCAATATGCATGAAAGTGTGAGTCACAATAAACACTCCATAAACATGAGCCCATGAACTGCAGAACAGCAAGTGACTGGAACATAAACATACTTTAATGTATTTTGGAACAATATAAAAGCTTAAAAAACCAGAATGCTGAAAGTTCAAAGTTAGCACCTCCAGCAGAATATGAGGGAATGCATAGCATTTTCATCGTTACCTGATTCCATGGCTTGCAAAAATGTTTTTTTTTTAAGTCCTGGAACAATATATTCAACAAAATCCTATTCCAAGTTCAAAAGGCTGAACAAAAGTGGAGCTACTCCAACTGAAGCTGTAAGGATAGGGATGAGGGGAATGAAAACCTGGGGCCCAGTGGCCCAGACACATGGAAGACACACCTTCGAAAACCTTCACCACAGGCCAATGGACACACAGAGCAGGGACTCGGTCTCATGCTCTCATCCCATGCTGTGACATGACAACATTCAATGGTTCTGAAGCGTGGAGCAAAGAAGTAAGAGGGTAAAGACAGAGGCTGGCTCTGAGATTTCTGTAAGCACTCAGGCAGGAGGCAGCGAGGTCAAGAAGTGGAGACTTGGGGCTGACTTATTCAGAAGTGGGGAGCTGAAGATGACTGCTTTCTGGCCTACCTCTGTGAATGTGTGTGTCATGGATATGAAGGCTGACCAGTTACTTTTTAACAGGAAAATTTTAGGGAAATGGCTTTGTAAAAATAATCAATCTAGCTAAACGCAGAAAAGATTTGGGGTTTTCATCCTTAAATATAACACCAACCTGTATAAAGTCTCCAGTTACTGTAATTATGATGTATGGAGAGCGTATAATACCTTAAGGTTCTATCCAGTCAATTCTCACTGTAGAATACCACAGAAGTAAAAAATATAAGTTGGTCGTGTCTTCACGACCTCATGAGTTTACTCAAAGGTAATCCTGTGTTCTTATCAAATCCTTCCTTTTATATGCTCTTATATCTTCTCTTTCCTATCAATGTAAAGCAAAAATAAATGTGATGTTAACTAGAAGTTCTGATTAATACAGTTCTATGTATTTGGGTTTGAAATGTGGATAATCATCTGCAGTATATTTGTCTAATTGTTTTGCTAAGGCAATATTAAAGTTAGTTTTTTACTCCCTGAACATTTGGTTATCGAAAAGCCTCATGAGGAGTTTTTCAAGAATTAGATTATTTCCACATGGGTAACTGAGAAAGTGCTATAGCTACAGAGCCCTTAAAATTAGACGGAAGCACACCGAAGCGGCTAGGGGTAGACTTGGAAGAAGGTTATCACTCAGCTTTGAAATATGTTTGAGGGAGGAAAAGTTTATATCTGGGTGGTAATAATTCTTCAGACCACTGCAGGAAATCACAGGGATTTTATGTGGTGTATCAACTACATGCTTCAGCCAAATAGATTTGACACCTTATCAGAGAAGCTTCTTCTAAGATCAAATTTCATTTTCAAAACCTTTGGATTTTTAAACGACTGTCTCTATCCTAAAAAGCCACAACTCTTATATAAATTTATTTGCACAAGGTGACCAGGCAATGTAAACAAGACCTAAGTAGGAACACTTAATCTGTGCAACCCCGAAGTTCTGCTCAAATGCTATGAACCTCACTGGAAGGGTTTCCATCTGCTCTAGGCTAACAGCAGGCCATTTCAAACACCTGAAAGAGGCATTTACCATGAAAGCCTTGATTGCTTCTTCCCGACAGGGTTGGGAGCCCCATAGTTCTGCCATAAAAGTACAGATTACTTGGAGGGGTATGGGGCGGGGGAGGGTCAAGAAAATAACTAAGAAATCCTACACTTGTTAACTAATTTTGCAGAAACCTTTAAGATGGCAAGGAAATCCTGAAAAGGGATCTTGTATCCCAGTGCCTATGAGTGGAGAAAAAAAAGAGGGAAGAAAGTAGGCCCGGACAGTCTGCTCCCTGCGTATAGCCATGGATTAAGCTTAAAGGTCACACATCTAAGAGGCCTCCTGCAATAAACACTTGGTCATCTGGGAGAGAGAAGCCAAAGAATGAAAGAAAAAGGAAAGTGTATCCATAAAGAGATGGCACCTAGTCCTTCCTAGCAACTAAGAGGCACGATGTATTCACAACGAGGGACACATTTGACAGCCCCCTCTGGTGCCTTCAATGTTCAACCTGTATGAGTGACATCTGACCCAGTGACACTGAGGCTTCAAATATGCCTTTGTCAGGCACAGGTCTTTCGTTTTTCTCACCAAGCCGAAGTGCAAGGCTTAAAAGCACTAAACAATTCTGTATTTTGGAGACTCTTAAAGGGACAAGTGCATGAGACAGAGAAAAAATCGAGACACACACACTGAATCGGTTATCTGGGTGCAAGCTTACACAGATCTTACCAAAGCAGCACTCCCTAAGGATCTTTTTCAAATTTTTTTTTTTTTTACATAAGTGGTCACTGACCTACTTTTAAATCCATCACTGAGAAAAGTACAAGACTTCAAGAGAATTGCAAAGGTGTTTGACAAATGTTTTGGTGAATGCATCCAGGCTTGGAGAGCATGTTCAAGTTATAATAGGTTTCCTTTTACATTGTAAAAAACCCCAAAAGAGAAAACCCCCAAGAATTGTACCCCACGTTTCACCTGTCCTTCCAAGATTAGTCAAAAAAGGAGAGGTTCCTGAGCAAGTTTGTTGTTTTGACGGAGGGTCAGTCTAGGCTTGTCCTGACAATTCACATTCCACGTCCCTGGAGAATTCTTTTATGTTACTCTTGTTTGAACGTTACTAAAACTCCACACAAGACAAAGATGCCACATCCTTTAAAACACATACACACATACCAGGCCCAAGCAGGTATAAACACTTGCTTGACTAATGCTTTGCAAGTGCCCTTAGAAGCAGCTTCATAAAAGGATAATACAAACCAGTAGTAGTATCCAAAAACATGAAATCAAGCAATGAATACTTAAACACCAAGGACTACTAAAACAATCAAATACAGAACAGTCTTTTTGTTATTGTTTTTTTCCCCAAGCCCCAAATGCTAGGTGCAAAAATCTCTGCTGCAAAATATTCATTTTAAGCAACTCCCTTAAAGATGCAACCAGGTTCAACGAATTCTACAGGTCTAGGAGAAAGTCCAGAGATGCATTTGTAACCATTAGTATAACCTGAATGTCTTATACCGACAAAGACGCCAGTGAAAAACTTTGCCTCTATAGAATTATACAGATGAAAAATAAACCCAAGTAGCGCCTGATAGACTTGTTAGATTTCACAGACATTTTCAGCTGAATGCCAGCAGTGTCAGGTGCTTTAAGAGAATAACCAACTGTTAGATGCAGTTATACTATCTGTGTGACTGGCAAATAAAGGTGGCATACATGTCATAAAAAAAACGAATCCTGAGTCACGTGGTCCAAGCACAGAAGACAAAGAAGAGGGAAATCACTTGAAGGAAGGGGAGGAAGAGGGACGGGGCACTACTTACAGGCAGTAAACCAAGCAGTGGGGGATTTGGACCGAAATAGCGGGTGCAGGTGATGGGGTACGGAAATGGGGCAGAAATACATTAAAGGGACATTTCAAGTGGGGAACAACGGATGACAAATTGGCTATATCAAAGGGAAAGAGCAGGACTTCCCTGGTGATTCAGTGGTTGGGATTCCACGGTGTCAATTCAGGGGGCAAGGGTTCGATCCTTGGTCCGGGAACTAGGATTCAACCTGTCTCATGGTGCCACAAAAAAAAAAACAAAGGGAAAGGGTAGGCCTAGGTTATATACTATAAATTGGCATGACACACGTAGCTGTTGAATAAACCACTTCTTGTAATTATCAAGAAAATTTTCAATACTCAACTCCTACTATCTAAAGAAAATCTAAAACCATTTCCTAAACCAAAAATAAGTTGAATTTATTCATAAAGCCTTTTGAAGATCAAGAAAATTCTTTTTTAAAAAGAAAACACTCCTCTCTCTTCCTTCAGGTGAATATCATCACTCTCCAGGAAAAATGTAAACTCAGGCATCCAGGAAGGTTTAGCTGCCTGCAGATGGTGGTGATATGATTCCCCACCATTGCCCCTTCTCCCACACTTCTTTTCAAAACTCTTCTTTGTCCAAATTAAGGACAATTTTCACACATCAAAGTGAGAACCATTGTGCTGGGGATGTATGTTTCTAAGAAGAGTTATCGTAGCCATGTGCAGAAAAATTAGCAAGGGTATATTTCCCCCTCCTTAAATACCACACACACATACAAAGTACCTCACTTGTTTGCAGCTTCTTCATGAATGACTCTCTGTAATCCTCTATACTAAAAAAATTGCTATTCTCTTATATTACTTCAGAGCATCCTTTAAATCAAAATTTTATGCCAGTTAAATTCCCTAGAGTAAAATCAACAAACTACTTTCCATTTGCAGCTTCGACTGTTCACCTGGCACTTGATTGTAGCTGTTGTTCAGAAGCGTCCAACTCTTTGGGACCCCATGGACTGCAGTACACCAGGCTTCCCTGTCCTTTACAATTTTCCGGAGTTTGCTCAAACTCATGTCCATTGAGTTGATGATGCCATCTAACCATCTCATTCTCTGTACCCCCCTTCTCCTCATGCCCTCAATCTTTCTTCATAAATCACTTTGTAAAAATGCTATATTTAGTTTCTCTAAGAGGATTTTCTTATTCTGTAAAATTTCAAACAATCACAAAAGTAATGTAATACACCTCATGTGGACCTTCTACAATCAATTTTTTTCAGTCTTGTTTCATCTACCCTCCCTTACCCAATACGCAAAAATAGAATTTCAGACAGCATGTCATTTCATCTGTAAACACTTCACCTTGCATTGTGAAAAGGATTTTTTTTATAAGCAATCATCCACAAGAGAATGCTTAGTTATTATAGAAACTGTTTTTTTTTTTAATGGCATTTCTGAGTATTGAAAAATGATTTTATCTTTTTGCTTAAAAATAAAGGCTACTGATTAAAATTAGATTCTAGAGACAGTCCATCTGAGCCTAGCCCAGCCATCCAGAATGAACACAGAAATCATTCACTATAGTATAAAATTGGCAAAAAAAAAATTACTAATATTCTACATATACCATACACATGGTCAATTTCTTATAAGGTTAGAAAATGAATTAATAAAGCTATAATGAAAACCAAAGTCTGTTCAGGGCTGGAACTTCCCCAGAAGGCCACTGTTTCAGCTCTGCGGCTGCTCAGAAAGTGTCATGAGTCAGCTTTAAAGATGAGCTGTGCTGATTTGGAAAAAATGATCTGGTGTGGGGTTGAGGAATGAGGTGAGGGAAGAGGTACTAGGCTACTTGTCCAGTAGCTGACCAGGGGCCCTGAGGGGCTGGTGGCATTTCCATCTGTATTAATTAGTTGAAAACTGAATGCTGAACACAGGTCTACAGTGGCAATTCTCCAAGCGAGATCTTCCCCAGGCCAGCACCAGGACCCGGGAACCTGTCAGAAAAGCAACATGTCAACCCCTAAGCCAGACCTACTGAATCAGACTTTCAGGGCTGAGCAACCAGTGCTTTAGCAAGTCCTCTTCGATGGTTCTGCTATATGCCAGAAATTTCAGAACTGCTGGCCCAATACCATCTACACGTGACAGTGACTAACCACACGTCACTATCTCACTTTAAATTTAAAGTGCTCACGCGTGCTCCGTCACTTCAGTGATGTCTGACTCTGCAACGCCATGGACAACCTCGCAGCCCGCCAAGCTCCTCTGTCTGTGAGATTTTTCCAGCAAGAGGACTGGGATGGGTTGCCATGCCCTTCTTCAGGGGATCTTCCCAACCCAGGGATCAAACTCACGTCTAAACTAGACGTAATTACAATTAAATAAAATTTCAGACTCACTTGCTGTGGCTACCACATCAGTCAACACAGACTACAGAACATTTCTGCCAGCCCAGGAAGTGCCTATGGGCAGCAACGGTCTAGAGCATCTAAATGAACCTCAGTTTACCATCCACAGAAGGCGATGCTCCTCTAATTCTGGGGCACCCAAAGGTGAAATTCTGATTATTGCTGGATCTCAAGAGCCTGTAGCCTGCAGGTATCGTATGATTGGATTCCACAGTGGGAAACATCAAGAGACTTGGGGTAAAAAGGAAAGCATGGTGACTGTCACCCAACTTGGCCACATAGGCCAGGTCTGGGTCCGTGGAAAGTAGATGTGGCTACAGGTAGCCGCTGAAGGTACTGTTTTCACCAGCACTTTGTGAAACAGACTGGAGTGAGTAAAGCTCTTTGTTTCATTACAGAGATGAGACTGATGCACCAAGATCAAAGGGATCTGATTAAATCGGCTGTCAAAGCTCTGCAGACTGAGATTCACTGAGACTCCTGGGGGTTACCCCATCCTCCAGGAAGGTCCCCAACGTCGCAACAGAGGTAAGACACGTCCCGCCAATGGCTCTGCCTGAGGAGAACACAGCACGACTGTGAACCATGTGTGATATGCTCAGAGATAATCAGACAGTAAAGAATCTGTCTGCAGTGCAGGAGATGCAGGTTCAGTCCCTGGGTCAGGAAGATGCCCTGGGGGAGGGCATGGCAGCCCACTCCAGTATTCTTGCCTGGAGAAGCCCATGGACAGAGGAGCCTGGCCGGCTACAGTCCATGGGGTCGCAAAGAGTTGGACACGACTGAGTAACACACACCAAGATAAGCCAGAGCAGTCAGAAGAGGACTGAGGGGCGGCCTCCCACCTAGGAGGGCCCAAGGCATTGGCGCCACTTCCGTATGAGTGCCAATACCAGCTCGTGTGCACGCTCCCACAGGGCAGTGGGGCAGGGGGCTGCCTGTGTGCTGAACACTCACTGCATTCTATCCTATTTTAATATCATCTTCAAACTGATCTCAAGGAAATGGCTGTAGAAACGGAAATGGCTGTAGAAACTCTGCTAATGTGACACAGGGCCATTTATCTGCACTGAACTGAAAGTTAAAGGAGGCAAGTTGAGAAAGGATCATCGTATCTTTGTGCACCTCCCCCCTCACCACCCACCATCTCAGTACCTCCCACCAGGATGAATGGGAAGCAGAGAACTCACTTGCTCAATGGAGTCTAGTTTTGCAATGTGTTATTGCTCTGAGGAATAGCTTTAATAGTAATTATGGAAAACAGCCCAAAGAAATGAATCTTTGGGCTTCCCTGATGGTACAGTGGATCAGAATCCACCTGCCAATGCAAGGGACACAGGTTCAATTCCTGGTGCAGAAGAGTCCACATGCCTGGATCAACTCAAGCCTGTGTGCCTCAACTACTGAGCCTGTCTAGAGTCTGGGAGCAACAAGTACTGAGCCTGTGTGCCTCAACTACTGAAGCCTGTGAGCACAGAACCTATGCTCCACATAAGAAAAGCTACCACAATGAGAAGCCTGCTTGCAGCAACAAAGACCCAGTAAAACCAAAAAACATACATAAGAAAAAAAGAAAGAAATCCTTAATGCTGGAAACTCAGGCCCTTGTGAGCTATAACTGAGAGACCCCACTTGGTCCAAGTATAAAGCTGGCCACTGTGGGACAGGCAGGCAGACCACCCCATGCCGTGGTCTCCTTCCTTCCCATCCCATATCCTCATGGAACATTCCCCTATCAACATTTCCCATCCTTCTAAACCTCTGAGTCTTCCTATTACATCTAAACATGCTCAAGTCTCTTCCATCACAATGAGAAAAAAAAAATCTTCCCCCAGACCTCATGTTACCCACTCTCCCCTCTGCTCTGCCTCCTCTCTCTTCCAGCCGACCTTCTAGAATACACTGTTTAAACAGTCTGTCTCTACCCTGATCCTCCCTAAAGCCAGTGCTGTCTGGCTTCTTTCTCTTCCCAGCCACTGAAAAATCTAGGTCATGGTTAAAGCCACAGTGTCTAGCACAGAGCCTGGCCCCACACAGGCTCGGTCAACACTGAGTGCATGGGGAATTTCTGTGCTCTTAGATCAGATGAACGCTCTCTCAGTGCTTACTTCCCTACATTCCCAACAGCACCTCCCTCCTGAAACAGTGCACAGTCGTGTTTTTTTAATCCACCTCTCAAGCTGCTCCTAATCTTCCTCCTCCAGCTTTCCTTGATTCGTGTGACCCTCATAACCATACATGACTATGTGAGAGTTGGACTATAAAGAAAGCTGAGTGCCGAAGAATTGATGCTTTTGAACTGTGGTGTTGGAGCAGACTCTTGAGGATCCCTTGGACTGCAAGGAGATCCAACCAGTCCATCCTAAAGGAAATCAGTCCTGGGTGTTCACTGAAAGATTGATGTTCAAGCTGAAACTCCAATACTTTGGCCCCCTGATGCGAAGAGCTAACTCATTTGAAAAGACCCTGATGATAGGAAAGATTGAAAGCAGGAGGATAAGGGGACGACAGAGGATAAGATGGCTGGATGGCATCATCAACTCAATGGACGTGATTTTGGATAAACTCCGGGAGTTGGTGATGGACAGGGAGGCCTGGTGTGCTGCAATTCATGGGGTCGCAGAGAGTTGGACACAACTGAGCGACTGAACTGAACTGTGATCCTCAGGGTTCTGTCCCTGGTTGTCTTCTCCTTACACATTTTCCTACCCATCTCATCTACTCCCAAGGGTCAGCTCCCAATCCCACGCTGATAACTCCCAAAGCTGTTACCAGCAGCTTCTCTCACCTCTGAACTTAAGGCCAATGTCTCAACAAATGACTTAGATGTCTCAAAGGCACACAATCTCATCACCCTCCTGCCCCTTGATCACTCACGAAAAAATCTGATCACTGTGTGCTTTCTAGTGAATAGCAGCACCACCTACCTGGCTGCCCATGTAAGAAGCCAGGGCTTTTTCCTTGATTTCTCATCTCTGACCAATCACTCTCTCTCTCAAGCATCTCCTGATAGACCTACATCTTCTCCTCATCGCCATCTGACATAGTGATAACAGCTTCCAGATTGCTTTCCCTGCCTCCGGTCTTGCCCACCCACCCATCCATCCCCATTCATCTCCACTTCAGTTTCAGTGGCCCTTCTCAACGGGTAATTCTGCAAGTGGGGTCCTCAGATCAGCAGCAACACCTGAAAATTTGTTAAAATGCAAATTTTCAGGCTCCTCCCCAGACCTATTTAATCAGAAACTCTGGAGGTGGGGCCCAGTAACATGTTTTAACAGGCCCTTCAGGTAATTGTGGGTAGCTCAGCTGGTAAAGCAGAGAAGGCAATGGCACCCCACTCTAGTTACTCTTGCCTGGAAAATCCCATGGATGGAGGAGCCTGGTAGGCTGTAGTCCATGGGGTCACAAAGATCGGACACTTACTGAGCGATGTCACTTTCACTTTTCACTTTCATGCATTGGAGAAGGAAATGGCAACCCACTCCAGTGTTCTTGCCTGGAGAATCCCAGGGACGGCAGAGCCTGGTGGGCTGCCATCTGTGGGGTCGCACAGAGTCGGACACGACTGAAGCGACTTAGCAGCAGCAGCTGGTAAGGAATCATCCTACAATGCAGGAGACCCCGGTTTGATTCCTCAGTTGAGAAGATGCCCTGACGAACGGACAGGCTACCCACTGCAGTATTCTTGGACTTTCCTGGTGGCTCAGCTGGTAAAGAATCTGCCTGCAACATGGGAGACATGGGTTCGATCCCTGGGTTGGGAATATCCCCGGAGGAGGGCATGGCAACCCACTCCAGTATTCTTGCCTGGAGAATCCCAAGGACAGTGGAGCCTGGAGGGCTACAGTCCATGGGGTCACAAGGAGTCAGACACGACTGAGAGACTAAGCACAGCACAAAACCAGGTAACTGATGCAGTGTGGGAACCATGGCTTTAAAATATCAGTCTGCTCACACCACTCTCCTGATTGAAAGCCTTCAGTGGCTGGTCACTGTCCCTACAACAAAGATCAAGTCCTTCAATATCATTTATTGTGGAAGCCATTATCCCCAATATGAGAAATGATGGTTGAATAGGGACTAAACAGACAAAAATTGTCTACAGGTGAGACCATGAGGAAGGTATTACTGGCAAAAGCAATAGCATACGGAAAATGAAGAAAGAGAATTATGGCACGCTGAGGAAATTGGTTAACATCTAAAATGATCAAGAAATGAGATCAAGAAGATAAGCTATCTAAACACATAGTGGAAAATAATAATTTCTTCCTTTCTCAGGTGTCAAAATAATACCTGTTCTTCATCCATTCATCCTGTTCCCCCTTCACCAACCAAAAAACCTGCCACAACACAGATTTACTATACAGAACTCCCTGGCCTCTATTTCCTGCTTAAAACTCCTAAGTGGTAAGAACTTATACTCTCAATATTTGTCCTATAAATTGCACACACACTTCATTTGGCCTTCTGGGTTCTCACCGATTATTTATTTCCCAGCACAGTGCTATATCCTCTTTAACTCTACTACCCCAAGTCCCTCACCTTTTGCTAAAACTGCTTCAAATCCCACCTCCTCCCAGGAAATATCACTACAATCAGGCAAACTCTTATCACTCCACAGATCCTCAGTATTTAAAGGAGGTGTGTATGTGTGTCTGTATAAATATCACTTGCTGCACCATCAAACTCAAGACTATTTATAAGACACTTGTATCTATCTATTCAACAGTTTGACTTCTCCAAGGGCAAAACTGTCTCTCTTCTCAGTTGCCTTGTTTTCAAAATAAGCAGGAAGAATAAAACGACAACTAAGGTCAATTCCAAGTCTAAAATTTCATTACCTATAATCACATTTAGTGCTTTGCATATATTAAACAGTCCATAAATGGTGCTGATTAAGGCTCCAGATTCACACTTCTAAAAAGTCACAGAGGACTTGCCTTCCCAATTATTTCCCTCTTTGAAAAAAGCAAGGTAAAGGCAGTTTTTCTTTGATTTCCACCTTTTCAAAGGTCTACATTTCAACTATCTTGTAGGCTAGTAAGATTTAGCCATATTTCATATTTAAGTAAACAAGAACTTAATAACCTTTCCATAATAGCGTTCTTATCACTCCCATAAAAGTAGCCTCCCATCTCTGGCAGGGAAAGACCAAAGAAACACTTCAAAGGGAAAGAATGAAAACTTGTCAGCATCTTCTACAGGCAGATTCTCCCCTAAGGACTCACAGCTTGAAAAAGAAAGTATTTTCCACACGACTCAATCTGTAACAAATTATTCTTTTTTGTTTGTTTTTTTAACCACAAGTTTAGTCACTGTTGTGAACTACAGATATGTATCAAGGAGGACTTCTGAAACTGATGTCACAAGAATTGAATTCTATGTGAGATTTGGACTGTGAAGAAAGCTGAGTGCCGAAGAATTGATGCTTTTGAACTGTGGTGTTGGAGAAGACCTTGAGAGTCCCTTGGACTACAAGGAGATCCAACCAGTCCATTCTGAAGGAGATCAGTCCTGGGTGTTCTTTGGAAGGAATGATGCTAAGGCTGAAACTCCAGTACTTAGGCCACCTCATGTGAAGAGTTGACTCATTGGAAAAGACCCTGATGCTGGGAGGGATCGGGGGCAGGAGGAGAAGGGGATGACTGAGGATGAGATGGCTGGATGGCATCACTGACTCGATGGACGTGAGTCTGAGTGAACTCCGGGGGTTGGTGATGGAGGCCTGGCGTGCTGCTATTCATGGAGTCGCAAAGAGTCGGACATGACTGAACAACTGAACTGAACTGATGAAGACAGTTTCAACTTGACCTTCCAAGAAAACACTGTTTTTATTCTAAGGCAAAAGGAAGAAGTCCTGAGCCCAAACATAGTCAGTCATGCCATTTTCCTTGTCCTTATCAGCACTGTGTTTGTCAAGAGGCAGAAGGACGTTTCAGTTTTTACAGCCAGACTAACAAGCAGAAGATTCTGGTTCTTTGCAAGCATAAAATCACAGTATGCACATTTATTAAACTTTTCTCGTTTCCATGTCTTTCAACAAGCAAGCAACTTCATAGCTGAGTTCGGTACTAAATACCATAGTAATGGCCCAATAAAGCCATCACCGGCCTCCCTGGTGGCTCGGTGGTAAAGAACCCACCTGCTAATGAAGGAGACCTGGGTTCAATCCCTGGGTCGGGAAGATCCCCTGAAGAAGGAAATGGCAACCCATTCCAGTATTCTTGCCTGGGAAATCCCATAAACAGGGGAGCCTGGCAGGCTACAGTCCATGCAGTTGCAAAAAGAGCTGGACACAACTTAGCAACTTAACAACAACAAAGTCCTAACTCTTCCATGTGGGAAAGCAGGCTGACCCAAGGTTCTTGTAAGCTCACTCCTCACTTTGTGGCACTTCCTCAGATATTCTCAGTAGAGGATCCACTGAGCAGTACTGCATTGCAACTTCATTATCTGCTTGCTACTAGTGGTTAAGATCCAACTCTTTTGTTCAGTTCTACAAAGCATGTGATCAAAATTCACTTATGGTAAAACCAATCCACCCAGTTCAGTTCAGAGCCGGACAGGACTGAGTGACTGAACTGATCTTGCAGATTGTTCTTTAGCATTAAAGGAGTAACTATATAATTCACTTGTTGCAATACCTGGCACATAATAGGGACTTGTTCCTTTTTTCAGTGTCTTTAGGGTCAAAGATATCAGGGCACTGACTTCTAAGGAGGTTACCGTACTGATCCTAGCTGGGGAAAGAATATAACTTGTGCAAAATACAGGAAACTGGCACGACTGAAGTGACTTAGCAGCAGCAGCAGCATTCCCAGTTTACAGAAAAAGGTTCCCACAGAAAGACAAAGGTCACTTTCATACCTAGAACAAAACACCTTTTAGTAAAAATGCATGTTTTAAAAGCTGTTTTCTTATTTAATTTCAATACCCATTATGTAAAATAAAATAAAATTTGAGTTAGACTGAAAAACAAAGCACACCCCAAAAGATTTTTCTCTTAAGGAAAATAAATCTTGAACCTAACATAACTTGCATTCAGTTCATGATGTGAGAGTTCAGGTTTTGTTTTTTTTTTTTTGAGTAGTTTGTGAGATTTTTCAATCCTCAAATTAGCAATTTTTAAATAGACACACAACACTCCTAGTTTCTTTCTAATTATATTTCATCTTTGTCAATTTCCACATTTTACACGGTCATTTCTTTTTCCTACACTAAGGAACTTTTTTCTTCTAAATGCCAAATCTCCTAAAAAGATATGGATATCAGTCCTAGAACACTTAAATTAGCTATGGCAACTCACACAAAGAATTAAACTGAATTCAATCTATTTGATAGACCAGTCAATAATTTGTTTTTAATTTTACTTTCTTTTCAATAACTGAATAAATTAGAAACTGATTACATTTTCAGTCTCAAATCAGTCAGTCAGTAACGTTCGACTCTGCGACACCATAGACTGCAGCACAGCAGGCTTTCCTGTGTATCACCAACCCCAGAGCTTGTGCAAAGTCATGTCCGTTGAGTTGGTGATGCCATCCAACCATCTCATCCTCTGTCATCCCCTTCTCCTCCCGCCTTCAATCTTCCCTACCATCAGGGTCTTTTCAAAAGAGTCAGTTCTCCACATCAGGTGGCCAAATTGTTGGAGTTTCAGCTTCAGCATCAGTCCTTCCAATGAATATTCAGGATTGATTTTTTTTTTTAGGATTGACTGATTGGAGCTCCTGCAGTCCAAGAGACTCTCAAGAGTCTTCTCCAACACCATAGTTCAAAAGCATCAATTCTTTGGTACTCAGCTTTCTTTACAGTCCAACTCTCACATCCGTAACATGACTACTAGAAAAACCACAGCTTTGACTAGACGGACTTTTGTTGGCAAAGTAATGTCTCTGTTTTTCAATATGTTGTCTAGGTTGGTCATAGCTTTTCTTCCAAGAAGCAAGCATCTTTTAATTTCATGGCTGCAGTCACCATCTGCAGTGATATTGGAGCCCAAGAAAATAAAGTCTCTCACTGTTTCCATCGTTTCCCCATCTACTTGCCATGAAGTGATGGGGCCAGATGCCATGATCTTAGTTTTCTGAATGTTGAGCTTTAAGCCAACTTTTTCACACTCTTTCACTTTTATCAAGAGGCTCTTTAGTTCACTTTCTGCCGTAAGGAAGGTGTCATCTGCATATCTGAAGTTATTGAGATTTCTTCCGGCAATCTTCGTTCCAAGCTTGTGCTTCATCCAGCCCGGCGTTTCTCATGATGTACTCTGCATAGAAGTTAAATAAGCAGGGTGACAATACACAGCCTTGACGTACTCCTTTCCCTATTTGGAATCAATCTGTTGTTCCATGTCCAGTTCTAACTGTTGCTTCATGACCTGCATACAGATTTCTCAGGAGGCAGCTCAGGTGGTCTGGTATTCCCATCTCTTGAGGAATTTTCTTCAGTCTCAAATCAGTCAGTCAGTAACGTTCGACTCTGCGACACCATAGACTGCAGCACAGCAGGCTTTCCTGTGTATCACCAACCCCCAGAGCTTGTGCAAAGTCATGTCCGTTGAGTTGGTGATGCCATCCAACCATCTCATCCTCTGTCATCCCCTTCTCCTCCCGCCTTCAATCTTCCCTACCATCAGGGTCTTTTCAAAGAGTCAGTTCTCCACATCAGGTGGCCAAATTGTTGGAGTTTCAGCTTCAGCATCAGTCCTTCCAATGAATATTCAGGATTGATTTTTTTTTTTAGGATTGACTGATTGGAGCTCCTGCAGTCCAAGAGACTCTCAAGAGTCTTCTCCAACACCATAGTTCAAAAGCATCAATTCTTTGGTACTCAGCTTTCTTTACAGTCCAACTCTCACATCCGTAACATGACTACTAGAAAAACCACAGCTTTGACTAGACGGACTTTTGTTGGCAAAGTAATGTCTCTGTTTTTCAATATGTTGTCTAGGTTGGTCATAGCTTTTCTTCCAAGAAGCAAGCATCTTTTAATTTCATGGCTGCAGTCACCATCTGCAGTGATATTGGAGCCCAAGAAAATAAAGTCTCTCACTGTTTCCATCGTTTCCCCATCTACTTGCCATGAAGTGATGGGGCCAGATGCCATGATCTTAGTTTTCTGAATGTTGAGCTTTAAGCCAACTTTTTCACACTCTTTCACTTTTATCAAGAGGCTCTTTAGTTCACTTTCTGCCGTAAGGAAGGTGTCATCTGCATATCTGAAGTTATTGAGATTTCTTCCGGCAATCTTCGTTCCAAGCTTGTGCTTCATCCAGCCCGGCGTTTCTCATGATGTACTCTGCATAGAAGTTAAATAAGCAGGGTGACAATACACAGCCTTGACGTACTCCTTTCCCTATTTGGAATCAATCTGTTGTTCCATGTCCAGTTCTAACTGTTGCTTCATGACCTGCATACAGATTTCTCAGGAGGCAGCTCAGGTGGTCTGGTATTCCCATCTCTTGAGGAATTTTCCACAGTTTGTTGTGATCCGCAGTCAAAAGCTTTGGCGTAGTCAATAAAGCAGTAGATGTTTTTCTGGAACTCTCTTGCTTTTTTGATGATCCAGTGGATGCTGGCAATTTGATCTCTGGTTCCTCTGCCTTTTCTAAATCCCACATAAACCTTCTTTATTACTGATTTCCCAATCTCAAGTACTAGAAACTTACAGTAGGCAACTGATGATTATGACACTCCTATAAAGTAAATAAATTTTCAGTTTATGAAGGAGTATCAAATAATAGCAGGTTCTCCATACAGCCCTATAAATTTACACATGCAATATAACATTAGCACCCTGAGATCACGGCTGCACACACTGAGCCTTTCACTTAGACAATATGCTGCTAAAGCAGGAAGCCTCCCTGTCCATCCTGTGCCCAGAAGCAAAGACAGTATTTCCTGCCACTAAAATGGAAGCCACAGTCCAGCAGCACCCAGGAGAAATAAGACATGTATATCAACTTTCACTAACATACGCAGTATGCACCTCTCTCCAAAACAATCTAAAGATCTGACAACACTGGCGCTGCCTTTCTGTCTAAAGCCTACTTTCTCTCCCTTCCTCCAAAGACTTGATCTCTCCCCTACCCTCTCCTCCAAGCCTGCATCACCCACTTAAGTATGGCTCCTGCACCCCTGAGTTTGTCCCTTCTGCTTCTAGATACAAGAGGAAGCTGGCCAACTACTTCTGATTTCTCAATGACTGTGTCCAGAAGGAAGATGAATCAACATCATGACACCATTTTCTATTTATTCTATTGAAACCCAATGCTGAACAGGCGGTCTCACTCTCCCTAACGTCTGTGTGGTCTCATTTGAACACATTTCCCATTTTCTAGCCAAACTTCCCTTTTAATGTGTCAAATGCTAGCATTTGGGCATCCTGCCTTCTCATTTTGGCACTAAGAAGAGAGAAGACAAACTTCAAGGGCAAATTTCACTGAAAACACCTCCCAACATGTCCATGTAATTCTCTTTCAGTTGTTATAGCCAAATTGAAGGAGAACATCTCTCTTGTTTCAAGTATACATTTCATAAAGACTCTGGATTTTTCCTTCCCATATATTTTAGTGTCTTTTAGAACATGTATGCGAGGTTCAGAACTGAATAAATGGTCTCAAATTGCCCTGTTTCAATAAACACACCCAAGAAACAGCCAAAAGATAATGATATTTAAGGACCACTATATGCTCTCATAGATGTGATGAAGAATGGACCAAGGGGACTACTGGATCACTTTTTGTTTCAATTGCTTGCATCTGGGATTTTTACTAATGGACCCTCATGTCTTAGCTGTTCTCATTGCCAATAGAATTACAAAGAATTTCAGCCAAACCAACAGACTATAAAAAGGCATAATAAAGATTTATCTGTTTTCAAAAAAGCAGCATTAAATCAATCCAGTGACCTGCTGCAAATTAGGGAAGGTGTCATGAAGTTAGTGTTATTTTTGCTGGGCCAGAGCATCTTTTTCACCACAAAGAGGGCTCACTCACTGTCATCATTCCACTGCTGGGCAGGTAGAGTCTGTTTCCTCTTGCCAGTGTACTCTCATTCTCTTTCATTTGATCTTTACAAAGACCTATACAAACAGGCGTGGCAGGCAGTAAAATGTGCCCCAAGACGTTTACAACAGGATCCCATCTGAGATACATGGTGGCATATCTAATGCCTAGTCCCGCGTATCCAAATACTAGCTGCTTGGCATTGAGTCCAGTCTAGATTCGTGGAATGTATAAATGTGGCCACGGTCCACGGGACGCTTACTTCCTCTTCATACGGGCAGCTTGTCACTGGGAAACGGGTTTCTAACCACGGCACTGTTTCCTAGACTCTTTGCGTCTCGTATTTCTCAGCACCAGAGACAACGAGGGGAAGTGACACACATCACTTCTGAGCTAAGCTGGCAGAGAAGTGGAGTCCCTTCACCCTCTCGTTCCCATTGGCTAGCTAAACTCTGAAGAGTCCAAAGCTGAAAGGACAGTAAGGCAGAAAAAGAAAGAAGTCTGGCAGCCCACTCACCTAACAAGAGTATCTATACTAAACTGTAACTTGACCAGACGAACGATAAGCCAGTGAAATTCCGAGACAGGGTACGGCAGGTGGCGTTCAGTTCCTAACTTTTACACTAGGTCTGTAACGGGGTCAGGAAGCAGGGAAAAATCGGGATTTATCCAGTATGGGACTGCAGTCCTGCACGGCGCTTTCTGCTGAGAAAAAATCTTCACTGAAAAAGATGAGAGGGGAAAAAAACACCCAAACAGGCCTTCTGGTGGTAGGGATGCTTTTCGTACACACTGAAATACTGCAAGAGTGGAGGGAAGGGAACGTGGAAGGAGCGATCTTGGGAGTCCCGTGGGTGGAAGAAGTATGCGGTGGTGGCAGCCTCATCAAGTCTCGGTACCCGGGCTTATTTCTAGACAGCAAACAGTCGAGCTCCCTCTTAACTCCAATCAAGCAGCACAATAAAACCCTAGAGTATCACAGGGACTTGCCAAGGTCAGCAATTTGCTGTTAACAATTTGTTTTTCAATTTGTTAAATTATCTTTCAGTTCCGTCAGTCCCAACAAGCTATACCTCTCGATCCCACAATCAACAAAATTCAAATGCTGGAAAATCTATATTCAAGAGGGATAGTCTAAAACAGCCCACTTATCCCACGCGTCTCTTTTTAATCACCTTTACGCAACGCACCATCACTAGTTATGGCTTTTTTATTTTTTTTAAGTATGGTTGATTTGGAGCGTCCCTGGTGGCTCAGTGGTTAAGAATCCGCCTGCTCAAGCAGGAGATGTGGGTTCAATCCCTGGGTCATGGCAACTCACTCTGGTATTCTTGCCTAGGAAATCCCATGGACAGAGGAGCCTGGCAGGCAACAGTCCACGAGGTCGCAAGAGTTGGATATGACTTAGCAACTGAACAACACGGTTGATTTATAGAGTTGTCTTAGTTCCCAGAAAAGTGATTGTTTAGCAAAGTGATTCAATTACATGTATAGATATTCTTTTTCATATTCTTTTCCATTAAGGTTTATTACAGGATATTGAATAAAGTTCCCTGTGCTATACAATAGGACCTTGTTGTTTATTTATGTTATACATAGTAGTTTGTTAATCCCAAACTCCTAATTTATTCTTCCCTCAACCCTTTCCCGTTCAGTAACCATAAGTCTGCTTTCTATGTCTGCGAATCTTTGTTTCATAAATTCATTAGTCATATTTTACTTATATATCCACATACAAGTACAATCATGTGATATTTGTCTTTTTCTGAGTAAAGAAACCAAAGCCGTACAGTTCCAGTGCCTCCAGAGACATGCAATGTAAGAACACCTTCTAGGCAGCATCTGTGATTTATCCTGGAGACTGACACATGCTCCAAACCTCCTTGGCCACGACTGCACAGCCTAGCTAGCAAGTGCCGGAGCCCACTCAGCACTCCCGAGCATGCGCCTGTGAACTGTGATGGGAAAAACAAGCATGTGAGTGTGCTGCTTGGAGGGACGGGCCCAGGGATTAGTATCACATTCATGCTAATCCTGCAGCTGGCCTAGCCAAAGAATTCCTACCCAAATCCAGGCTCCAGAGCTCTGAATAGTCAGCTTATGCTTTCCCAAAGTGGCATAAATAATTAAAGGGGCTAAGCCTACCTGCTAACTACAGCCAGTAACAAACCCATTGGCCACCTAAAGCCAACTGCCAGCCCACTAGGGCAAGCAGGACTCGGGCTGGTTCATAAACCCACTGCAGTGTTCTGCAGGAGCCCCTCAGCTATACAGGAAGATCCCATCATCACGAAGGTACCAGCTCATCACTGCACACAAACTAGAATCAAAGACCAGCAGGGATCCAGATACATCGAAGCTGAGGAAGCACTTGGCTTTCTGCATATTGCATAAGATGCATGAGATCAAATGTCTAATTCTTATACCTAGTTTGATTCAAAGAGATTAAACTCTCAATCAGATTCAGCTGCAACTAGAAATGAGAACCCCAAACATGCAGTTTTCAAAGCACCGCCGGATTATACACAACCCTAACGCTTCCCTCCACCTACAGCCCCTGGCATCTGTACATTCTAAAAGGGCTGATCTAACATGGAAACTCACTGTGCGTACTTTCCTGCTATACAACCCGGTCTGCACAAAATTTACATACCTCACCCCTTCCCTCCCCCGCTGTTCTAGGTCGAAGCAGAATTTTGCAAATGGCTGCTAAGCTAATTACTAGACAACTTCCAACAGTTGGAAGATTCCTCTAAAAAATTCAAGGGAATAATCATAGTTAAGTTTCTTACTGCTCAGTTTTGCCATCACCAGCCAACTTTCCCCTCATAAACGTCCTTCTGTTTCTACTCAAAATGGGCTTTCTCCTTACATGACATTAATAGTACCAGTTTCCTCTAGTAATAATTCATTGTTTGGCCTTGCATTTGAGATTTTTCAAAGCTGGGGAAAGCAGGGCAGGACACAAATTTTCTCCAGACTACATCAGACTAATTTTCTCCCACTGCCATCTACAGAGCTTTCTTTAGAAGGGTGGGGCCAACAGTGGGGAGGGACCAGAATACAGCAGTGAGGAAGGAAAATGCTCACCCTGCTTTATCCACCACCCTCAGAACACAGGCTCCATCAGGCAGGCACAGCCGGCAACGTGGTGACACGTTTTCCTCAAGGACTCCTAGACATCCTCAACAACCCCACTTACTTTTTCCAACTTTTCCTATCATCTCACAATGAAACATCATACTCAGAAGCAATTTAACTTTATGGTCAGACCAACCTTGATACCCTTGTTGTTGCTATTTAGTGGCTAAGTCGTGTTCGACTCTTTTGAGACCTCGTGGACTGTAGCCCACCAGGCTCCTCTGTCCATGGGATTCTCCAGGAAAGAATACTGGTTGACATTTCCTTCTCCAGGGGATCTTCCCGACCCAGGGATCGAACCTGCACCTTCTGCTTGGCAGGCAAGTTCTTTACTAGTGAGCCTCCTGGGAAACCTAACACTGATAGCCTTATCACACTTCATTAAGAGTCAACAGCGACACAAGACAAGACTTCCCATTGACAGTCAGCCCTGCGGCCTGGCAGGAAGGGAAGAGGCTGGGTTTATTTTCTCTCCTCCGAGACGAACACATCAACTTCCTTCATTCACCATTAGGTCTTCTGTCTATGGACATATGTAACCTATATGATTTCTCCCCATAAAATGAGTTTTCACCAATAAGGGCAAGCCACTAATTTAAGACAACCTACATTCTCCCTTGGCTGGATTACAAAGTTGAAATGGGCCTAAGGCAATGGATTACACAATGGATGATAAAGGAGCTAATAAAATTATTCATGTGATTCTTTTTCTGATTCTCTGCTTGGTAGCACACAAGGTTCCTTCCCTTGGTTCGTCCTGAGCCTCCTGTTCTTAAATGCAGAGATTTAACAATGAGCTCTTAGGAGGAACCATATACCACTTACTGAGCACCCATTACATCTGATCAGTTCTGGGCTGCTACTATACCTAAGGCCTCATTCAATGCTAACAGCTCTATGAGGTAAGGTATGCTAGCACACAGTAGAGGCAGAACCCAAAGCCAAGACAATGCCTTGTCTCCTGGGCAGCCTCAAAGCTTCTTTCAAAGCCAGCCCTCAGCAGAAGCATACCGAAGCTTCTATATTCTCTCACACTGCAGGACTCAGGAAATACCATAGAATGTTCTCCAGTTTCAACTCATCTTTAAATTTGTGACAGTTGCAGGAAAGCCTACGCTACATAAACCTGAGAAAGACAGCCAAAGACCTCAATTTATTTATGACAACAAAACACCTACTGGCAATGGCCTGGAAGTTTACTCTCAGAAGAGATCTGCCTTTCTCCAGGCTAAAGGTCATACAAGGTACAAATTTAGAGCTTTGGACAGCCATCTGCTGATGCATCTGGAAAACAAAGGGAGGAGACAGGAAAAGAACAGAAGGCAGCCAAGTCCCTTCAGATGTCCCACTGGCTCTGTGTGTGTGTGTGTGTTTCCTGGTGAATCTTCAGAACAATACTGTCAATTAAGATAGATGTGTCAAACCTTAAGAAAACTGGCATGATTCTCATGATGCTTCTGCTCCACTTTGAATTACTACAAAATCAGAAGATGAATCATGATGTCAAGCTTTCACATGCTCATTCAACAGAGGCATTGCCAGAATGAAAGTAAAAACTCTTTGCAGACTCTCCAAAGAATGCAATCACTGATCCCTATTTATGAGAATAAAACACATATTCAGCATATGAGGTCCCCATTTCCTTTTACATAGGATTAGCCAAATACAGATAACAAATGATAGCACAAAGCCGATTTCATAAAACTTCACACACATACAGACGGGGAGGGGGAAACTTTTCAAAAATATTCAAAATACGTCTCAGATTTAATCTTTAAAACAGACACAGGCACATGGTATATTAATACCTCTTATTTTGTCCTGTACTTCAAGGTTTACAAACTGGTTACAAGTCATAATAATACAAAGTATGCTACTCAACCTAAAAAGAATATATCTGATGTTTAAATGGCTAATTCAAAATCACAGTAGTTTCAAAAACATGTTACTCATTTACTGTAGCAGCTAGAAGAGAGAATGTTTCATTTCCACCAAAAACAAAAAAAAAGAAAATGAATCTTTCTTCCTTTGCTGAAAAGCAGAGCCTCTTGGATTAACTGAGCACAGGCAGCAAGCTGGTAGACAAGACACTTTTTAAACTTTAGGTTACTGAAACACTGATACATAATCTTAGATTAACTCAATTTCTCTTAAGTCTAATTTTCAGTCTTCATGTCATTATCTCAACTGAACTTTATAATGAACCTATGAGGGTATGGATTTATTTCTTCCATTTTTGGATGAAACAAGACAAAACTGACTTTCAAGGAAGATGATTTAAACCAGCAGTTCCTAAAGGTGATCTCTTTTCCTTGGTGTGATGAAGAAAATAATAATTGACCTTAAAAAAAAAAATCATTATTTTCTAAGTCTGCAGAAACCAAGAAAAAAAAATAAATCAGCTTTCAGCCCTCAAAATCACCTTGCTTTTGTAAAGCAAAACACAAAATCAAATCATTCAACACAGATGCAAGGCAGGGTCCATTTTTAACCATCAATGAGCAAAATAAGAGCCACAGTTTTGTAATGTGCGAGGATTTGCTGAAATAAATCCTGAATCAAACTTTTAAAGAAAGATAGCGGATTAATGGAGCTGAAAGCAGGTATATGAACATTTACCTGCCCCACAGTGTTCATCTTCAACTGGCCCCTCTGCCTGGGCTCCTCTATGCTATCTGCTGCTGCGGCTGCTAAGTCGCTTCAGTCGTGTCCAGCTCTGTGTGACCCCATAGACGGCAGCCCACCAGGCTCCCCCGTCCCTGGGATTCTCCAGGCAAGAACGCTGGAGTGGGTTGCCATTTCCTTCTCCAATGCAGGAAAGTGAAAAGTGAAAGTGAAGTCGCTCAGTCGTGTCCGACTCTTAGCGACCCCATGGACTGCAGCCCACCAGGCTCCTCCGTTCTTGGGATTCTCCAGGCAAGAGCACTGGAGTGGGGTGCCACTGGGACCATAGGAAATGATATTCCACTTTCATCTCAACTAAATGATGTGAGTAAAACACATGCAGCACAAAGTTGGTTTAGCCAAACCAGGACTTTAATAAACAGAAGTAAAGGGGTGAGCACACATTTAACAGCATGCTGGCGAAGGGGTGCCTTTTGCCAAGGAACAGACCAAGCATCACACAGCCCCAAGCTCCAAAGAGGCTCACAGGAGAACACTTCCTGCACTCAGGCAGATGACAACCGCTCCACCTCCACAGGAAAAATGAACACCCCCGCACTTGCCAGTGAGAGGACACTTAGTCACTGTTTGATAAAACCAGTTGTATAAAAATCCTCAAGTTATTAGCTGTTCAGAGTGCATACAAGTTATTAGCTGTTTGTGTGCAAAAAGCTGCCACAAACTGCTTTTTGAAGATTCAAGACAGACACATGGATGTGATACATGCACGGAACTGCTGAGCTGAATGAAAAAGATGGAGCTCGTTGAATCTAGTCCCTTCATTTCACAAGGTGGAAGAAGACTACAGAGAGGAAAAATAGACATTTCAACCTGAACATAACATTCATGGCCCTGGGGAGCAAACTCCAGTCCTGGATTCTTATCCTACAGTGTTAGTTCAGAGACAAATCTTAAAGAATCAATTTCCTAAATACTTAGGAGTTAAAAATGAAAAAGAATTTAACCAAAACTGAAGACAGGTTGAAAACAGATGGATAAAAAAAAAAAAAAAAAAAGCTTTAGAAGGAAAAGAATAAGAGAAGTGGCTCACCTAAGGGAACTAAGAGTAAATACCAAGCACATTAATTTGGCCATGGTTCTTCACTGCAGATCTGGAAAAGCTGGCAAATTCAAATACTAAGCTTTTATCCTTTTCTTCAGGAGTAGGAAACTGCAACCCACTCCAGCATCCTTGCCTGGAGAATCCCATGGACAGAGGATCCTGGCAGGCTACAGTCCATGGGGTCGTAAGATTCGGACACGACTTAGAGACTAAACCACCACCACCAACCTTTTCTTCCCTTTAAATTTCAATAGTCTCTATCTCTGAGAGGGTGTAGAAAAGAAAATCGCCAGAGGCAGGATGTTATTACCAATTCATCCTCCAGTTTTCACAGTCAGCTCCTTAACCAGATTCTAGAAAGGGAGCTGGAGTTTAAATGCAAAAGAAGGCAGGGGTATTCGCCAAAAGGGGAAAACTTCATGGGATCACAACTGGACAGACACTGCACGCTGCCTGAGACTTTAAGCATTTTCATACAACAGGGTTAGGTAAGTTGACAGATCAGAAAAATAGCATCAGACCTTAAGATGTGACATACTGTAATAACTAGGAACATTTTCTACCCCACAACTTGACCTCCATCCAGAGTCACAATGATTAAAGACCAACAGCCACGTTACAAAATTATAAAATGCGATTTAGTTAAAACACAGGCTTTCTACAAAAATTTTTTAAATATTTACTTATTCTTTATTTGGCTGCGTCAGGTCTCAGTTGCAGCATGTGGTATCTTTTTCTTTTTTTTTAGTTGCAGCATGTAAGATCTAGTTCCCTGACCAGGGATCTAACCTGGACCCCCTGTATTGGGAACATAGAGTATCTTAGCCACTGGACCACCAAGGAAGTTCCTCTATAAACTTTTGCTTCAAACTATTAGACATTTCTCACCTTTTCAACACACTGTATATTAGTCCCCCTCCTAAAATAGAAGAATAAAAATGGTATCATTTCAGAAAAGTTTTTAGAAGAGTCTCTAAAGACAGGATATCTGCTTTTATTCAATGTGTCTGGAGGGAAAGAAAAGGCTCTTAAATTTGGAGATGAGGTTACTTAGAAGGTGCAAGAAGAAATCAAATGGAAAACATACTACAGGTAAGAAAAACACCGCAGCAACATAAGCAGCAATAAGGCCTACTTATGTAGCATTTTAAGCTTTAAATTAAACTACACAGATTACTACAGTTGCCCCTTTGTTTTCAAGATAAAGTTATGCATAAAGTAATTGTGAATTGTGATTTGCTTACTTTTTTGTCCCTCCCTCTCAATAAACCATAGGCTTCTATAACAGTAGGAAATATGTTTCTGATTTATTGTTCTTTTCCAGCAGAGAACACACAGTAGTCACTTGAAACATTTTTTTAATGTTATGAAAAATTTACTTAACTGTAGAATAATTACTTAAAACATTTTCGGAATGAGAATTTTATCAAACAATTGCCAAACATTTGATAATATGCAAAGTTGGAAAGAATAGGGGGAAGGAAACAAGTATTTACACCATTGGTAACATAAATCAGTACCACTTTTTCAAGCATATTTATTTTTATTTTTGGCTATGATGAGTCCTAGTTATAGCATGCAGGATTTTTCACTGAGGCACGGGCTTCTCTCTAGTTTTGCAGGCTTGCCCCACACCAGGGATTGAACTCACAACCCTTGCACTGGAAGGCGGATTCTTAACCACTGGACTACCAGAGAGGTCCCAGCGTACCACCATTTAAAGGGTAATTTGGCAATATGGCCACACACTTCACCATTTAAAAACAATTGGCAAAGCTGCCATCATACATACTGTTAAATGGAAAAGACAGAGGATAGCACAACACATTAAGTGTGAACCTATTTTGTTGTGTTTTAAAGGCAGTGTATACTTATTCTGCATACAGAGCAGAATCGGGGGCCGGGGGTGGGAGTCATTCATAGTGTAACCTAAATGTAATCCACATATCCAATCCTAGGTGCTCTGCCTGAATACATACCCAATTCTGGCAGGATTTACAAAAAAGTTTCACACAGCTACCTGGAATGGAAATACTGGGGGATGAAACTGCCATCACAAACGAGGAAAAGTCTTCTTTTTCATTATCTACGCTTTTGAGTGTCTTGCCTTCACATATTGAAGTTTTAAGCTCCTTTTTAAGAGAAATGTTAGAAGAGAGAAAGAAAGGTAATTTTAGAAAGTAAAACAAATGATTTTAAATCCTATCCCCCTCCCTCCCAACACCCCCTCCCAACCCCTGTGCTGAGTCCCCTAATCCACATTATTTTCAGAGTCAGTGGTTAGAGCACTGGTTTTCATTTTACACTATTTGGGGCCTAAACAGAATCATTTAAGGCATTTCCGATCATGCCAGCACTGGAGCGGGAGAAACAAACCGGGCTGACACAATCCTCCACGACCAGGGGTAAGGAAAGCCCCACTGAGGGATTCCATGATATAAACAACAAGCCTGCCTTTACCTAAGTCACCTGACCCCGCAGGGCGGAGACCCGGAGGCCAGGCATGAAGAGTCTGCCTGGTGAGCAGCAAGCGCTTGATTTTTTGTTTCTTCAGATGGGTCAGTTGTGCTTAAAATTATAATTTTCTTACAAATACCTTCTAGGTACCTTAGAGATATTTGCCTAAATGTGAACAGGTAATGAACTTAACCATTAAAGTAGATTTCCTTATGGTAGTTCAAACTAACAATAGGAATAAGCTATAAGCAGCTTTTCTGAAACTGTCCAGTAGTGAGTATACATAACATAGATCATTGCTTTATACACCTCTTTCTGTTTTCTAAGAAAAATACATCTCAACTTCAGCTGCCCAAAAGAATCATCTTGGGAGCTTTTAAAAAATCCCCATACCTGGGCCCCACACTTCAGACCAATGAAATCAAAACCATGGTGTCTCAACTGATGATCAAATAACATATTTCACATCAAAGCTGAGTAGGTAATCATCCCGTTATCTGATGAAGTGAGGGATAAATTTTCAAGAATTATACAAGCATTTCTTGGGCACTTAGAAGGTCCAGGAACATGGCCTTTGTCTTGGGGCTAAATGCTAATGAAGAAAGGAATAAAACAAGCAATACAAGATATTAAGATGCTACAACAACCACCACTGGGGTGCTGCCTTTTTAGGTTTCTTCCCACTAACCTGCGTGTCTGTGCTGCTAGTGATGCTTAGAAATGCCTTCTAAATACAGAAGCACCTTGACAGGCTACAGCTCCCAATGCCCACAGCTATTCTGGTGTTTCTGCACAGACAACTACAAAAATAAACAGCCTTTAATCACAGCTCAAGGACCACTTGTGGCCTGAAAGACTGAACTTCTCTTCCTCATCTCCCATCTCCATATACTAAGATGCCATAATATTTAAATCACTTTACATGTCAGCAATGAGGCGGGTGGGAAAAAACCCTCATCATCCTTGAAATGAGGCACCACTAACATAAATCTGCCACAACATGTAACCAAATGCCAACAGAGACTATGCGCGACCTGTGAAGTCACACTCCCCCAATCAAAAATTGTTACAAAGCCTTACAACTCTCGCCATGTGTTCTAGTCAAAGACTATACAGTTTGTTTCTAGGAACATTCATCTCAAGGAGAGGGGGGTGAGGGTCATTTAGAAACTGTCAAGAAATATTCATTGGAAACATATGGAAAACCTCAAAAGGCACTACCTTGACTTATGCTAACCTAAGGAATGGTTCGTATCTCTTACAAATGTTACGGACATGCCCTAACTAGAACATCATTCAAGATGTCAAGGGAGGGGGACACAATTTCACACACACACACACACACACACACACACAAATCTGGTGAAAATGTGACTCTTAAACTCTTAATTGATCTTAGCATAATAGGATATAATATTTTATTTCCATTATAAATAAACAGGATCATCAGTACAATCATAAGTAGGATCATTTTTACTTATGACTTCTGTTTGGAAATTAAACCAAGGAAGAATTCAAGAATTTTGGGGGAAATGTTCTATAATAAATTAACATATTCCATAACTATCATTTATGGGGATTTTACCAACATTTCTGATACATCACTGGAAATCCTTATTAAGTCTGACTCAGCATTACTCGACAGTACAGAATGAGATCAAACTGTAAAGCTCTTTGCAGTTACTTGATATCAAACAGCTCTATCTCCACCCCGATTCACTGCAGTAGCATAGGGTGCTCTGACCCAGAAAGTCATCTCTCGCAGGTCTGTGTCCTTAGCTCTTTAATAAGGCTCTATATTATACTTTTTTGGATGAAGAAACACCAGAAAATTAAGTCAGAAAACTGTATTGCTTCTTTCAATGAACTCCTCACAGTACTTTGGAAAACTGACTTGAACATTCTAGGCTACATATTTAAAATAAGCAGACTGTGCTTAAAGATTTACTGAAGTTCTTTTCAGCTTCAAAAATTTCTCCTAAATCACAGCTAGGGGTGAAAAAAAAGACACCTGAAAGGTTAAAAGCGAATACACATCCCAGACTTGGCCCTACCACCAATGCAGTCTTTGATCAACGTTCCCTGTCTGAGGCATGCATGTTATACCAGACAGGATGGAAAACAGAAAGAAATGGGTAGCTTCCTTACTTCTACAAATGTGGGCAAACAATTTAAAAATGTAAGTTTTTAAACACATATAGGAAGGCAGTTAGGTTGTACAGACCAAAAGGAACCAAGAAACAGGGCCATCTGGGGTTGAAATGTGGCAGGAGGAGTTATCTACAGAACTACCAAGCACCAGAAACTACACTCAGTGCTCTAGTTTCATCCCTTTTAAACCACAGGGCAATACAGAGGTGGCTAGGATAAGGAAATGGCAACCCACTCCAGTGTTCTTGCCTGGAGAATCCCAGGGACAGGGGAGCCTGGTAGGCTGCCGTCTATGGGGTCGCACAGAGTCGGACACGACTGAAGCGACTTAGCGGCAGCAGCAGTGCAACTGCACAGTAAGAACATTATAATAGCTCTTCAGGTTAAACAGCATGATCTAGGAGGCATCTCATACAGCTGATAAAGGAAGCCCACTTCAAGGAGGGAGGAATTAAACTTAATCCTATACGCTGATTGGCCTTTGGTGTTACTCGAAACTGCATCTGTGTAGGGGCAGAGACCAAGAAAGTATCTTCAGCCAGGCACCTGATCCATTCTACTTACCAGAGAAAAGTGAAAGTGTTAGTCACTCAGTCATGTTTGACTCTTTGCAACCTCATGGGCTGTAACCCACCAGGCTCCTCTGTCCATGGGATTCTCCAGGCAAGAATACTGGAGTGAGTAGTCATTCCCTTCTCCAAGGGATCTTCCCAAGCCAGGGATGGAACACAGGTCTCCCGCATTGCCAACAGATTCTTTACTGTCTAAGCCATCAGGGAAGCCCACTTATCAGAGAATGACCCTCTCAATAACTAAGGCACAAACCCTGAAAGAACTATTTCATACATATGCAAACTCAGAGGGACAAACAAAATGCTAAAACCTCAGCCCACAGTTCCCACAAAGCTTCCCATCATCAGCCGAACCACACTATCCCCTAAAAAGAGGTGTCTATCACACTTCGGAATTGTCTCTCTTCTGGTTCCCAAAGCTCAGCTCTGCTGCTCCACAGGTCAGGCCAAGACTCAACACCTAGGACTTGAAGGTTCTAGCAAATGTAGGCTAGATTCGAACAGACACAAACCCTCTGGGAGCTACAAGGAGAATACTGGGCCAATTATCTTCATTTTTTTTTTTTTTTTCAGATAAGAAAGGCTCAGAATGCTTGATGGTTCTGACTCTCCCACTGACCCAATACCATGGATTCCTATGGTCTTAGGACAAAGGTTGCATAACCACAAGAAAAAAAAAGGCCTCTCTACCAAGTCAAGTCATCATCAATGTTACTTATCTCTACAAAATGTGGCTAAGTTTGATGCCTAGCTCATGAGTTTGAAAGAAAGAAGCTGATCAACACGAGAACAGAGAAGTCAGACTAAGAAATCACTGATCAGGGAAAAAGGATTATTACATTTCAGGTAATCTCAGCATCCAGGACTCAACACGAGTTCAAATGTTGTTCCTGTTGTTGAATTTATAAAACTAATAGACAGAATTACTTACCTATGTTTTCAATGTAGAGTACTAAATCCATTATGTTGCTTTTCAAGTATGTAACCCAAAAAACCCATAGGAGCTGGTGCAAAGAAAAAAAAAGCAGTGGAGTTTCAAGTTTAGCAGCTTTCCAAGTTTCATTACATTCCAACAGTTCTGACAGATAACCTTGCATTCCACATACTGTCTGATTCCCTCTTGAGCATGTTCTTGTGATCTTTGATAAGTTAAGATGCCCTCAACCAATGACAATCTGCCAAGAGCAAGATGAGGGCTATACCTGACAGAGTGAAAAGATGGTAGCCCCGGCTAACTAAAAAAAAAAAAAAAAAAAAAAGATGAACCCAAAGCCAGTATATTTGAAATGAGCAAACAGCAACTACTGAATGCCAGGTACATTACAGATTAAGTAGGAAGTGTCAAATTCTCCTACCAGAATGCACTAATCAATTAATATTTATTAAACATAAATGTGAACACACACCCAGGAAGCGGGGGCGGGGGGCGGGGTCCTCCTTGTTTATACTACCACTCAATTCTTCCATAACCTTTGTGTGCCCTGAAGACACAGGGGAATGCTAAGTAAAAACTGGAATGGCAATTTTCCCTTTGAGGCTAAAATGGAATTATTATCACGACTAGCATTTTTTCAGATTCTCCCATTTCTAAACATTTTGTTTCTGATAGGCAACTGAACTCAGTTATTCTACTATCATTATGGGCTTGCCTCCCCAGAAATCTAGTACCCCGAGAGATCAAGAGATCACCCCCTAAACAAAGAAAGGGTCTCAGGCTTCAGAGTAAGCAAAGTCAATGGGCAGACCCCTAAGAGTCACACCATAACCATATGCAAGAGAAGGGTGATGGGACCAGACCAAGGGCAGGACACAGGGCAATGGGCTGGACATAGCTCTCCCCCCAGGTCACACCAAGCCAGGTGCCTCAGATTCTCACTAAGGACCTTCTGACCAGAACACACCCTACCTCCAACCACCTAGCAAACGCCCTCTCGGGTAAGGAACTCTAGCACAACACCCTACCTCTTTGGGGTCCAGTTCGTAAGCCAAAGTAAATTCCATAAAAACAGGTTTCACTCCCTATGACACCAAGGTATAGATGGAGAGTGAATAAAGTGACGAATCCTAGGTGATAAACAGTGCTGTACAGACCACTTGGATGGATTTATCTGACTTTTTCAATACCTTACACTGAGGCATCAAAGAGCAGGGTTTACTAAAGGTTTTGACTCTTTCCTGGAGGGCACTAGCTTACTCGTTCTGATGCTCTGAATCCCGGCTGACTCCTGCTCCTCCTACTCCTTCTGGTCTCATCAGGTGCTTCAAAATATTTAAAACAACATGCTTTGATCTCTGACTTCACCATTACAAGCACCGTGACGATACTTAACTTTTCTATACTTCTGTTACATTTGTAAAATATAATAATACGAGTACTGTCTCAAAGAGTGTTATAAAGAATCAATGAACTAATAAATAAGTTGACCGTCACAAAGCATTTGACTTTCACAAGGCACTTCAGAACAGTGCCTGACACAGGGAACACTGTATTAAGTGTATCATAAAACTGAAAGATCATTTTTTAAAAAAATGGTTTCTTCCTCTTTCAGTTTTAGAATACCTGATCGATCAGGTTTTCATAGCAGAGGTGTGTGTGTTAGTCACTCAGCTGTGTCCAACTCTTTGCAACCCCATGGACTGTAGCCTGCCAGGCTCCTCTGTCCATGGAATTCTCCAGGCAAGAATACTAGAGTGGATTGCCATTCCCTTCTCCAGGAGGTCTTCCCAACCCAGGGATCAAACCCAGGTATCCTGCACTAGAGGTAGAATCTTTACCATCTGAGCCACCAGGTAAGTGCTCAAATCAGATGGGAGTCCCACAAAAGAGAAGTTAAAAATTGAGGTAACAGGAGCAAAATTTATTTTCAGTGCAATGGAAATGCTTTAAAATTAGATTGTGGTGACAGTGGCATTTCTGTTCGTTTCCAGGGCAACCACTCAATATCACGGTAATCTAAGCCTATGCCCAACCAGCAACACTGAAGAAGCTGAACGGTTCTATGAAGACCTACAAGACGTTTTAGAACTAACACCCAAAAAAGATGTCCTTTTCATTATAGGGGACTGGAATGCAAAAGCAGGAATCAAAAAACACATGGAGTAACAGGCAAACTCGGCCTTAGAGTACAGAATGAAGCAGGGCAAAGGCTAAGAGAGTTTTGCCAAGAGAATGCACTGGTCATAGCAAACATCCTCTTCCAACAACACAAGAGAAGACTCTCCATATGGACATCACCAGATGGTCTACACCGAAATCAGACAGATTATATTCTTTACAGCCAGAGATGGAGAAGCTCTATACAGTCAGCAAAAACAAGACTGGGAGTTGACTGTAGCTCAGATCATGAACTCCTTATTGCCAAATTCAGACTGAAATTGAAGAAAGTGGGGAAAACCACTAGACCACTCAGGTATGACCTAAATCAAATCCTTTATGATTATACAGTGGAAGTGAAATAGATTTAAGGGACTAGATCTGATAGAGTGCCTGATGAACTATGGACGGAGGCTTGTGACACTGTACAGGAGACAGGGATCAAGACCACCCCCAAGAAAAAGAAATGCAAAAAAGCAAAAGGACTGTCTGAGGAGGCCTTACAAATAGCTGTGAAAAGAAGAAAAGTGAAAATCAAAGGAGAAAAGGAAAGATATACCCACCTGAATGCAGAGTTCCAAAGAATAGCAAGGAGAGATAAGAAAGCCTTCCTCAATGATCAATGCAAAGAAATAGAGGAAAACAAAAGAATGGGAAAGACTAGAAATCTCTTCAAGAAAATTAGAGATACCAAGGGAATATTTCATGCAAAGATGGGCTTGAAAAGGACAGAAATGGTAGGGACCTAACAGAAGCAGAAGATATTAAGAAAAGGTGGCAAGAATACACAGAAGAACTGCCCCCAAAAGATCTTCACAACCCAGTTAATCACAATGGTGTGATCACTCACCTAGAGCCAGACATCCTGGAATGTGAAGTCAAGTGGTCCTTAGAAAGCATCACTATGAACAAAGCTAGTGGAAGTGATGGAATTCCAGTTGAGCTATTTCAAATCCTGAAAGATGATGCTGTGAAAGTGCTGCACTCAATATGCCAGCAAATTTGGAAAACTCAGCAGTGGCCACAGGACTGGAAAAGGTCAGTTTCATTCCAATCCCAAAGAAAGGCAATGCCAAAGAATGCTCAAACTACCACACAGTTGCACTCATCTCACACACTAGTAAAGTAATACTCAAAATTCTCCAAGCCAGGCTTCAGCAAAACATGAACCATGAACTTCCAGATGTTCAAGCTGGTTTTAGAAAAGGCAGAGGAACCAGAGATCCAATTGCCAACATCTGCTGGATCATCAAAAAAGCAAGAGGGTTCCAGAAAAACATCTATTTCTGCTTTATTGACTATGCCAAAGCCTTGGATTGTGTGGATCACAATAAACTGTGGAAAATTCTGAAAGAGATGGGAATACCAGACCACCCGACCTGCCTCTTGAGAAATCTGTATGCAGGTCAGGAAGCAACAGTTAGAACTGGACATGGAATAACAGAATGGTTCCAAATAGGAAAAGGAGTACGTCAAGGCTGTATACTGTCACCCTGCTTATTTAACTTCTATGCAGACTACATCATGAGAAACGCTGGACTGGAAGAAACACAAGCTGGAATCAAGATTGCCGGGAGAAATATCAATAACCTCAGATATGCAGATGACACCACCCTTATGGCAGAAAGCAAAGAACTAAAGAGCCTCTTGATGAAAGTCAAAGAGGAGAGTGAAAAAGTTGGCTTATAGCTCAACATTCAGAAAACTAAGATCATGGCATCTGGTCCCATCACTTCATGGGAAATAGATGGGGAAACAGTGGAAATAGTGTCAGACTTTATTTTTTGAGGCTCCAAAATCACTGCAGATGGTGATTGCAGCCATAAAATTAAAAGACACTTACTCCTTGGAAGGAAATTTATGACTAACCTAGATAGCATATTGAAAGGCCAGAGACATTACTTTGTCAACAAATGTCCGTCTAGTCAAGGCTATGGTTTTTCCTGTGGTCATGTATAGATGTGAGAGTTGGACTGTGAAGGAAGCTGAGCGCCGAAGAATTGATGCTTTTGAACTGTGGTGTTGGAGAAGACTCTTGAGAGTCTGTTGGACTGCAAGGAGGTCCAACCAGTCCATCGTAAAGGAGATCAGTCCTGGGTGTTCACTGGAAGGACTGATGTTGAAGCTGAAACTCCAATACTTTGGCCACCTGATGTGAACAGCTGACTCATTTGAAAAGACCCTGATGCTGGGAAAGATTGAGGGCAGGAGGAGAAGGGGATGACAGAGGATGAGATATTTGGATCGCCTCACTGACGCAATCGACATGAGTTTGGGTGAACTCCAGGAGTTGGTGATGGACAGGGAGGCCTGGCATGTTGCAGTTCATGGGGTCGCAAAGAGTCGGACATGATTGACTGACTGAACTGAACTGACAGTGGCATAATACGACAAGTCCACTAAAAATCATAACACATTTTAAAATCAAAACGTCTCACATATAAACTAGGCCTCAGTCAAGCAGTCTGTTAAAGAAAAGCAATGAGACAACTAAATAATCAAAGTCAACTATTTAGTCAAACTAATGGAAAATCAAAATTCTGAATTCAGTTGGGATCTGAATCCAGGATGCAAACCCCTGTTCCTGGTACCTCTTCACAGGACAGCACAAACACATGTGACCTCCTCACACTGGGTTATCTATGACTTGCTGCTGCTGCTGCTAAGTCGCTTCAGTCGTGTCTGACTCTGTGTGACCCCATAGACAGCAGCCCACCAGGCTCCTCTGTCCCTGGGATTCTCCAGGCAAGAATACTGGAATGGTTACCATTTCCTTCTCCAGTGCATGAAAGTGAAAAGTGAAAGTGAAGTCACTCAGTTGTGCCCGAATCTTAGTGATCCCATTGACTGCAGCCTACCAGGCTCCTTCGTCCATGGGATTTTCCAGGCAAGAGTACTGGAGTGGGGTGCCATTGCCTTCTCCAATCCATGACTTAATAACTGGCAAAACACGGGAACAAGAGAAGCCCTAGGAAGCTTTTGAATTCTGGGAAGAATGCTTCACACAAACACAAAAATAATTTAAGCACCTGGTAACTAAGAACACATGCCTCAACATAAAAGTCAGTCAGTCAGTTAAGTCGCTCAGTCGTGTCCGACTCTTTGCGACCCCATGAATCGCAGCACGCCAGGCCTCCCTGTCCATCACCGTCTCCCGGAGTTCGCTCAAATTCATGTCCATTGAGTCAGTGATGCCATCCAGCCATCTCATCCTCGGTCGTCCCCTTCTCCTCCTGCCCCCAATCCCTCCCAGCATCAGGGTCTTTTCCAATGAGTCAACTCTTCGCATGAGGTGGCCGAAGTACTGGAGTTTCAGCTTAGCATCATTTCTTCCAAAGAAATCCCAGGGCTGATCTCCTTTAGAATGGACTGGTTGGATCTCCTTGCAGTCCAAGGGACTCTCAAGAGTCTTCTCCAACACCACAGTTCAAAAGCATCAATTCTTCGACACTCAGCTTTCTTCACAGTCCAACTCTCACGTCCATACATGACCACAGGAAAAACCATAGCCTTGACTAGACGGAGCTTTGTTGGCAAAGTAATGTTTCTGCTTTTCAAAATGCTATCTAAGTTGGTCATAACTTTTCTTCCAAGGAATAAGTGTCTTTTAATTTCATGACTGTAGTCACCATCTGCAGTGATTTTGGAGCCCCCAAAAATAAAGTCTGACACTGCTTCCACTGTTTCCCCATCTATTTCCCATGAAGTGATGGGACCAGATGCCATGATCTTCATTTTCTGAATGTTGAGCTTTAAGTACTTTCCCTGAATTCAAGCTCATTCTCTAAATGTGGTAGGGACTCAGAGTAACACAGTAATAGCATTCATCATAGTTATATACAAACATAATAAAATGTACAAGGATATTGTCACACAAAATAAGGCAACTCAACCATTCCACTTACCTACACTTACACTATTCCTAGGACATTATTCCCAAGTAATCTCCCTGTACAAAAGGTAATGAACTCCATGGTAGCTGAGATTTGGTAGCAGAAAGACATGCTGACAACAGCATTGAGTCCTCTTACATTTCTAGCAGTTTTGGGTGAATCCACGTGCTGTGAATAGCCTCTGGGGGAAATTCTATGAGGAAGAGTCGAGAGAGTTTGAATGGACCGATCAGGCACGCCTGGCTTGTCTGTAGGTTTCACAAAGTAAGTGGTCATTTCTTCAGCCCCTCTTTGCCAGGCCTTTGCCAGACTCTTAAATTTCATAGTTGCACCCAATTCTCCCAGACACATTAGCACTGACTTGTTGCCCCATTGTGGCTGCACAGTATTAATTGTCTGGAAACAGCATAACAAGGCCGTGGGGCTTAAAATGTCACAAATAAAAAAGAGAAGAGAATTAATTCATGGCTGGTACCTAATGTTATTGGCGTTGGAATTAGGTAAACCCCAATAAGGTCCACAATAAGCCAACACTTTATTTTTCCAATTCCAAAGTCATTCATTCAACTCTGATGTCTCCAGAGTCAAAAACTTTAATGGGAGCTTTGCACCCGCTGACGAGAACCCTTAGCGATGCCAAAAGAGGAAATGAGTTGATGAGGGCAGGGCAGAACAGAGCAGTTATTCTTTCATTTCAGTTTTACTATTTGACTTACTAATAACAATGCTTATCATTTTCTACAGTTCCAAAATGATCACATACATGATGCATCCAACAGTAGCCAGCCAACCTTGCAGAAAGATTACGCAACCCACACCAGGCATCTCAGACCAACAATAGGTAAACTGTGTCAGGAACCCAGGTCTCCTGTGCCTAGTTTTGTGCTCAGTCTCATGCTGCCTCTACAACCGGATACAGAGAAGACCCCGACCAAGTTCTTTCCACCAGTGGGTTTCTAAGTATCTCTACAGAGGCATTGTTACCATGGAAGCAGCCCCCTGCAACCCCCAGCATGAAAGTGATTGCACAGACATGGATAACACTGCTGGGGCACATCCAATTCATTCTTCTCGTTGCTCTCATCTGCAGATCTCCACATAATCAGCTGGAATGACTCCGAAGCTCAGAGTTGACTGTCTGGCAACTTTCAGACTCCGAGGGGAATGGCCAGCTACTCCTGAAACACAGATGAATTCGCCACTAGTGCTCAGTGGCCGCCCAGTGTCAGGTGTGATCCTCGTCACCTCCGCTTTGTAGGACAAGTATTATCCAGTGTCTTGGACGAACCTGATCAAGAGCTGGTTCTTTCAGATATGACTCAGAAATGGATGCTTCTTTCCAACAACTGCAGGTTAAAAAGTAGTAAGAAACGATATGGGTGTTTTCCTAAGGGCACTTTAAGTAATATTTCTCTTTGGTCTTAGAAATGTTTGCAAATGAAGTAAACATTTCTTTAAAACTCAGCTCTCCAAAGAGTTCCATTTCCCTCTTACAAGCATTCTCTGTATCTTTCTGAAAGTTTCTATAATATTTGGTGACCAAATTACTCTTCGCACAAAGCACTCACTTTTGCTTCACTATTCTTCGTTTAAATACTCTGGCGTTTAGTAACCATACTCTGTCATCGCTCTTAATGGGGTGTTTTAAGATTCTTTTTCAAAGGCTTTGCTTAATCACAGCCTTAGCCTTCTGGTAAAATTGGGTCTTTTAACAAACTGGCCTGTAAGGGACAAATTTTTAAATTACTCTCAAGCTTTCCCTCCCCTTCAAAGTTTTCCCAAACTACTTAAAAGCCTCTCAGCCTTGGGGGGAAGGATGATAAATTAGATGACTTTTGCTCTGTCTGTGTTGCTTGGTATTACCCTGGTCTAATCCATTTTTGTCTCACCAAGAATTTGCTTCTTGCAAGCAGACTCCCTCCCATATTCTGCAGATGCAGAGTGCAGATTACTAGTGAAGTTGCCCAGAGGCCCAAACCAGACATAGGAAGCCCTTCAGTTTCCCCCTGCGGGGTTCTCAGGGGTGGCTACACACTCTTTTAACTCTTCCCTTTCCCTTTCTGTAGTGAAGGCCATGTTTGTGTCCTTGCTTCAAAATCTAATTCTTCAGGTAAAACTGGCAAGTAACTTCCAGGTGGACCCAGAAAAATGCAATGAAAAAGTTATTTAAAGGCAAAACATGAGAAAAAAATTAATAAGCATGGATGCAAAATGAAACACATGCTCTGCTGAAACTTTTAAAAAATGATGTACACATGCAAATCAAAACCATGAGATTCTGTCTGACACACCACTTCACACCCATTGCTGCTGCTGCTGCTGCTAAGTCACTTCAGTCATGTCCGACTCTTTGTGACCCCATAGACAGCAGCCCACCAGGATCCCTCGTCCCTGGGATTCTCCAGGCAAGAACACTGGAGTGGGTTGCCGTTTCCTTCTCCAATGCATAAAAGTAAAAAGTGAAAGTGAAGTCGCTCAGTCGTGTCCGACCCTCAGCGACCCCATGGATTGCAGCCCACCAGGCTCCTCTGTCCATGGGATTTCCCAGGCAAGAGTACTGGAGTGGGGTGCCATTGCCTTAGGGTTATTATCAAAAAAATGCAAAGTGTTGGCAACAATGTGGAAAATTGGAACCCTCATACATTTCTGATGGGAATATGGTGCAACCGCTGTGGAAAATTAAACATAGAATTACCTCAAAAAGTTAAACCTAGGCTGATTCACATAGTTGTGTGGCAGAAACAAACACAACATTGTACAGTAATTAACCTCCAATTAAAAAAAAAAACAACAAGAGTTGGAGGGGTGATGAGAGAGGAATAAAGTTGAGTCCGGATAGCAAAAAAAAAAAAGTTTAACCTAGAATTATTACGTGATCCAGCAATTCCACTACTGGGTACACATCCCAAAATAATGAAAGCAAAAACAGAAAGGTGCACAGCACTTTTCAGAGCAGAGCATTCACAGTAGCCAAAAGACAGAACCAACTCAAATGTCTCTCAGCAGTGAACAAACAACATGTGGCCCACACATACAATGGAGTATCAGGCAGCCCTGCAAAGGAAGGAAATTCTGGCATTTCTACACCGACCAACCTTAAAGACCTGATGCTGATGGAAATCCACCAGACGCCACCAGACACAAAGGGCAAAGACAGCCCAATTCCACTTTCATGAGGTGCCCAGACAGGCAAATCCACAGAAGCTGAGAGGCAAGGTCGAGGTTAGTCACCAGGGCTGGGGAAAGGGAGGAATGGAGAGTTAGTGCTTAATGGGTAGAGACTTTCAGTTTAAGATGACAGCTCTGGAGATGCCTCGTGGTGATGGCTGCATAACGGTGTGGATACACTAAATGCCACTGAATTGTACACCTAAAAGTCATTTAAATGGTAAATTTTGTTTTGCATATATTTTGCCACCAAAAAAATAAATGGCCAAAAAATTCTATAAACATAAATGAGGAGAAAAAGGCAATTACCATGTGAAAGGCAATAGAATAATAATGGGTGAATTTTCTAGGTTCCAACTGCTCCAAGAGCACTTTTTTTTTTTTTTTAATCAGTACACTTGTTCACATAATCACTGGTGCACAAAGAAAACAGATGGAGCAGGTCAAAGTAACAGTTCGGGTCAGCAAGATTTTAGCGCTGACTGAGATGCATGGAAGGTTAAGGTTTTATGTGAGGGCAGCAGACGAAGATGGGAGTCAAGCAAGGCAAGAGATAGATCACGTGTGGCATGCTTTTTCTCTTCTAATCTCTTGCTTTGAAAGCCAGCCTCGCAGTCCCAAGACTCGAGGCCCTGTTTCTCTCGGATAAATGTGCACAGACCACGGGAACACTTCATGTCTGCACATCTAGCAGCCCCCACACCCTGGACTATTACCTGACACCCTCCTGGCCTCACTGCTAGCCCACCACACTGCCCAACAGCAAGGACCCTGTGGTCTACCCAGATGACAGATTCAGCTACCAGAAAGCAAGGAATTTTCTATGTGTGTCAGTGGCATTTAAAGACCTCCCAGGGAATTCCCCTGATGGTCCAGCAGTTAGGACTCAGTGCTTTCACTGTCGTGGCCCAAGTTCAATCCCTGGTCGGGGAACTAAGATCCCACGAGCCACAGAGTGTAGCCACCCCCTCAAAAAAAAAAAAGCTCCCAAACTCTTCCAATTCAGCCAGAACCTTGAACTTTTACATCAGCAGACTTCAAGCACAAGTTCAACACAAATCTTAGTCACCTCTCAATCACTGGCCTCCAAGAGTCAGAAGAGGGACAGGAATTATCCAGGTTCACAGACAAACTCATATTTTTCTCCTCGAACTTAAGGAACCTCACACCTGTCAAATCTGTGTGTCTATGCTATCTTGCATTAGCTCAGGTGACTCTGAGTTCCCTAATGAGACTGGGATGATAAATGGCAAGAAACACTGGATTGCAATTCCCTGTAGATACCCATAGAGAACAACCTGTACCTGAATCATTAAGGCCTGACTACACACATCTAGAGAGTCAAGTCAAATCCCATTCCACCAGGTCCTCTTGAAAGCAGGCTGCCCATCTGGGAGACACAGGGTCTATTTCTCCAAGCTCATGAAACAGTCACACAGGTTATAAACCACTGGTTGCTCTAATTAACTGCCTAAGACAGACTAGTAGATTTTAGGGTTTCTTATATTGTTGTGGTTTTTTTTTTTTTTTTAAATTACTTGTTAGTTACTTGATTCACATTTTCATGCCTTGGCTGAAACATTTGGGAAATCAAAGTCATCCCAACAGGGTATAATTAAAAGTTAAATTTAGCAACTAAAATCTCATCTCATGGAAAGTCTGCTCCAAATTGTAGAAGTTTCATTGTGGCAATTTGACTAGAAGTCAGCAAGGACAAGTACAGATTCAGGCACTTGCCACCGTGATACATCGTGTCAAGGCTGCAGCTGAGCAATGAGAAGCACACATCCAACATGTTCTATGAGAGCATCGGTCCCTTGCTTCAAATGCTTAAAAAATGAGATTTCACGGAAGCTCTGCCAACCAGTCAGCCTTCTACAATGAGGGCTAAACAGGTGCAGTCTCTCACAGAAATTAGATAATGAGTTCAAGGACTTCCCTGGTCCCCCAGTGGCTAAGACTCTGCACTTCCAATGCAGGGGGCCTGGGTTCGATCCCTACTTGGGGAACTAGATCCTGTGTGCCTCAACAAACATCCGACATAGCCAAATAAAGAAATATTTTTAAAAAGAAAAGGAGTTCATGCATCATGAAAGTTTAAGACAGAATATTCATTTCTAGTTACTGCCACTATCTACTAACCTTGCTTTGAAAAATGAAGTGAACATCACTCTTCAAAGCCAATTCCAGGAATCATGAAGTATGCCAACCCCCTACCCTGTCCCAGGAGTTGTCCTAGCTTCACTCTCCTTCTCCCACTTTCACGGGCACCCTGGTAAGAGAACAGCTCTGCCTCTTCTCTTCTTGTTACCTAACAGTTTCAATAGTGCTTCTGAGTACCGAGCAGGACGTCTATACAACTATCCTTCCACTTAGCAGTCCCTCAAGAAGTCATTTTGTAATCATGAAAAGCCCTTCTCCACCATGCATGTTCAGCAGATGCTCCCAAAATGGGGTTTTCCAACACCCACGGAAGCTGCCACTGAACATGCATTTTCTGCATTCCCAACTCCAGACCAGCTGGCAGTCCTAGGAAGGGGCATCTGAATTCAGGACTAGCACTTGTCTAGATAAAGACGGCTGCTAGTGTTGCCCCTGGTGATTACATTCACTTTGGCAGAAGCAGCAGTGATAAATATTTCTCTGGATTGTCAAGTCACATCAGCCAGGTGCCTTTGTTTTAAGAAACAACTTCTTGGTAATTGATCTTTCTTCCCTGAAAGTTTAAGGCAGAACTCTCTCTCCCCTCTGACTTTATGTATCTCAGAGCCCAAAACTGGCTCATTCAGAACAACCTATAATACCCTTGGAGTGAATTTCAAGTATAGCTTAGTTAAGAGTAGGAAAAAGATTCCTTGACCTCAATAGATTAGCTAGTGGTTTCAATCTTCCACCACCTACCTCAAAAACACATAAATCAAGGTTAGCAAGCTCTGAGGGGTGCCTGTATTCTAAGAAGCTGCCCAAATGGAAAACATCTAGTGAGAGAAAACACAAATCACACATGTAGAGGGACTTAGTTTCCTGAAACACTTTTAGGAACCAATATGTAACTTCAAGCCTGTCAAGTAAGCTGAGTTTCATTAGCCCTAATGTATAAGTAAAGCTGACAGGGGTGATGTAACTTGCCCACAGGTGCTCAAAACCTGGCAGCACTGGAAGGTGACCTTAGGTCTTGACAACTTTGAGCTGCTTCTGCACAGACTATGTGGTCCCCAAGCAAAAACCTGCATGATCCAAAAGCTCCTCCATCATTGAGAAGGGGGTGTTTGCTTCACCATGATAAATCTCTGGGGTTACTTTAAAAACGAAAAACCGTTAACAGGACTGAAAAATGCCACACAAAGTTCACACTTCTGCTCTAGGTTTCCTTATCACAGCTTAAAATAACCAAAATATTACTGACCTCCAGCACAGCGGACTCTGTTAAGATTTTATAACATTTTATATGCTTCAGGCACAAAGCTCAAGAAATCCAAGAGAAACTCAAAGATGTTTCCACACAATATTTCCAAGCATATGTTTCACATTCCCCTGAAAATCAATGGTAGTTACTAGATACTCAGGATAGCAACCAGTGAGTAGGTGAAATTCCTTGGGCTTCCCTGGTAGCTCAGAAGGTAAAGAATTCACGTGCAATGCAAAGACCTGGGTTTGATCCTTGTGTCAGGAAGATCTCCTGGAAAAGGGAATGACTACCCACTCCAGTTTTCTTGCCTAGAGAATTTCATGGATAGAGGAGCCTCAAGGGATACAGTCCACGGGGTCGCAAAGAGTCACACAACTGAGCAACTATCACATCACAACCAGTGAGTCAGTATGGTGAAAGTTAGCGTGTATATGAACCAGAATGACATCAGAGATAAGAAAACTAGTAAGAACAACCTTGATTCAACTGAAATAAACAACCAGAAGAGACTGGTAGAAGCTGGTAGAGTTTTAAAAATCAGAACCCACTTAAAATGTGCTAAACCCCCTCCAGCTTCCATCTGGACTCTGAAATGGGTCCTGGCATCTGGTTTTGGGGAGCCTAGTCATTCATATTTCCAGTGACAGGCTACCATGGGCCAGATATCATGGTACAATGAATAGAAAAAGCCTGCTATGGGAGAGCTGATGGCCTCATGGGGATACTAGAAAGCTTGCATCCTTCTGGAGAGCCACATACAAGCAGTGGGGCTGCCTGCGGCATGTCTCCAAGGGCAGATGATTCTGGGCAAGAGCTCTGATGACAGTTATACGCAATTTCAGAAAGTACAAGCTACCATGGGAGGGATTCAAGCAGGAAATAAGGACAAAACTCTTCCACTGCCAGTGGGATTTATTAAGAATCATGAACTTTTCCAAATGAAAGGAGGGGACCAAGTCAAAGAGACAAAAGGAAGAGTCTGTGCTAGACTGCAATAAGGCAAGGATGCAACCCTATAATCTCCAGGATAGTCACTAAAAGAAGAGTAAAAAAATTAACAAGTCAATAAGCAGAGAACCTGGAATAACCTTTTGCTTAATCCAAAAGAAATCAAGGAGGGGGGAAAACCATAGAACAGATAGGTTAGATGGAAAACAAATTTGTCAGACGATAAAGAAAATTTCAAATACACTGGTACCTACATACATGAACGGTAAACTGAAAGCTACCCAATTAAAATACTGTACAAAAGCAAAAGTTGAAAAGCAGGACCTAAGTACATTTCAAAAACCATGAAACAGAATAGATGCTGTCACCAGGGTCTGTCTCGCTGCCCATGATGAGGGCCTGCCAAGTTTTCCAGCACAGTCCTCCATGCATCAGCATCCGTACCTTGCACAACTGATTTGTTCGCTTCCATGCACTGTTAGGAAAGCAAATTGCTTCATTGGAAAAGGCCATAGAAAACTCTGCTGTCTTGCTGATTCTTATTGAGAAAGCCCTTGTTCCTCCCTGCAAGGAATAATTCATTTAGTGCATCCTTGCATATACATATTAAACCCTGCATTGTATACAGATTATTACATTGTTTTACTGGAAACTGCTCTTTATTGGACAGCTCTTCTGGGGTCACCACTCATCATGGAAATGGTTTTTTTTTTTCCTGCCCACATTCCTTGCCCCACCTTTCCCCCCGCCAACTCCCGCAAGCCCCAGCCTCCAAGTACCAGGCTCCATTAGTGCAGTAATAAAACCACTACTGTTTGGTTAGCAGTAATGAGTTCTAAAAGCATCAATGCAGTGCTTCATGGAGCAGGGCTATTGTTAGGTGCAGCAAACTTCCCTGGCATCAATCAACGGCAGTAGATGGTAGCAGACTTTTTTGAAGCTTGCCAGGAATGCAGTGAAAAACTGGACAATATGTGCTCAACAACAAGGCGATGTGTCTCACACAAAATCAAACAAAATGACCAGTAACTAAATACACTCGTTTCTACGCAGTCTAGCTCTACAGCAGGTCTGTCTTAAAATTTGGGTAGCAGTTACTTCCCTAGCGTCTAGCAGTAGTGTTTCTGTTGCTGCCTACTCACTGCCCAAAATATCAGTCGGTCTCAGCTACAAGGATAGCTTTTATTCCTTTATATGTGTTAACTCGATAGATAGAAGAAAATGAGAAACGAAACAGAAGGTTGGGAAGAAGAAAGGGATAAAGAGTCCAATAAAACCAGCTTTATCTCAGTGCCTCCAAGGGTCAAGGGACAGGATGAGGGACCAGCCATTAGCCTTCCTGGGTCTCCATTTCTTCATCAGGTTCACAGGGCTGATTCATGTTAAGACTGATGCTATTCAACTGTCTTTTCACCTATCGCAACAGCAAATTCATAGGATTCACACAGACAGCATTGGAAACATTTGCTCACTTGGTTAAGATGGAACATGGAAATAAGTGTCTATTTCAGCTTGGCTCTCTGATCATCATCTTCAGAGATTAAATTCTTGACCTTTAAAAAAGAAATTTTATTTAATACATATAGCTGTTAGCTAGAAGAATTCTGGTAACTTTATACTTTGGTCAATCCAAATTTCTCCACTTTTCACTGCCAAAAGACCTCTCAGGTTTTTTGTTGGGAGGCAGTAGGGGCTTTATTTTGTTTTGTTTTTGTCTTGCTGCTGCTGCTAAGTTACTTCAGTCGTGTCCGACTCTGTGCAACCCCGTAGACGGCAGCCCACCGGGCTCCCCCGTTCCTGGGATTCTCCAGGCAAGAACACTGGAGTGGGTTGCCATTTAGGTACGTACAAGGGGACTCCACACTTGTGGATAAAGAAATACCAGGAAGACTATTACCCATGCCACCCCTGAAGATGCAAACCACTTCAACGTCAGTACCAAAAAAAAAGAATAAGGAGGGAAAAAAGAAGAACAGAAACACATCAATACCTGAGTGAGCAAGGAGAAGCTATCGAAATGAGGAAAAGAAGGCAGGCTGGTAGAGGAAGTGGGTCTGAAAGGAGGAAGAGCGACAGAAGGAAATGGACAGGCTGAAACCTTTCCGAGAAAGTCTCTATTTTGCTGTGTGTCAAGACCGATTCTGTTAGAAATGCCTGTTTTAAAACTGCTGCTTCTTGACATGAGATCAAATACCTTTAAATACCTAATCACTTAGCCACAGAATATATAGTAAGACTAAAACTGAAAATTCCTTCCTTCTTTCTCTTGTCCTATATGAATTTTATTGAGACAAAAAGACATATGTTTCTTAATAGGGGTAGCTCAGAGGTTAAAGCGTCTGCCTCCAATGCGGGAGACCCGGGTTTGATCCCTGGGTTGGGAAGATCCTCTGGAGAAGGAAATGGCAATCCACTCCAGTATTCTTGCCTGGAGAATCCCATGGACTGAGAAGCCTAGCAGGTTACAGTCCACCAGGTCGCAAAGAGTCGGACACGACTGAGCGACTTCACCACCACCACAAAAATAAGTTGACCCAGGAAAAAGTTTAAAACAAAATGAAATTTAACAGTAGAGTGGATTAAATTTGCTCCCAATTAAAAAAACAAACTAATATATACATAACATACATGGAGGAAAGGAAGGGAAGAAGAAATGTAAGACCAAAGAGAAGACAAGACAAAATTAAAAAATATTCTCCTCAGAAGGGCTATCAAACAACATTCATATGTAAACCACACACTGTCCTTCCTTTCCCTTTTAGCCTGGAGAGAAAGTCTATCTTTGATTTTCTTTTTGTGCTTTATTTAGCTCATGAAAACAATACACAAAGGTAGCCTTCACAGGGCTCCCAATCCCACCTGCCATGCGCTCAAAGACAATACAAAAGAGCAAGAACCAGTCTCATTTATGGAGGCGAGATAAAAAAGGAAGAATTTACTGAGCAGTAACATGGTAAAAGAAATGAAGTTTACAGTTTAGCATTCAAACTAATAAAGAATCACTGTGTACAAAATCTTAGGAGGAGATTAATCAGCCAAAAAGACTATGTAATCCAATATTTAGCTTCCCAATGACACCTGAGACCTCAGCTGTGGGGCCAGTAATAATGGGGTCACCTCGTCCGACCACAAAAGCTACACAGTAGGGTTAACACACAGCCCTGCTCATGTAAAATATCCACCGGGGAATAGCTGTAAGCCTAACTGAAGGCTCAAAGTCCAGAGGATACAAAGGTTATCTTGTGACATCAACAGAGTACCACCATGAGCTCAGCTAGCCAGAAGCTGGTCACAGTGGAGTCATTCAGGTTAAAGAGATTGTTCAGGGTGCTGAGCTGAGATTCCACTTATGTGGATGGAGGGGGAACTGGAGGCAAGGACAACACCAGGCTCCAGGGAATGAACTGAGTCATAATCCTACCTAAGGTAAATGGAGGAAAGGAGTTGGCCGGCCCTTGACCTACCTCAAAGTGGGTTAACCTTGCTGTCAATGAAATGAATGAGTATTATGAGCGAAAGTGGGCACTGGACAGATTCCTAAGAGAGAGGTGTACTCCTTGTCCCAAGCAAACATCTACCTCTCTTGCAACGCTCTTCTTCCCGCTGGGGCAGGTATGTAGAATACTCACCACTTTTCTAAAGCATACAACCACACACACGATCAATAATGTCCGCTATTTATTCAGGCTTTTATTAAGGAGCACAATGTCACTTTCCCTTCCCGGAGTTTCTCTCCTTTTCTCCACTCTTATCAAAAGCTTACCCAGCTATATCTAATTCTCTCTGGACAGCATATTTGGCTGACTATCCTTAGGAAAGGACCTGCAAACTAATCAATGGCTTCAAGAGTCTTCTCCTAATAGCAAACATTTGATGCAGGTGAGGAGAGAAAGAAAATGTTTCAAGGGGGTGTTGCTTTAAGTTATCTTGAGACCACCTGGGGGCAGGTGGCTTACTCTTCTTTAATGAGAGGCAATTACTGGGTTAGCCAAAAAAATTCATTTGGGTTTTTCCACCAAAAAGCTTCCAGTATATTTGGTGATGCTGTAGAAAGCAGGTGGAGGAAACCATTTTGGACAAGGGCTCAAGGACATCTCTAGGCAGCTGGCCAGCTGCCCATAAGGCCATCCTGCACACAACATTAGTATTCTCTCCTAAGAGGAGGCCTATTTTAATCAAGGAAATATTTCATTGGGAAAGATTCACCCAGAAAAATACAAAGTTTGCCAAAAGGGAATAGAAACATGTAATGATTCACAGTGAATCCACAGAGCCACACTCGGACAGACGTGGTAGCACGGATGATGGTCAGCCTGGCTCGCGCCCTTGACGGATCCACTGCTGAAGTCAAGCTTTAGCCAGCATTCTCCCCGAGTCAAAGAGAAATATGACCTGCCACAGGCTGCTCAGCCAGGCCTGAGAATCCTGGGTCCTTAAAACAATGGCCTGCAGAACGCGACATCCACTCAGTATGAACTCTGCCCGAGAACTGGCTGTCCTCGTGGTCCTGAAAAGCTGATCTGCAGACATTAGAAAAAAATGGCTCCCAGCTTCCCTGGCAGCTCGGCTGGTGAAGAATTTGTCTGCATCGCAGGAGACCCCGGTTTGATTCCTGAGTGGGGAAGATCCCTGGAGAAGGGATAGGCTACCCAATCCAGTATCCTTGGGCTTCCCTTGTGGCTCAGCTGGTGAAGAGTCCACCTGCAAGGCTGGAGACTTGGGTTCGATCCCCAGGTCGGGAAGATCCCCTGGAGAAGGGAACCCAGCTACTCAGCCCAGTATTCCAACCTGGAGAATCCCATGGACTATATATATAGCCCTTGGGGTTGCAAAGGGTCGGACATGACTGGGAGACTTTCACTTTTCCTAAGGAGGGTCTTGTCAATCGGTGAAAATGGCTGTCCTACTGTGAGACGCCCAGGTTAGCTGCGTCAGAGGACAATGTGGCAGTGTGATGTGTGACCCTGGGCTCTGCTGGGAAGGAGGGATTGGTCTGATGCAAGAATCAACGCCCATGTGCGACAGGAGTATGGCGTGAAAGCACTGCACTCACCCTATGTCCCACGACCTCAAGCGCATAGAGTGACAGGGTTCTCTGAAAGCCGAAGATGAAATTAACACAGATAAAGGGCTACTGGCTGGTTTCTAGGACGAAGGGTCCTTAAACACGGTCGGCACAGAGCCTCAGTCTTCCCACCCCCATCACTTAACACTATGATCTTGCTTTCTCTCCAAAATCGCAATTTTAAAATCCTCCTCCTCATTTTGCCTTAAGTTCACACACCTTGTCTGTTACTAAATATTGTGGCTCCTGTCCCTGAAATAGTTCTCTGGTTCAATTCTTCTTTATTTTGATAACCTTGCCTTTAACTTAACCTTGTCTTTCCTTCCAGGTTCAATACTGTACAGTAGTTTCAGATCCAAGCTCTACCCCTGACGGTATGCGTGTGTTCAGTATGGTATGGTCGCTTCAGTCATGTCCAACTCTTTTGAGACCCCATGGACTGCAGCCCACAAAGCTCCTCTAACCGTGGGATTCTCTAGGCAAGAACACTGGAGTGGGTTGCCATTCCCTCTTCCAGGAGACCTTCCCAACCCAGGGAGGAACCCTCTTCTCCTGCGGCTCCTGCATTGAAGGCACTCTTTACCACAAGTCACCAGGTAAGCCCACTGCTGACCGTATGCTGCTACTGCTAAGTCACTTCAGTCAAGTCTGACTCTGTGCAACCCCATAGATGGCAGCCCACCAGGCTCCCCCATCCCTGGGATTCTCCAGGCAAGAACACTGGAGTGGGTTGCCATTTCCTTCTCCAATGCATCAAAGTGAAAACCACCTGAAAATGGTCATTGTCGGGATTAAACAGGAATGGGCATGTAAAGTGCTCAGCACGTGTTAAATCCTCAATAAAGCATCAATACCAGCAGCATCATGACAAACCAGATCTTGATCTGTATTTAAATGAACCATACCAACATGACCCAGTGTCACTGTTAGCAGTCTTGCTGGTGCCAACTTCAGTTAGCACTCTCAGTTGCATCCCATGTAAAACAGAGCACCTGTACCCCAAACTGCAAAACCCTCCACCACAGCCACCTTTCCCACAACCTCCATCTACTCCCTTCTTTAACTTCCTCCACAGACAGGAAAACATCGCTCCAGTCCTTGGTCTTCTAGAAAATGCTTTCAGACCAGTTTAATCCAGAGTAGGAAATGCAGTTTTCCTTCCTTTCTCTAGCTCTTTAGTCAAAAACAAAACACAAAAACAAAAAACCATTGCTATATATAAACAGTAATAAGTGGTATTATACCACCTTTATGAATTTGCTTGTCCCAGTTACCACTTTCCTAATCCTCCACAGAGGGTAATATTTTTTTTTTAAGGCCTTGTACAAGACAGCTGGGTTTGGACAGAAAACAGCTAATCATTTGGAATGACATTTTTATTTCCTTGGAACACCTTGAAAAGTGAAAGTGTTAGTGGCTCAGTCATGTCCCACTCTCTGTGACCTCATGGACCACAGCCCACCAGGCTCCTCTGTCCATGAAATTCTCCAGGCAATAAAAATGAAGTGGGTTGACATTCCCTTCTCCAAAGGATCTTCCCTACCCAGGGATCCAACCTGGGTCTTCTGCATTGACAGGTAGACTCTTTACCATCTGAGCCACCAGGCACACCTTAGTATCTCATTATACAAAAGAAATAAGGGATGAGAAAGCAAACGATGTACCTCCTAGTGTTCCATCAAAGCTTCTTCTTGACACACAACTTGAAAGCCTGAGAAGAACTTTATGAATTTCTCAGCTAGCAAACTTCTCATTTTTTTTTTCCCCAGCATCTGGTAAAGATTGACTTTAGAAATCACTGCACAGCAAGCATTTCTCCCAGGTCTGGTAGTCAGAGCTAACTTTTTCAAGGAAAAACAAAACAAAACAACTCACAATTCCCAGATTTCATTTGATTTGATTGATAGGGTCTACAGCTTGGGAAAAACAAATAGGAAAAGAACACTAAGCCAGTAGTTAACCAGCAAATGTGAAGCTGCAAATTGTCATTTCAATTCTCACTCCCCAGAGACTTTAAATCCCTAAGTGTTTTATAAACCAGTTGGCAAAGTTCACTCACTCATCCTAAGAAACAGAATACAACAAAGACAGGGGAAAAAAATATTAAGCTACGATGAAGAATACAAGGTAGATTCACTGTTTAAAGTGTTTTGTTGTTTAAGTCCTTTGAGGATAAAAAGACCCAAGTGGTATGCATTATAACCTATCACAACTAGTCAGTACCTTTCAATTACCCTACAAGGAGAAACTAATTCAAGGCTCTCTGTTAAATAATTTTCAAATATGTACCTTATTTTGAATTGAGAGCTACACTAATCCACTTACCCCGAGAACTCTGCAAACCCCTCCTTATTCCCTGTCACTCTCCCATCATCAGGCATCACTGCAGATGAAAGGGTAATTTTCCAACCCAAGTTACTGAATCTAATGCTCATCTTTTGTAAACTGCAATACTGAACAGGGACTAGAGTCATCCACAGTTTCTTTCATCTGTGAGCACCTGCTGAGTGCCAGGTACTGTACTGGTGACTGTTCAGTTAACTCATCCCTGTGATAAGTTTCCTCTGCCTAGAAAACTCCTTCCTCCCAGAAGTTGAAGCGAAGGGATGATAAAGAAGTTTGTTTCTAAGCAGATGAAATGGACCAACAAAGGTTAATGAACCTAAACCATGAGAAGTGTGCCTGAGTAGCTTCTGAACACAGAAAAGAGATGTTGGTGACAGCAGCAGGAGCCAACAGACTCAATGTGGCAGATAAAAATCCCATGCCAAAATGCTGACAAGCAAGAGAAGAAACATAGCTTCCTCTCCATTTATTGCACAGGCCACTGTCTGGCTACTGGGCCACACTTCTGCAAAAGAAAATCTTTGGGGACTTTCCCAGTGAACTGAGACAGGTGACAGGGAAGGAAAGTATGAAGACAAGGGGCTGATTACCATCCAGGCTCCAGCCACCTCCCTGGAGAGGGCCCCTGCCAGAAGTCAGCAGGCAGAGCCGGAGCTGACACCCAGCAGTGCCTCAGGCTACGTGGGTTTCCCCTGAATGACTGCGGGAAAGGGCATCAAAAGAAATGGTATCTGATAACATTAAGCCCTCATAGTCCACGGATGATATGTTCATCCTATTACTGAGAACTCCCTGAGGGTAGCAGGCATTTAGGGGAAATGGCATGCCCTATCCTAAGAGGGAAAAAAGAGAAAGTAAAAGCAATGTTGTAGGTTTTTGTTAACTTAACAGCAACATAACTATAACAGAGACCACTCATTAATTATCTATTATGTGCTAAGCACTATACAATGATTTTAATGAACTTTATTTCTAAAGTCACAATAGCCCAGTGCAGCAAATAATAGTTTCCCTTCTTTTTCAAGTGAAGAAATTGATAGGGAATTTTTTCTTATTTTGTTCAAGGTTACAAGATGACAAAGTATAAATGACTCAGAAGCCTCTGGCTTTCGTTTTCCCTTTCTGTTCATCATTCACTACCTTTAAATCATTAATAAAAAATGTTACTATTATGGTTCTATGCCAGGCACTGGAGAATAACCTGAGGGGTAAAGAGAACAATGAACTTCAAATCAGTACGAAAGTAAGAAACATCAACTCAAATTGGAGCAGAATGTGGCACCTAAAATGTATTATGGTTTAAAAAAAGAAAAAGCATGAACTCTGAAGTCAGGAAGACCTGGGTTTGAGGACCGAAATGGCAACCCACTCCAGTATTCTTGCCTGGAGAATCCCATGGACATAAAAGCCTGGCAAGCCCAGCCCATGGGGTCACAGAGAGTCGGACACGACTGAACGACTGACACTTCAACATACAATCGGGGCAAGTTAAGCCCGGTAAGACTCGCACTTCACGTCTGTCAAACAGCAGCAGTAATGGCAAAAGCAGTGATTCAATCTCTAACACCACTTAGACAAAAATTATACTACCATCATAAAAGTCAGACTCTGAAAGGAGAAAGTGTGGGCTGTGGAAGGAATTCAAAGTGTCACAGTTACAGACCTTGCCAAGTACCTTCAATCTCAGCATTTAAGACACCTGAAATGGGAAATGGAATGACGGGTCCGTAACTCACACACACTTTCTTCCTGTCCCCATGGCTTCATCACAGCACTTCTGACCTAACAGAGCTCTGATGACTGCCCAGTGGCGAGCTTACTCAGATGTCTATCTCCACACTCAGATACTAGCAAACACAGCAGACAGCTCTGCAACTGAGGTAACCCCTTCTTTGATAAAAAGAATATTCATGGCAACAATACAAGCCCATATAAGTCTGGAATTAAAGGGAAAGATTTACCCACATCGCAGATATTCTGTATCATCATGTGATAGATATGTAACATGCCTTCATAGAAACAAAAATTCACAAAACTTCAGAGCTCAAAACAGCAAAAGCAACAGTCTAATCCAGCCCTTTCTGAGTAAAGTCCCCAGAGGTAAGACTGACTTGCCCAACATCTGTCTGGAGGCTAAATTGCAACAGAATGTCCTGATTCTCAGAACAATTCTTACCCTTCCCCATCCCCTTAGTTTCCAAGGAACAACTTAATGTACAATGCCACGTATTCTTAAAAGATTTGACTATATATAGTTTTAAATATATACCAATATCAGCAGCATTCTATTTACCAGAACTTCTAATTAGGTAGCCAAATGAACTGTTCAAAACCCCCCAACACACCCCAAAGTCAAGGCCACAGAAACAGGACTTGGGAGACTCAGGTAATAGTTAGTCCTGGTTCTCACTGGCCAGTCTTCAGATCTCAAATCACTTTATTTCAACTGGGCCTCTGTTTCTAGAACCATAAAAAGGAATCGAACCAACTTGTCCCCAAGATCCTTCTCATATCTAAAGCTCCTGGATTCCCAATCTCACAACAGATAAAAAAGAAACTGTTGGATTTTCTGTAAGTTACAAGTGCACACACACACACACACACACACACACAAGATCACAAACATCATATAAGGACAATATGTATATGTATCAAAGCTATGCATGCTTTAGGGTTTTTCCACAGAAGTAAGCACTGTTTTTTAAAGGCAAACAATTCCCTCTAGCCAGAGCAAGGACAGGATGTTGGAGACATGAGTTATTCTGTTGACATTCTAGGTGCTGGTCAGTGAGAGGACAGGAACCAGAACGGCTTCCTACAGAGGACAGAAGACAAACTGGCTCCGGAAAAAAACAAAGAGATGCTCTGAATGCCAGAGGATCTTTGCTTCCCAAGCCCTTCCTAATCCAGCCTTCTATTTAACAGTAATAGTAATACAGTGAGACTTATTGGTAATGTTCAATCTCTTTTTGGCAAAAGGAGTGAAAAGAATTTACTTCTAGAACCAGAGTTCACATGAGTAAACAGGAATGCTGCAACCAAGGATGTCCCAGGGAACGTGAAGCTTCCCAAACACCATCAGCGATTTCTTCCTTACCCTCTGTTCCCAAGCACCTACACTTTTCCCCCAACATGTCAGAATATAAATGCGTCCTTTACCAAGCACTCTTTTCAGAGGAGGAATGAACAAAGAGCAATAAGAACCCCAACAGGCTTTTAAGAAAGGGGAAGGAAGAGGATGAGCAATGGCTGCTCCAGGCCTGTCATGCAGAGACAGGGCCCTGCTTACCTTGTCATCCCAAACTCAACCCTTCAAGAAACATCACCACGGAATGTCCTTCACCTCATGTATTTTGGAGCATATGTTCTGACCCTCTCGTCCTCTTCTCAAAAAAAAGAAAAGTTTTTAATCTGTCTATAAAATATATAAGTGTTTATAAATACATATATATTCCTGCATCTCTTCTAGGACAGTAGCTAACTGCACCCTAACATCTCATTTGGTTTAACAATATAGACAGGGCTTCTGTTCTGCCTTTGCTGTGTTTAATGCCACCAGCGTGTTGCCACAGACAGTCCAAAAGAACTCACAGATGAAATACCCCAAAGATATTTCTGAATTCCTTTCCTTAATCAGAATTCTACATAGTTCCCAACAGGCATCCACCCATTCATTTGCCCATCACTGGCAATCTCATGATACAAGCCCTTGATTATGAACAATGCAGAATTTGAAAAAGAATAGCTAGATGTATAACCGAATCACTCTGTAGTACATCTGAAACTAACAACATTGTATATCAACCACACCCCAATGTAAACAAAAAATTTTAAAGAAAAACAAATTTTTAAGAAGTAATGAAAATCATTTTAAGGGTTGTAGTAACACAAGCAGTGAGGAAATAACAGTATCCCCAAAGCTTACTTCAAGCTTTGTTTTTTCTACTTAAATGTTTTTACTTTGTTTTTTCTACTTAGATTCAGTTTGGTATCTCCTTTCTCCATTTTTTTCCTTGCAGTCAGCAGATAAATAAGTACCTGCTACCCAATGTTATGCTATGTGGAGTGAGGAGGTACAAGATAATTAACTCAGAAGATAAAATGTTTTATGGAGGAAAGGAAAAGCTTGTCAATTAATACCCATTAAATCGATCAACAGACAAAAAGCAGTGCAGGAGTTGCACTCATTGAACAGGCTCTGGTTCATTCAACAAACATATGGGACATGGGGAGATCCAAGATGGAAGTCCAAGATGTGCTGCAATGCCAAAAAAAAAAAAAAAAAAAGGTGGGGGTGGGCAGGGACTTACTGAAAATGAACACAGTAGAACTCTCTTACATTCATTTGATTTTTACAACTCTGTTAGCTACAACTCATGGTAAATTTCTTTCCTGAAACAGGAGTCACACAGGTGCGGAGAACTGGTCAGCTGAGTCGAAGCCAATCCTGAGTGCCCAAACCTCTGAGCATGTGATCTGTCACTGCTCCACTTGGGGCAAGAAGATGACAAGCACACACCAGAAGCCGGAAGGGGCCCTGGAGCACCAGAAGCTAAGACAGGGCTTCCAAGTGAAACATGAGAGGATGCTAAAGGGACACAGGAGCCAAAAGCAAAGCTCCCAGTGGCCAAAGCTGGAACCGTCTGAACAAAATAATGCTGGATTATAGCCCAAGGAATAAAATAAATACCCACAAGTCTGCAGTGACATATATAAACTACTGAATAAACAGAGGAAGAGCGGTGGGGGGTGGGGGGTGGCGAGCAAGATGCATCTCCCATGCAGGAGAAATCCAAATAATTGATGTAGATTCTCCACCCTCGAGGCCCTGGAGCCTGAGTCCCTGTTCCTTAGGTGTGGACTACACACAGGGACTTCCCTCCAAAGTGTGCAGAGGGAGGGATGGAAGGCAGCGGGTGGGCCTGTGTTAGAGTTTACAGAGCAGAAACCAGGCAAAGGCCACCTTTGCCAGGTGATCAAGGTCAACATCGATGGTGCTAAGTCATACTAATCTTGACAAATGGTGAAAACGGTACTTTACCTAGTCTAACCATCAGAGAGAAACACCAAACAAATCAGAGCTAAGGGGCATTCTGCAGAACACCTAATGAGAACTTCTCAAAACCATCAAAGTTATCAAAAACAAGGAAAGTTGGAGAAACTGTCACAACCAAAAAGAGTCATAAGAAGACCCGATGACTGTCATCTGGTGTCCTGGATGGGATCCAGAAACAGAAAAATATATATATAAGGTAAAAACTAAGGAGTAAAGGACGGACTTTAATTAATAAGAATGCATTAATGTCAGTATTGGCTCATTCACTGTGACAAATGAACCACACCAAGGTTAAGATCCTGATGCTGGGAAAGACTGAAGGCAAAAGGAGAAGAGGGGTCAGAGGACGAGATGGTTAGATAGCATCACCGACTCAGTGGACATGAATTTGAGCAAACTCCAGGAGATAGTAAAGGACAGAGGAGCCTGGTGTCCTGCAGTCCATGGGGTGACAAGGAGCTGGACACAGCTTAGCGACTGAACAACAAAGGTTCAGCATACAGGGGAACTCTGTACTATCTTCTTAATTCCTCTATAAATCTAAAGCTATTCCATGGTAAGAATTTTATTTCAAAAGCAAAAACAAAAAAAACAAAAAAAAAAAGAGGAGGGAATGAGAAAGAGAGTGGTGTGCAAGGGAGAACAGACAGGCCGGCCAGTTCACTCCAGCAGCAATTGCCCTCCTCACCCTGTCCGCCTGCTCTCTCCTGCCTCCAAGGACTGGAAGATAGCAGTAAAAGTCTTGAAGGCAGAACCCTGCAGGGGTCTGAAGCGGCTTCTGCGAAGAGCTGGACCACATTGCAAGGCAAGTCCAGATTTTATTTCAGTGGCCAGAGGAGTAACAGGCATTTCCTGAACTTTTCTAAGAAACAAAGGATCCCCGGAGCCTATTCCCCAGAACCCCACTTGGAATGGGGCAATAGGCCAGGTCTGCTGGGGCTCACCTTCACCCCCGCCCCCATTCCCGGACTGAGAGCACACCCGCTCACATCTCCTTCCTTGTTTTCACCACTATTTATAAACGGGAACAACTCTGCATTCATGGGCTTTTAAAGGATTAAACACAACAACTGAAACTGCTTAGAAACAGTTCTCTTTTTTCCCCTAAATGCTTCTCTTTTCTGACAGTTTCTTGAGCCCCGGGTACAGCTTAGCAGGTCAGTCAGACCCCAGTAACCACTTCATCAGACAGCTGTCAGAAATCCATCTGAGGTTCAAAGGCAGGAGGGGAGCACCTGCAGACCTGCAGGCAGGGTAGAAAAGCCCCCACCTCAATCGGCAGTGCCTTCTGCTGACCTGACAAGCACCCCCAAATCCACAGGGAACCTGCCAATACAGGTGTCACTTGAAAACGTGGACATCCCCACATCCTCACAAACTTAGCCCTTTGAGGCCTTGCATTGATTAAGTTATCGCTCTTGGCCTTCCAGCACTACTTCTTCCTCTTTCAAGATCAAAAAAGAGAAATTCCTCAAGCATAAAGGACAGTGAGCATCTCAACTCAACTCGAATAACTCATCTACAGGTACACAGAAACCATTTGGAACCATGCTCTGAGACCTCATGGCAATCCACTTACTGCGGCCGAGTGTTCCACATGCAATTTTAGGGAGCTTTATTATGACATATGTCTGTTTTCTTTGATAGGACATATTTAAATGAATTGTTCTTCCTAAAAACACTGAAGAACTGCCGAGTCCATGTAAAATAATACTCTTTTTAAAACTGATCAATTCCCCAAACTTCCAGAGCTAAGGTTCCTCCCCTCTACCCCCCAACACTGAAATCCAGACATACAGTCACATCACAGGCCCAGGCCTGCTAAGAGCTGAAATGAAATCGTCTTGCAAACCCATGCCTACTCTAGTACAGGAAACCACTTCACTGTTTAAGTTCCAATGTGTTCCAATGACTATATTGGGAACTGAGTCACATTACATCTGAAGCCCAGTAAAGGGTCACGCCTTTTGTTGGCACGTCTGCCCAATCATTCCTCCCAGGCTGTGGTGTGGGTAGAATATATATGAAAAGAAAGAAAGAAAAACATCCCGAGTCCTAGCTCTCAACGATGGGTGATTCTGCCCCTTCCCTAGCAGGTGTGGCGATGTCAGCAGATGTTTTTGATGAGCTTAACTAGAAGGAGAATGTGTTATCCAGTGCTTGCTCTGTTGCTCAGTCATGCCTGACTCTTTGTGACCCGCCATGGACTGTAACCTGCCAGGCTCCTCTGTCCATGGGATTTTTCAAGCAAAAATATTGGAGTGGTTTGCTTCTCCAGGGGATCTGTCCCACCCAGTGATGGAGCCTGTGTCTCCTGCATTGCAGATGGATTCTCCACCTGCTGGGCCGTGAGGAAAGCCCCAACCCACCAGCATCTATCTATGTGCAGAAGCCCGGGATGGCGCAAAACATTCTACATACAGAGCACAGGACAGCCCTCCACAACACAGCAGTCATCCACCCCAAACAGCCAACCAGCGCCGAGGTTAACCTTGTTTCAAAGCCTAAGAAACTTGAAAACTGCCTAAGAACACATTTATGGAGAAAAATGTAAGTTACACTGATTCCTCCCCAACTCTCTCTGCAGCATCTTCCTTCTTTCCCCTGCTCACAAGGTTCTGTCCTCTCCCCTTGAAACTCCACAAAACTGGTTTTTTGCTCCACTTTCCTGGATTGCCATCTCCAACCTCAGCCCATGATATCTAATCCTACAATTGATTACTTGCTGTGACCGACCTCAAATGCAACTCATCAAAAATTTCATCACCAGGGCCTCTGAGCCAACTCTTCACTTCCTGCCCTCTTTTAATAAATATCTCACCACTTTCCCCATGACAGAGGTTCAACCCTCAGCAACATTTCTTACTTTACTCCTCCCCACCGATCCAAGGGCCCAGTTTTGCTCAGCACTGAATATCCAGTAGCTAGCACTTTGCCTGTCATGTAGAACATGTGCAAATATCCATTAAATGAATAAACCCAGGAGTACAATAAGAACACAAAGGTCACATATTTAATCCTTCATCTCCCACCCTCAAATCAACAGCAAAGCCCTGTGAATTGCACCTCCAGATATAAAAGCAGCAACTCAAATGCCTGCCTGAAAAATCCAAACAATGTCATTCATCCCCACATAAATGCCAAATCCATCTCCCTCAAGTGTAAGCCCTACTTTGTCACCACATCCCCTTCCCAATCTCCCCCCAAAAGCTGTCAATGCCCCTCAGACTCTCCCAATCTAAACTCAACACCCATATCCAGGTTCCATGTTTCCAGCACCAGCAGCTCAAGTTACCTGTCCAGCCTTGTGTCTCCTACTTGTTGTCAAGACCATGAAGAGAACATTGACTAAATTACTCTTATCCATGTCCAGATTCACCAGCATCTATGAAAAAGACACCGCCAGGCCATCTTTGGCGCAGAGAGTCCTCTAGGCTCCCCTTACCACCGCCACAGTAACACTCTCACTCCTGTCCCGTTTTGCCATTTTCCATTGTTCCACCTGTCAGGTCTACAATTTTCCTCTAATGTCACCACCTGGCCTCTGATTTGATTCAGTCTCTACCACATCCACACCACAGCCTTAGGTAGGAGAAGTCTTGCCCCCAAACCCCATCTCAGGTCTGGGGTCCCGGCACCAATGCCCAGAGACTGCCTCATAAAGCCAGCTGAGCTGTCTGCTGTTCCCGGGCAATACCCAAGCTTGCCTATCACTGGGACCATCACACTCTTCTCCGTCTGGCTCCATCTCTGCCTCTCCACAGCACATTCATTCCTTCTACACCCAGCCCAGTGACACATTCTCCCTGAAGCCTAATTTTCCTACCCAGACAGAACTACCTGCTCTTCTAAGTCATCCCTGGTGGCTCAGTGGAAAAAAATCTGCCTGCAACGCAGGAGACTCAGGTTCAATCCCGGGGTTGAGAAGATCCCCTGAAGGGGAAGGGAGATGGCTACCCATTCCAGTATTCTTCCTTGGAGAATACCATGGACAGAGAAGCCTGGTGGGCTCCAGTCCATGTGGTCGCAAAGAGTTGGACATGACTGAGCAACTAACACTTGTTCTTTACTTTCACTTCTAAGTCACCTGGTCATTTTCACTTTTTTTTTTAAATTGGAATAGAATTTGACATTTAACATTAGTTTCAGGTGTACAGCATAGTGATTTGATATGCATATACACAGTTGACCCTTGAATAACACTGGGGTTAGAGGAGCTGACCCTCTCTGCACAATCAAACACAGTATATAATTTATAGCTGGCCCTCCAAATCCACAATTCCACACTCATAGATTCAACCAACTATGGATTGTGTAATACTGTTGTATTACTAGTGAAAAAAATAAATAGACACAGGTGATTCAAATTCACGCTGTTCGAGGGTTAAATGTATTTCAAAATAGTTCAGTTCAGTTCAGTCGCTCATCGTGTCTGACTCTTTGCGACCCCGTGAATCGCAGCACGCCAGGCCTTCCTGTCCATCACCAACTCCCGGAGTTCGCTCAGATTCACGTCCATCAAGTCAGTGATGCCATCCAGCCATCTCATCCTCTGTAGTCCCCTTCTCCTCCTGCCCTAAATCCCTCCCAGCATCAGAGTATTTTCCAGTGAGTCAATTCTTTGCATCAGGTGGCCAAAGCATTAGAGTTTCAGCTTCAACATCAGTCCTTTCAGTGAACACCCAGGATTGATTTCCTCACCAGAATAAATCTAGTTAACATCCATCACCACGCAGTTGCAAATTGTTTCTCTTATGATGAGAACTTGTAACATCTATTCTCTTAACAACTTTCAAATATACAATACAGAATTAACTATTAATAAAATCACCAGGTTGTACAATATATTCCACGACTTATTTTATAACTCGAAGTTTGTACCTTTTGACCCTCTTTACCCATCTTGCTCATCCCCTGCCTCTGTCAACAACCAATATGTTCTCTGTACTGATTAGCAGAGTTTTATGTTGTTTTGTTTTCTAAATTTCACCTCTAAGTGAAATCACCTAATATTCTGTCTTTCTCTGAAATTTCACTTGGTATAATGCCTTTAAGGCCCATCCATGTTGTTGTGGCACAAATGGCAAGATTTTCTTTTTTTTATGGCTAAGGTTTTTTACCAATGCCAGCTCTCGGGGAAGAACAAGAGAATCAGAAGCTTATAGATGTTGCATTGTGGCCACTTCTCTCCAGAGACCTTACCTTGATGGATGAAAGGACTAACAGAAGGAAGAGAGGGAGAAAAGGGGAGGGAAACGAGAGGAAGGAAAATTACCAGCTGCATGTGTTAGCCAGGAAGTTACCTGAGGTTCACACCCTGGAACTGACCTATCACTTTTCCCAGCACATGTCAGTCTATTCATGTACATGTCTTATATCTTACTAGAAAATTAAACTTCTCTCTTTTGACGTTTCTTCTGGAAAGCTCATGAGCAATTCCAGCAGGTATTCTGTTACCACAAATCCCAACGTATTCTACACAGTTCAGAGAGTTAAAGGGAAAACTGAATTACTCAGATAATTTCCCTTAAGTCTCCCCCTCTATCTGCCCATCTGGTTTCCATGCAAATGATCCAGGCAAACCATCTGTGCTTGTGATTTTTTTTTTTTAATTCTCCAAACCCAGTCACTAAGTTCTTCCATTAGTAATTTATGGATTAATATATACATGTGTGTGTGTGTGTGTGTGTGTGTAGTCTCATTTTCTATCCTGAATATCCCAGGTGAAAGATTAAGTCAAATCTAAAATCCTTAAGTAAAGCAATATTAAATCCAAAGCATATCTAACCTTGGTATAGCATCTATTAGCCAATTTCAGAACAGTGCTAACTGCACTCTTAAAGGATGACACCATCTTCTGGATAAGTCACAGAAATAATATATTTAGTCTGGAAATTTGGTGGACTACTGAACATGTCAGCACCACCAAGGTCTTAGGATTTCGTGAGACAGGCACTGAGAGCTTCAGAAACAAAGGCACCTGTGGAGGGTAGAGAGGGCCACGAGTTTCCTACAAATCTCACTTGAAAAGGGGTTTGGAAAATGCCGATGAGACAGGAGTTACAACTTGACTTAAATAAAAAATACTTGCTAACTGGGGAAATAAAAGAAAAAAGACAATGTCTGAATGCTGAAATAACTTGCAGAAGCACCAGAACTTGCCCAGAGTAGGGTCTATATATGGAGAAGGCAATGGCACCCACTCCAGGACTCTTGCCTGGGAAACCCCACGGACGGGGGAGCCTGGTGGGCTGCAGTCCATGGGGTCGCGAACAGTCAGACACAACTGAGCAACTTCACTTTCACTTTTCTCTTTCATGCATTGGAGAAGGAAACGGCAACCCACTCCATTGTTCTTGCCTGGAGAATCCCCGGGACGGGGGAGCCTGGTGGGCTGCCGTCTATGGGGTCACACAGAGTCGGAGACGACTGAAGTGACTTAGCAGCAGCAGCAGCAGCAGCAGGGTCTAGTATGCTGGGACCTATGGGTTACATTTGAGCTTCAGAGATGATCAGGATACATGTAGAAATGAATTACCAGAGCCACAGAGGGTTAAGTAGCACACTTGGCTCTTATTCTTAATTGGCAAGTGTTGAAAACAATGAACTAGTCAATGACAACACTACCCACTGTATAAGATCATGACATTATGAGTCAGTTTCCTAAACTGACTAGCTAGACTCATTCCTATCTGACTTTTCAGCCCAAATAGCAAGGATACAGTATATGACTTCTAAAGCAAAAAAGGGAAAAGTAATCCCTTCCCACAAAAAATCAAAACTGTACTCAGCCAAGTTCTTGTTTTCCAATGTGGAAATGCTTAGTGATGGCTGTTCAGATGCGTAGTCTAGATCTCAGACACTAAAAGAAACGAGAGGGTGAGATGCACGCGTAGGAGTTCATTTGTGCAGAAACGCCATGATTAAACAACAAGGCTTACATTTATGAAGCCACATTAAAGACTTCAGAATCCCATTTACTCTCTGTAGCGACAAATATGCTTAAGCGATGACTTTCTGATTCTGAAAGCAGCTCATAAGAATTATTAAAAAAAAAAAAAGATTTCACATTACTGCTTTGCTTTCAAATTAAGAAAAAAAGAAAACTTTTTTCCTTTACTTCCCAAATTCATTTTTCCTATTCATCTCATAGTTGGGTCTTTGGTTGAAGCATATTTGAAAGAGGAGGACAAAGCCTGGGCCAATTATCCGAAGAAGAACAAGCTGTCTTCCGTTAAAGGGCTATAAAAATAAATTTGGCTTACTAACAGGAATTCAAGGAGATTTCCACACTGCCCTCTCATTTCATGTGAGTCTGTTGACTTGTGTTACTCATCCCTGCTTTTCTACAAATTCATGTAGGGTGGGGGATGTTGAACAACAATTCCGTTTATCATTGTAGTCTAACTAAACACAAACACAGGTTTCAAATTTCAAACCAAAAGATCACATCTAATTTTCATTTTGAGAGATCAGGCCAGATGGTAGTTGAGACCATCATGGAGACACAAAATTGAAACTAGTTTCCCAAGTGAAGCAAACAGCACATCTGGAGCCCAATCGACCAATGAATCTCCTTTAAACCCAAGGCACCTTGGAGTGGAGCGTTTCCTCTCGATTAAGATATTCCATTCAACCTCTCACCTAGAACTCACTGGCAAGCTGTACTTCCCCCGTCATCTGTATCCCCAGCACTACTCATCTTTTTGAGTCTTATGTGGGGTTTCCACCTCTTGCCGCCCAGCACCATGGCAACTCAGCTTGAACATACAGACATGCCTGGGTCTGAAAGAATACTCCAACTGCTAATACAGGCTGATGAGAGGAGGGCTTCTGCAGGAGGGTTTTTCTTCTCTGAACCAAAGAGTCAGAAAGGCATTTAAACAGATTTTTTTTTTTTTAATTACACTTGGGAATGGGAAGTTGGGATGGAAAGTAACACATACCTATCACGGACACGCTAACAACATTGTGCTTCACCAGGAATAGCTGAATGTTCTCAGAAAATAAAAGTATTATACCTATTCTTCATAGTCAAGTAAATTGAGAACAGCTGAGTTGTTGTTTTTTTTTTTTAAAAAACTTGAGAATAAGAAGCCATTCCTGAAAATTCAGTTTTACAAGTTTCAGTACAAGAAGTTTTTGCTTGTCCTCAAATTATATTTTGAATCATTTCAGTACACCGACAAAGACTAAATAAAAGATGATTCCTATCAAACCATACAGGACAGCCTGTGATAAATTACTTTACTTACAAATTTAAGTACAGTATGTTCCGAAGGAAAAAAACCTAACAGACAATGTTCTGTAATATAAACTATTAGCTGCACATTTCTCTCTTAGTGCGGGAGATGGAGTTGTCATTCTTCATTAAGAATATATATCTATATAAAAGAAACTTTTTAAAAAAGAGACCAACTATTTCCACATGTATCTACTATGCCTACAGGGGTTCCAACTGACTATCCTATAAATGCCAACTCAAATGGAAAACAGACAAGCCAAGAAGAACTTAAGTGGAACTTATGTCACAAATTGCTGCCATTACTTTCAACCCATAAATGAAAAGTGGGGACATTATCACGGTGCAAGGCTTAGACCAAAAGTACCCAAAGCACAGTTGGGGAACCCAATACTAACTGTGAGTATTCAAAAACAATCGACAATTGGTTTGCTACTTGGAAGAAAAAACTAAATCGAGGCCTCCGAATCCCACTATACACCAAAATTAATTCCAGATGAATACAAGTTAATTCTTTAAAGAAATCGCTAAAGCTAAAACAAGTCATGTGTATTTTGGGTTCCATCTTTAGTAAAGACCTTTTAACATTCAAAATGAAGATAAAAAAAATGGTTAGAAATTTTTATTTTTGATTACGTAAAGAAGTTGTCCTTCTGTAGCTCTAAAACGCTGATCTAAAAAGGAAAGTGAGAAAAACAGTCAAAAATGAATCGTTACCATCTATTATAGGCGTTGGCAAGCTATAGCCCAAGGACCAGATCCAGCCCGCAGAGTCTTTTTGCACAGCCCATGAGCTAAGAATGGTTTTCACATTTTTATATGGTGGGGGAAAAAATCAAGAGCAAGATTAATTCAGGACATGTAAAAATGACATGAAAGTCACATTCAGCATCCATATTGGAGCACAGCCACACTACTGCTTCGCCCAGCATCTGAGGCTATATCTGCCCTGAAACAGTCGGGCTGAGCAGCTGGGACTGAATCTACAAGGCCCACAAAGTCCAAAGTATCTACTATCTGGCCCTCTGCAGAAGTGTGCTGACGTCTCATCTGTTAGACAAAGGGCTTACACATAAGAAAACAATGAGGTCCAATAAAATAAGTAGGCAGAGGAGATTTTTTTAAATATATTTCTTTTATTTTATTCTTTTATCTTAATATATCTTTTATATACCTTTAATATGTCTCCCAGAGTGTGCTCAAGTTCATGTCCTTTGAGTCAGTGATGCTATCTAATCATCTTATCCTCTGCCGCCCTCTTCTCCCTTTGCCTTCAATCTTTCTCAGCATCAGGTCTTTTCCAATAAATAGGCTCTTTGCATCAGAGATATTTATTATCTCATCAGAGATAACTTATTACAGTATCATTAATACAATAAAAAAGCAAGTAAAAAAAAGCTTCCCTCAATTCTGAGCCTATTTAAAATTTTATTATATCTGAAATGACTATATCTTATAATCTCATATATCTTATATAATTTAATGCACTATTTATCTCCTGGTATTAAAATGGTGGCATGCCTTTTCATCAATGATGTCTTCTGTATGCTTGAGTACTATCGAGAGAGAGACAACTCACGGATTCCAAAGAAGAAACATAGCTGAAGGACTGACTTACAAAGATGTGGAGAGGGTGAAGGGAACAGGGGATGTTAGGGCAGAAAGTGACCTGAAAACACCAGGGGAGGAAAGCATGCTGCTGGAGCCCTGAGGGGTGCCCACGCAGCAGAGTGCTTCCATGGTGGACATAGCCACCACCCAAACTGCAGCAAAGAAGGCACAGGGTTGTGATGCCTGGTATCTCTCTCCTCCCACCCTCAGCCCTCCAAGTCCTCCAGCTGCCCTGAGCAATCGAAAGCCTGGAACATACAGTCAGCACCACTGTCCACCCAAGAAGAGGGTGAGGAGCAGATGTGGGAACAGAAAAACACACACACACACACACACACACACACACACATCTCAGTTATGCTCCCAAGCCTTTGCCTGAGTTTGTTGCGAGCCCTCAAATCTATCAGAATCTCCCAGAATGTCATTATCAGTTTCCAGAGTGTTTATTTCACATTCTCTAAGTCACACCCATCTTGAGAGTTCATGGTCAAGTAGCCCAAAAGGAACAAGCCTCTGAATCAAATTTAGACACTAACGTCCACTTGCCGGAAAAAATTTGCCAAGACATAGTGCTAAAATCGGTCTGGAAATTCGGGAATCTGTGCTTTAGCTGAAGCTGCAAGAACAGATGGTAACTGAAGAAATAAAACACAATAAGAGTGTGGTTACCATTGCTACGGTATTTATTCATGCCTCAGCTCAGCCAGAAAGGCAAGGAACAATCCTTTCAAACTAGAGCGAAAACTGCCAACATCCTATCTGCTTTTGTCTCCTACAAGTCACGTTATAATCTGGCATCACAAAAGAAGAAATAAATCAGTTATAATTTCCAAGAGGTATGTAAGAAATTCAGAATTAAAGACTTGAGGGTCTTAAGACAAGGAAAGTATTTCCTGTATACTGAGCCATTTTCGGGAAAAACAAACAAAAAAACACCCCATTCATACCACCTCCCGGGTCAGTGTGAATTGGGAAATATCACTTAGACTCTAACCAATGATCTCATGATGTTTTTAGTTTTACTCATGACTCAGTTTCTTAGTGTTTATTGCCTCGTATTTCTAGCCATCTTAACTTTGATATTTTTAACAAGCACTGTTTTAAGTGAAGACTGATCTTTTTTTTCATTTAAAAATACATTAAAATACAACAGACATCCACAAAGTGACATCCAAGTGACAACGTCAGTCATTTTCAATATCTGGTTCACAGTTCTAATTTTTTTGATTGAAAGTCCCTCAAGTCATGTCTGACTCTCTGTGACTCCATGAACTGTAGCCTACCAGGCTTCTCTGTCCATGGGATTCTCCAGGCAAGAATACTGGAGTGGGTTGCCATTCCCTTCTCCAGGGGATCTTCCTGACCCAAAGATCGAACCCAGGTCTCTTGCATTACAGTCAGAGTCTTTACCGTCTGAGCCACCAGGGAAGTCCCACTGTTCTAATAGCACTTCAGGCTCAGATGGTAAAGCACCTGTCTGCAGGGCAGGAGACCCGGGTTCGATCCCTGGGTTAGGAAGATCCCCTGGAGAAGGAAATGGCAGCCTACTCCAGTATTCTTGCCTGGAAAAGCCCATGGACAGCGGAGCCTGGTAGGCTACCGTCCATGGGGTCACAAAGAGTCAGACACAACTGAGCGACTTTACTTTCAGTTCATAAAGTGAAGTGAAGTTGCTCAGTCATGTCTGACTCTTTGTGACCCCATGGACGGTAGCCCACCAGGCTCCTCATCCATGGAATTTTCTAGGCAAGAGTCCTGGAGTGGGTTGCCATTAAACCTCTCTTAAAAAGTGACACTACCTTCCTTTATCTTGAACACCTGTGCACAAACTATTACTCAAAAGGTCCTTCAATAGCATTAGAAAGTCAGCAATCTAAAAAAAAAAAAAAAAGGTGTGGTGACTGTGGCACTTGAATTATTCAGCTGTTATTATCAACAGCCTTCTAATTCATGCAGAATTCACGGTGACGATAAGTGACTCAGGAATGTGATCTTGTGCCATTTAAACTGACCCCTGGTCTGCCAGCATTTTTCTCTTGTGCTCCTGCACTAACCTCAACCAGGACCTTCCAGTTCTAGACAACAATACCAAGAAGAGCAACATTAACTCCACTAGAATCTTGATGAATCTCTGACATCTAAGTAAAGATGATAAAGCAGAGGCTTCCCAATTCTTAAAATAGTAGCCTAATTATCAGCAGAACAATGAAGCTTTTTAATACAGAAGAACAAAAAATTTTTCTAAGGATTCATTTACTTGGCAGTATTGAGTCTTAATTGCAGCATATAGGATCTTCATGGCGTCACGCAGGATCTTTTGTCGCAATGCAGACTTGCTAGTTGTGGCAGTGTTGAGGCAGGCTGGTTTATTTGCTCTGGGGCATATGAGATCTCAGCTCCCCGAACAAGGATGGAACCCGCATCTCCTGCATTAGAAGGTGGATTCTTAACCACTGAACCACCAGGGAGGTCCCAAGAAGAACTTTTTTTTTTTTTTTTGAGAAAATGTGCAAAGTCACAGGCATTCCAGGCAAATATGAGGAAGGATTCCTTGGTGGTGAACCCAGAATGACTTCGAAGAGAAGGTCAGGAATGTCTGTGTTAGTTTAAAAACAGGCTTCCCTGGTAGTTCAAATGGTAAAGCGTCTGCCTACAATGCAGGAGGATCTGGGTTCAATCCCTGGGTCGGGAAGAACCCCTGGAGAAGGAAATGGCAACCCACTCCAGTACTCCTGCCTGGAAAATCCCAGGATTGAGGAGCCTGGTAGGCTACAGTCCATGGGGTCGCAAGGAGTCGGACACGACTAAGCGACTTCACTTCACTTCACCCTGAGTGTCCTCAATAAGGCGAGATGGTAGAAGTTCTAGAACCCTAACACAGCTCTTGGCTCTATAGATAGTAATATTTACAAAGCTTATGGAAATCCTGGATCTATAGGTTTAACAAGATGAGAGTAAGAGTACCAAGTTCAACAGGCAGATTTGAGAAACAAATATAAATGAAAGCTCTTCTTTTAAGATTACTTAAAAATTAAATCATCTCTTAAATACGACAATAATTTAACAGTTGCTGTTTAGTCGCTCAGTCATGTCAACTTTTTACAACCCCGTGGACTGTAGCTCGCCAGGCTCCTCTGTCCACGGGATTTCCCAGGCAAGAATACTGGGGTGGGTTGCCATTTGCTTCTCCAGGGGATCTTAAATTGGTTTAATCGCATTGAGTGACTGTTGCAATCAGTCCGTGGCCCATCCAGGACACAAACTTCAAACTTCTTAGGAGACTGGGCTCTTCACACATGTCACAAGATCAGGAAGAGTTCAGAGGAACGTGGCCATCAGGAAAGCAGCTGAGTTTCCCACGGGTCCAACTCAGGAGATCGGCTCATGAAAGGCAAAGCTACCCAGCACAGAGCAAAACTGCGTTCAGAGGACAGTTCTCACTCATCCCACGGGGAAGTGGGAGGGCCAGGAGGAGTTTTCCAAAGCTTTCCTCAATGTTCTATTCTGTGCACTGTGTCGGAAAGAATAACACCTCACATGGCACCTCTGCCCTTTTCATCAGACCTCCACTGGACGAGGCCATTAACGAATCTTCTAAAACACTATACATGGAGTTCAAAAAGACCTCCACTGGACGAGGCCATTAACGAATCTTCTAAAACACTATACATGGAGTTCAAATTCAACATTATCATGAGCTGAACCTCAGCTACTGAATGCAGTGTCAACAGAACACCCAGGTTTCCTCTGATAAATCAGTCTCCCTCCACTGGCTTATTTTATAACCTTGTTTTATACTTCACATATTTTTAGAATAAAAGAATTCTCTATTTTGGGATTCAATGACAGTTCTTAGTTACAACAAATTAGGCTTAAACTATTCACACCCAGTATACTTGCCTGGGAAATCCCATGGACAGAGGAGCCTGGCGGGCTACAGTCCATAGGGCTGCAAAACACTCAGACACCCTTTAGCAACTAAACAACAACAAATCACACATCAGCAATCAACAAACTGCCCAACAATTAAAATTTAACAAACATTTATCAAAGGCCCACTACAAAGCAAGGCCCCGGTCTGGTGCCTGTCGTTAAGAAAAGCATCTGTGTAGAAACTCATCCAATAGGGATAATACAAAAGCATCGTTTTCAACCACAGTGTGGTGTGTTCCACTACAACTTTAGGGGGAGCTTGCCAGTAGCACAGACTTTATAGATAACAGCTTGGGCTTCAGTATTTAACCCAGACTTTGGAAGGCATCTGTGTGGTATGTTCACCTACAAGGCAATAGAGTGCATTCCACTTCCTGGGAAGGACTTAACCCCAAGACAACCCACACTTTTTCAATATCTAGGAAACAGTCCTTCCCTCATGACCCTTTTCGTTATAACTCATCATCCTTTCAAGCTTCTTGGACAAATGGTGCAGGGGGAAGATGACTCAGGAAAAAAGAACAGCAAACTCTGTCTAGGTGAGTCCCCCAGCGTCATGAAGCAACAAAGAGTATCTCTACCTACTGCTGAAAGGAGTTAAACACACTCTGAAACCAGAAACCACTTCATTCTGCATTACTATTCACTGTATTTAATTAGACTATAGTGAATATGTGGTGCTAGTGGTAAAGAATCCACTTGCCAATGCAGGAGATGTAAGAAGAGACACAGGTTCAATCCCTGGGTTTGGAAGATCCCCTGGAAAAGGGCATGGCAACCCACTCCAGCATTTTTGGCTGGAGAATCCCATGGACAGAGAAGCCTGGTGGGCTACAGTCCATGAGATCACAAAGAGTCAGCACAACTAAAGTGACAGCATGATAAGTGCATGGTGAACATATAATACAGAAATGGGGTATGGGGGAATGTCAAGAGTGAATAATTTATGGTAATGTGCTTCTGAGTTTATCCAGGTCAATGGAAAACACCTCTGTGCAAGAAGTCCCCAGGCCTCGAGGCAATAATATTAAATCAGATGACAAACTGCAGAAAGAGAAATGATCATCAAAATCTTACAGGGAAGAACAGGCATATTTAAGGTCAAGGGCATGAAAATCAAAGTAAGACAATTAGCAAAGGAGACTGATAATTAAAAAGCGATCAGGTGAAGCCTAAAGTTTGTTGAATGAGTTAATGAACTGAGGACCAAACTACTTACCACACACCCAGACCCTAGCTGGTTGAAGTATTTAAAAATCACGAAGCTTTTCAACTGCCAAGGTGTAACCTTCTCAGGGAGAAAGTGAAGTCACAAGTGGGAACAGCAGAGATCTTGGAATAAGGAAGCATCACATAAGTGAGCTAAGTGAGTTCTAAGCAGACCGCATTCAAAGGTCCTCAGAAGAGCCTTCTATTCAGTGACACCTATGCCACACTCCCACTTACAGAGCAAGGGGAATGCGCCCAGCAAGACCACATTGGGCACAAGGAGACCTCCAGGCATTCTTTCTTCCCTTTTGTGGAGACCACTGGTGAATAAATACCAGGCTAACCACCTACGATTGTGTTAGTAACAATAAATAATAACAAATAATAAACAGCAAGTTCACTTAATTGTGCTGTTTCCCTAAAAATGGTCCTGCCTTTTACTGTCACTAACTATAGAACCTTTCCTGGTCCTCTCACTCATAATTTCTTCCGCTCTATTAACAACCAAGCACTATCCATCCCTAGGAAAGGAGGGGACCTTCTGAGACCCCCACCTCTGAGAGACTGACAGGGTGCTGCCTGCAGTGCTGAGTGGATGCCATTTAGGCTGAGTGAGAAGACAGTATGTCCGGGAGGGTGCAAGACAGATAAGATACTACCGACAGCCTTTTCTATGATGCCACAGTCAGACAGCTGATAGATTTTCACATGGTTTTAAGTTACTCATCTGAAGCAAATCCACAGTTAAAATGCATCACTTAGGCCCTAAGAGCGACCATTTGGATAGTTCTCAAAGTCATGTAAATAAAAACGTTATGAATAAACCAGAAAGCATGTGACTACAACTCCAATTAATAGTAAAATGTAACCCATACCAACAAACTGCTTTGGTGAACGTCTGCCGAGATTACATCCATTGAAGGCGACTTTGGCCCTCAGACGGATCAGTTTCACCTTACCCTGTCTCTTCCCAGCCCAGGTGCCCCAGCATGGGGGCTGGGTAGGGGGGATCCTCCCTAATTCAAACACACCAGGACAGTGAACATTATCCGACCATCTGTTCTGACAACATCTTGCACGTTCATGGAGTATGGTTCCAATCACAGCACCGGTTAAAGAGCTACCCTAGATCCCAGCAAGGTGCTCCTAAATGGAAGAATTTTACATTTCGCCTTTCTGTTTGTTTTTATTGGAAGCATAGTTGTGAGAACACTAAGAAGTAAAAGGCCTCAGATTGAGCTTCAAAGCTGCAAGCACTTCACAAACCCACCAAGCTCATTTTCCCAACCCCAGCCTCCCTCCCTGCCTCCTGCCTTCTATGGAAGAGATTCTATTTCATCTTTATTCTCTAAGGGAACATGTACCTGCCAACCAATAGCAAGGGCAAAGAACTTCATTCCCGATTTAGATGCTGCTTCTTGAGCACTAGTGTGCTTTTAGCACCAAAACTAGATGCTTCATTGTTCAGAGGTCACTGTTAACTCTCCCAGCAAAGAGGCATTAGCAGAACACAGGCTCTGAGGGGAGGGGTGTCTCTCTGGAGCCTCTGGATTAAAGTTCTCACTGCTAGAGTCAGCAAGGAGTTCGAGTATGGCCTTTGGAGTCTACTGCTAAAGAAAAGAATGCCTCTTCTGACACATTTTTATTAGTCCTATTAAAATGGGTTCATTTATTAGGTCAGCTGATTACTATTTTAGGAGTAGAAGATAAAGAAATGTCACTGAAGAAAATAAGAAAGTAAACCCAGGATGCAGCTACTTTTTTCTGTCTTGGTAGGTGCAGCAGGGAGCTTAAGAGAAGATTTTAGAGCAACGTACAAGACAATGGCACCCCACTCCAGTACTCTTGCCTGGAAAATCCCATGGATGGAGGAGCCTGGTGGGCTGCAGTCCATGGGATCGCGAAGAGTCGGACACGACTAAGCGACTTCACTTTCACTTTTCACTTTCATGCGTTGGAGAAGGAAATGGCAACCCACTCCAGTGTTCTTGCCTGGAGAATCCCAGGGACGGGGGAGCCTGGTGGGGTGCTGTCTATGGGGTCACACAGAGTCGGACACGACTGAAGCGACTTAGCAGCAGCAAGACAGTGGGCCAGGGAAGATGGTCCCCACACCAGACGTCTTCACTTTCCAAAATGCAGATACACACCTCCTAAGAACTGAGACACTCCTGGTTGAAAGTGAACCTGAGGGACCCAGGAGGGCTGCCTTCTCTGAGCCAAGGAGAGAAGTAGCCTTCTTTCAAAGTGATGATGCTTAAAGGATGCTCTAACCACTTGTTAAGCCTGAAAGGAAGCTCTGCTTCTGTACTGAGGGGGACCAGCCACTGGACCAGAGGACTCAGCTGCCCTCTTGTTAATGTCAGCCCTCTGTCAGACCATACCCCCCACGAGCTGACTTCTACCCATGATCAGTCCCTGACCTGGCCAGCAATACGGACGCCCTCACCCCACTGCCCCAACCCTACCTCAAGGTTTCCAACTTCTACTATACTCCACAAAGGCTGATAGCCAGAGTCTACTGTGAGGACAGGGCATGATAAAAGGAAATACAGGAAATGTATAAGCTAAACCAGTAAAGAGAAAATGGGCTTTGTGATCCTCGACTTCAAACTGGGTGCTGTTAGTAATCTGTCACAAGACTGCGCAAATTACGCCACTCCTCACAATCTCAGTTGCCTCATCCCTAGAAGATTAAAATGCCTGCTTTGCCAAGCGCTTTGAAAATTAAATAAGTGTGTATATATATATACTTCCCTGGTGGCTCAGAGGTTAAAGCGTCTGCAGGGAAGTATATATATATATATATATATATATATATATATATACACTTCGGGGAGATCCCCTGGAGAAGGAAATGGCAACCCACTCCAGTATTCTTGCTTGGAGAATCTCATGGACTGAGGAGCCTGGTGGGCTGCAGTCCATGGGGTCACAAAGAGTCGGACACGACTGAGTGACTTTACTTACTTACTTACTTTTATATATATATATATATATATATGAAGTAGTCATTCAGTAAGTGGTAATTAATATTGTTATTTCTTCATTATATCCAAGGGCAATTCCAAAGGCACACCAGTTAAGACTGAGATTTTACTTGACACCATTCTGACAGTATGACTCTAGGAAAGTAAAAGATAAATTCTGTGTAACATATGGTTGCTATCCTGATGCAGGGGAAAAAACCACACATAATAGTTTTACAAATTCCTAGTTTATGATGTCAAAATTCTCTAACAAAACAGATGCTAATGATCAAATCGCACAATAACTTCTGCTTATTTTTTCACTAAATAATCCAGACCCTCAAAGATGAAGTGGAAGTCCTCATTTACTTTTTCTAAGTTTAGGGATGGCTCGGAGGTCTTCACTGACCATTTCTGATTTCAAAGGTTAACTGTGATGGTAATTTTCAGAAGGAAAAGAGCACCGAGTTTGCTATAACCATTCAGGAAATATAAAAATAACATTATAATTATACTGTTAATGAAGTATTTACTACATTCAGAGTTTTATATGAGTAAACTTTACATGAAGAGCAAATTAACGATCATCACTACAAATTTCAAAAGAAAAATAAAATGTATTTAAAAAAAAGGAAATTCTATGAAGAAACCACAATACTGAGCTTCCCTGGTGGCTCAGTTGATAAAGAATCCTCCTGCAGTGCGGGACACCTGGGTTCGCTCTCTGGGTCAGGACAATCCACTGAAGAAGAGAATAGCTATCCCTCCAGATCCTTGCCTGAAGAATTCTAAGGGCAGAGGAGCCCGTGGGTTAGCAAAGAGCTGGACACAACCAAGCAACTAACTAACAGTACTGGTTCCCAAACTGTGGAAGGAAGGGAAGGAGGGAGAGGGAGGGAGGGAAGGAAGAAACTATTATCTCTCACAAGTTTACACCTAAAAAGTTGCCTCTAGATTTCTAAAGCCCACATGCCTTACCCCTAACAGAAGAAAACTGAACATCAGTATCTATCCTCTCCTCTCAGAAATTAAAGACTTCCCTCTCTTGGCCTCCTTGATCCTCCTTCATTACATTCCTTTTTTTATTTGAACATTTATTTTACTGAACTATAGTTAATTTACAATGTTGTAGTAATTTCTGCTGTACAGCAGAGCAATTCAGTTATACAAATGTATATAGTCTTTTTCATATTTTTTCCATTATGGTTTATTATAGAATTTTTTAAAGATGTATTTATATTTTTCTTTATTAATTTTTATTGGAGTATTGTTGCTTTACAGTGTTGTGTTAGTTTCTGCTGAGCAAAGTGAATCAGCTACACATATACATATATCCAAGCTTCCCAGGTGGCACTAGTGATAAAGAACCTGCCTGCCCAATGCAGGAGACATAAATGGGTTCAGCCCCTGAGTCAGGAAGATCCCCTGGAGGATGGCAGAGGATGATAACCCACTCAATTATCCTTGCCTGAAAAATCCCATGGGCAGAGGAGCCTCATGGACTACAGTCCAAAGGGTCAGAAACAGTTGGACACAACTGAGCGACTAAACACACATAAGCACACACCTACATCCTAGGACATGTGGCTGCACAGTAAACGCAGTTGGCTGGCACAAACCTCCAAACGCAAATGGAGGCCAATCCTCAGGGTGAGTCAGCTCTTTAGGAAGCACTCATGTGCCTGGGTTTCCATGAAGCAGGTCATTTCCAAGTATATATATCTTCTACCAGGTGTTTCAAAAAGCAGAACAAAATCATTAAAACCACTATGTAAAGATATCTTTTGCTATTGTTAGGATAACTCATCAGGAGTTATGCGGCTTCTTGAAATGGGCCATTTAAAACAACATTTTAATTTCCTTTTTAAAAAATGCCACAGCAACAGTGTTGAGTACAGCCACCGGGAAGTTCACAGAAACAGTTCTCACTTTCCCAAAACCCTGAGATGTATTTTCAAAAATAAAACAACTGTTATTTCACAATCCAGAATAAAGGCCATGGCTCTTGCGGCCGCACACAGAGTGGGAACCCCAAGGGTAGGAATATTAAACCATTTTCCATTCTGCTCTTTTTGCAGAAGAGAAGAACTTCAAATAAGATCTCTGCTGTGAACAAAGATATTCAAAGAAGAAGCTCAGCTCAGTTCTGCCCCTGTAGTGAGCATCCCTGGAGATGTGGCTTCCCCTTCTGGAAGAGGACGCATGAGAGTTCACGTACCACGAAACTCCTTCATGGAGCCCTGGACACCGACCTGAGATTTAGGAAAAAGACCATGGCCGAGACTGCAAAGCTAATGGCTCTCATAACCATTTTCTGCTTCCGGGTGACCAGTCTTTTCTGAACTATAATCTGAAATAACGTCAATCCAAGACAACTCAGAAAACAAGTCAGGTTACCAAACTGACAGCCAGGTGACAACAAGTATATGGTGGTGATGGTTTAGTTGCTAAGTCATGTTCAAGTCCTGCAACCCCACTGACTATAGCTCCCCAGGCCCCTCTATCCATGGGATTTTCCAGGCAAGAATACTAGAGTGAGTTGTCATTTCCTTCTCCAGAGGATCTTCCTGACCCAGGAATCAAACCTGAGCCTCCTACATTGCAGGCAGATTCTTCATGGCTGAGCCACCAAGGAAGCCCAACAAGGATACAGCAATCAATATTCGTTGATAAGACTTGGTGAGGTTAGCAATCCTGATTCCAAAACGAGGCTCCTTTTATACCATTTGAAACAAGGGGAGGAACTTCTATTTATCAGACACCTACTAAGAGCCACCCTTAAGTGTCAGATACATCCTCTCACTTAGTTCCCATCTGCTTGTGAGAAAACTGAAGCTTGGTTTAAGTAATACACCCTAAGCCACACCATTAGTAACTGATGATGCCAACGTCACTTCACTGTTGCTACCCTTCCCGCTCTCACATTCGTGTGTTACCACAGACGCTACCAACAAGCCCATGTGCAACAGACCCCATATAAACTGGCCTCCACATTCATCCTAAAACCAACAAGAGGTAGGAGAAGTTTTTCCCTCGATGATTTAAAAGATAGTCTTTTCTGGGAGAAAACAGTTGCCAATGATGAGACCAACAAAAGTTTAATTTCCAATAGATAAGAACAGGTCATACAGATCAGAATAAAAAAATATAAAGGAAAAAAACAGCTGAAAAGTGGGCAAAAGACCTAAACAGATACTTCTCCAAAAAAGACATACAGATGTGTGTATACACAGACATACAGACATATAAAGACGACATACAGCACGTGAAAAAATGTTCAGTATCATTAACTAGAGAAGTGCTAATCAAAACTACCATGAGGTATCACCTCACTGTCTAAATTGTTGTTTTTTCAGAAGCAAATTTATGTCCAACTCTTTGTGACCCCATGAACTGCAGCATGCCAGGGTGACCATCATCAAAAAGTCTACAAATAATAATTACTGGAGAGGGTGTAGAGAAAAAGGAACTCTCCTACACTGTTGGTGGGAATGTGAATTGGTGCAACCACTATGAAAAACAGTATAGATGTTCCTTAAAAAATAAAAATAGAGGTATCATATGACCCAGCAATACCACTCCTGGGCATATATCCAAAAAAGACTAACTCTATAAACTAAAAAGATACATGCACTCCAATTTTCACTGCAGCAGTATTTACAACAGCCAAGACATGGAAGCAATCTAAATGTCCATCGAAAGATGAATGGATGAAGATGTGGTAAATACACACACACACACACACACACACACAATGGAATATTACTCAACCATAAAGAAGAATGAAATAATGCCATTTTCACCAATCTAAATTGAGTTAGCAATGACCATATGAATGACATCAGAAAGAGAAATATCATATGGTATCAATTATATGCAGAATCTAAAAAATAATCAAAATTAACTTACAAACTAGGCTCAGACATAGAAAAAAAAAACTATGGTTACTAAAGGGGAAAGGGGAAGGGATAAATTAGGAGTGTGGTATGAACAGATACACACTAATATATATAAAACAAACAAGGGTTTATTGTAAAGCACAGAGAACTATATCCATTATCTTCTAATCACCAATAATGAAAAATAAACTGACAAAATATATATGGGTAACTGAATCACTTTGCTGTACACTTAAAACTAACACAATATTGTAAATCAACTATACTTCAGTAAAAATTTAAAAAGGAAAGCTAGTCTTTTTATACAAGTTAGATAAGAACTCAGCCTCGGATGGATATAACCTGGAGAGTAATCCATTAGGAAGGAGACAGCCAGAGGGAAGGCAGGAGAGGACAGGCATTCCAGGTAAGAAGGAATACTAGAGAGGCGGGAGCGCCCAGGCTGCAGCAGGAAGAATGAACCATTCCTTCAACCTCGCTCCGACTTCTCCATGCCAGGATTGTGAAGCCTTGTAAGGTTACAAGCACCTCATAAACTTCTGAGAGGTCACTACATACAATTAGGAGAGTATGGGTACAATACTGCTGTCTTAATAAAGATCAGAAAGAGATAACTCATTTGAAGGTGTTTTTACTTTTTACAAAAGAGCTGGGCTGCTAGATGGCTGCACAAGCAAAAAGCTTTCCCAGCAGCATGCTGCCAAGGTTGACAATGGGCTCCTTTGGCTCCAACACAGGGATTTTATTTTGCACGTACAAATGGTTCATTCATTCAATCCATAGTTACGGAAGGCCTTATAGGTGCCAGGCACCGTGCTGGATGCTGGGGATACAAAGATGAACTGACCTTATTCTTGGCTGCTCAAAGCCTGGAAGGAGATGGCCACAATAATTAAAAGGCAATGAGTGCTGTAAAAACAGCAAATATGGAGTGACTAGTACCAATTAACTAGGTCCATTTCAAACAGGAACAGCAGAAACATTTTTTTAATTCCCCTTTTGTCCACATCTATGCTTATCTTTGACACGGTTACATCTATTTCTGGTTTACATATATGCAAACACTTTCATAAAGCTCCTGAATTCTCATCCACCTATTTTTATACACTTTATTACTTTTTTCTATAACCACAACATCTAAGAGAAACGATCAACTTGATCAGGTAAAGGATTAAGTCCTTCAAACAAATGCCTTTATATCAGTCCTGTATCACTCCTCACATTTGACTTCTCTTTTCAGTAAGGGTTCCTAGCATTCCATTTATCAGCACAAAGCTCAGGACAATGCGCCCGTGCGTGCGCATGCACACACACACACACACACCAGGTCCTGGGAACAAAATATTATTTCTTAAACCTGATGCAAAGCATTACCTTCCAGTATCATTACATCTTTAGTAGGTTCTCAAAATACTGTTGTTGTTTTTTTAAACTCAGTGAAAATAACATTAATACCCATAAAAATACTAAGTACAAGTTTAAAGGCCAAATTAAAGGATATAGAGCTAAACATACAAGGAAATATTAACCATGTCCTGATATGACATTTCACGTAATAAGGCAATGATCTATACTTCAAGATGGCCCATGTATCTAACTCTGAGGCCAGTAAAACAAGTAATTTGGAAATATATAGGCCTCCCCACATTCTTACTTTTAAATGAAGTGACTACAAACAGACTGTCTGCCAGTCCCATCAGAGGTCACTAACCTGGTGGCACTAACTGATGGTGTGTGGATAAACCCAGGCAGGGCTGTGGCTCCCACAGCCAGCACCTGCCCACAGGCATCGGCCTGGCTTCTGACTTAAAGGGCTCATGCCTACCACACGGACGCACTGCACGCACGTTTAAAGCATCCTCAGTCTCTAAAGAACACTCCCTTGCCCATCAGCAGGGCTCCGCGTCACTCTGCTGCCCTCGGTTTCCATTTCTGCTACACGAGAGCCCGTGGAAGCACAGAGACTGCAGGACAGTCAGCTGGTCTCACCGCCTTCGCTGTGCCTAGGCCTGCTTCATGGCTGTTCCATTTTGTCCTTCCCCAGCCATTCCTCACCACACCTGGAATAGGTTCTTCTCTCTTACCTGCTTCAAGACACACTTCTTCTCACTCTTAAAAATCTCTCCAGAAAACCCAATCCAAGAAAACTCTCATTAACAGCCCACACTTCCACCTATCCTACTGATAATAGATGATGTTTGTGTAACCATAAGCAGTCTACATTGTCTCACATTTAAGCTTTCAGTAAATCCACTGACAAAACAATAAGGCAGACAGGCCATGTATTACTGTCCCTACTTCACACATGAGGGGACTGGTCGCCCCTCCAGGACAGAAACCACGCTGGGATCATTTTTGCAACCTCAGCAATTCACACAGACAATGCTTAATAAACAAGAAAGCAAGAAAGGGATTTGGGATGGTGGAATAGAACAAACATGAGGTTTTGTAATTATTAAGCTGGTGCTAAAAAGCAAGTAACAAAGAAAAACATACGAACAAGTTAAACATGAACTCAAATACATGTTACAAATATCTACTTACATCCAAAGGTGACAAGCCTGACAGCTCTATAAGCTCACATTAGGATATGGATATATAGTTATTCCAGAACAAGCCTGACAACTCTATAAGCTCACATTAGGATATGGATGTATAGTTATTCCAGAACGAAGATGCTGAAATTCTCAAAATCATGCATCATATTAGCTATTTCCTCAAATGCAAAAATATACTAAAGTGTTAACTACTACTCATAGCAAACCCAATTTAAACACATCCCTTTTTAGTGATCATTTAAAAAGATGCTTGCATATAAACTTTCACCCAAAAACAAATCAATCCTTAAAGCTCGATGGAGGTCTAGAGAGTTGGTGAGATTGTTTATAGGGTAAATATGGGTTAAATATATCTTGTTTCTTTAAGTATGAAACTTTGAGGAGCCTTGAGAAACATGTCTGAACAAACAGTATTGCGGGTCATTACTACAGCTGTCAATCATTCCAGTAATCCAAAGTGAGGGGACGAGAAAGTCTTAGTCACGGGTTGATACAAATGAGGCAAGAATGAGTTTTTACTGAAATTCCCACTTCTTACTCCAGAGAGTAAGAACAGACCTGAGCAACAGAACTTTCTGTGATGATGGACGCCTTCTGTATCTGCACTGTCCAACACAGTAGCTATTAGCTATATGTGGTTCCTAGGGACTTGAAATATGGCTAGTGTAGCTGAGAAACTGAATTTTCACTTTTGTCTTTAATTTACATTTAAATAGCCACATGTAGGGAGAAGGCAATGGCAACCCACTCCAGTACTCTTGCCTGGAAAATCCCATGGACAGAGGAGCCTGGTAGGCTGCAGTCCATGGAGTCGCAAAGTCACACATGACTGAGCAACTTCACTTTCACGCATTGGAGAAGGAAATGGCAACCCACTCCAGTGTTCTTGCCTGGAGAATCCCAGGGACGGCAGAGCCTGGTGGACTGCTATCTATGAGGTCGCACAGAGTCAGACACGACAGAAGCAACTTAGCAGCAGCAGCAGCCACATGTGGTGCTGGTGGCTACCATTTTTGGAGAAAACAATATAAAAGATTAAAAAGAAATGCTTTCAATTTCAGCAAGAATTTTTTTAAAAAGGGTAGATTCACTCCTACAAGACTAAAAATAATACCAGATGCCTATCTAAGAATTTTAATACTAACACAGACCTTCAAGATCTAGAGAAAGGAGGTAAAGTCTTGTCCAAGGTCAAGAAAATTCTAACAGTTACAAGCTAGGCTGACCCTCCATCCTAATCTCTCTCCAGAAGACAGTTTGCCTAAAAGGTCAGCCATGAACCAAATGAAAAAGGAAATTAATTTATATTTACAAATGATCTACTGTGCCAGCCGTGTGACAGTTCTTGACAATCACTGTCTTACTTCATCCTTGCCACAATTCTAACTAGTAGTCATCACCACCCTAAGTAACTCTAGAGAGATTGCCAAAAGCAGGACTCAGGCTCAGATCTATGCAACTCCCAACGCATGTTATTTCCACACCACCATACTGCTTTCTTCTCAAGATCTCTATCAGTCTCCTGACCCTCAGACTTTCACTGAAATGGTTGCTTCAGTGAGTCTTAGTCACTCAGTCATGTCTGATTCTTTGTGACCCCTTAGACCGTGTTCCACCAGGCTCCTCTGTCCGTGGAATTCTCCAGGCAAGAATACTGGAGTGGGTTTCCATGCCATTCTCCAAGGGATCTTCCCAACCCAGAGATGAAACCTGAATCTCCCGAATTACGGGCAGATTTTTTACCATCTGAGCCACCAGGGTTGCTTACATGCCTCCAAAGCTTCCAATACCTGATACTCTCCACCCAGAATACTGGACATTAACTGGGGTCCTAACCAACCAAGCACAAGGTAACCCCTATTCCTAAGAAAGCAAAGACAAGTTACATCCGTCCATCCTTGTTATAGATCTTACAACTTTCAGCTCTGCACCAGCACTGCCTCTGAGATGTACAGCAGTCAAGGAAGAGCTTAGCACAGCCATTATCTACTCATTAATTCTCACCAGTGTCTGCAGGAGGTCACTGCTTTCAGTAGCAATATCACTCTTCCCCTGCAGATCAGGCAGCTGGCAGGTTGATCACCCAAGGCCACAATGCATCTGAACCTGAACTCTCCATTTCTCAGATACCTGGGCTCAAAGCTCCTTCCATCAAGTCCTATCTGACCTCAGGAAGAATTCCCAATGGAAGATTTGACTTCAGAGAAACCCTCTTCTCTCTTCTGACAGTACCAGAGCTACATACAGAGCTCAAAGCATTCCAGCCCTCAAAGCCTCAGCTAGAAACAAAGCAAGAAAGCTCCCAAGAAAACACATGTCCACACAAAAACATACCCATGAATGTTCACAGCAGCATCATTCATAATAGCCAAAAAGTAGAAACTCAAATGTTCATCAACTGATGAGTGGATAAATAAAATGGGGTACAGTGATACAACAGAATATTATTCAGCCATTAAAAGTGAATAAATCCCTAACAGGCTACAACATTATGAACCTTATAAATGTCACACTAAGTTGCAAAAGACCTCAAACTATGCGATTCCATTTATATGAAATACCCAAAATAAGCTGAAAAGACAAAGTAGAAGAGTAGTTTCTAGGAGGAGGGGAAAGCAGGGAGTGACTGCCAGCTGGTAAGGGATTTCTTAACAGAGTAATGAAAATGTTCTAACATCAAATACTAGTGATGGCTGCACAATTCTGAATATACTAAAAACCACTTAATTCTGTATTTTAAAAGAGTAAATTTTATGGTACATGGATTATATCTCAAAGTTATTTTAAAAAGACAAACTCCTAAGATAACATAACTAAAGCAATGACAGGAGCCACGCAGGATATAACCCAGGCCAGCTGTGTTTAAACTATTAATTAAAATGAGAAAATCAAATGATATTTTCAAGAAGTCTCCCCTAAATTTAGCTTAAGAATTTTCAAACTGTCTTTCATTGAAACCTGAAAGATGGAAAAGTCAAAGAAGAGCCAAAATCATCTGCAGCTGATGGATAAGGAAATCAAGCCCTAGGTATACATGAATTTAGATGATAAAGCTAGACAGCATATTAGAGAGACAGCACTTGACCGACAAAGGTCTGTATAGTCAAACCTACGTTTTTTTTCTAGTAGTCATATACAGATGTGAGAGTCAGGCCATAAAGAAGGCTGAGTGCTTAAGAACTGATGCTTTTGAATTGTGGCGCTGGAGAAGACTCTTGCGAGTCCCTTGGATTGCAAGGAGATCCAACCAGTCCATTCTGAAGGAAATCAATCCTGAATTTTCATTGGAAGGGCTGATGCTGAAGCTCCAATACTTTGGCCACCTGATGCAAAGAGCCAACTCACTGGAAAAGACCCTGATGCTGGGAAACACTGATTTTTAGTATGAAAATATACTATACGGATTAATCCTGCTTTGTAAATTAGGTGGGACTCCCATATCCCAGATATCTGGGATAAAAGTAATCATTTCCACCTAAGGATTTCCTTTAAAATTTCACAGAATTAAAGTCTTCAGAAATGCCAAACTCAGTTCTACCCTGCCATCCACATCCTGGCATATAGTCAAACTCTCCCAAACTGTTCATGGAGAAAATCTCCCACTAATTATACCTGTCATGAGGGACCAGATTTCTCCCATCACTGTTAAATGCCCAAAGAACTTCTTTTTAAAAAGAATACATTTGAATCAGTTCTAATGAGGTGGATGACGCTGGAGCCGATTATACAGAGTGAAGTAAGCCAGAATGAAAAACACCAATACAGTATACTTACACATATATATGGAATTTAGAATGATGGTAATGATAAACCTGTACGCAAGACAGCAAAAGAGACACAGATGTATAGAACGGCCTTTTGGACTCTGTGGGAGAGGGAGAGGGTGGGATGAGTTGGCAGAGTGGCAGTGTAACATGTATGATATCATAAGTGAAACGAATTGCCAGTCCAGGTTTGATGCAGGATGCAAGATGCTTGGGACTGATGCACAGGGATAATCCAGAGAGAAGGTGTGGGGCGGGAGGGGGGAGGCGGGGGTTAAGATTGGGAGTTCATGTACACTCATGGCTGATTCATGTCAACGTATAGCAAAACGTATACAGTATTGTAAAGCAAAACAAACTAAAAAATAAAAAAAATAAATAAAAATAAAATAAAATAAAAAATAAAAAGACTGAGTCTCAAAACCTCAAGTTGAAGAATTAGATTTGATTAGTTTTATAAAATTTTAGCCAATTTTTAACAGAATTTTATAGGCAGGGGGGCAGTAACAGTAACTTAATTTAAATCCTTTACTTTCTGGATCTGAAAACTTGTGCAGAGAGAGATGAAATCATTCATTCCAAGTTACACAGTGTCAAGACTGGAACCAAAACCCTGCCCCTGACTCGGGTTCAGAGCTATTTGACCTTACCGTGCTCCTGTACGTGTCCAACTCAGCCCAAAGACACCATAACGAAAGAACGGAGCTCTTGTCTCCTAATCCCCAGACACCTCTCCTTGAGATCAAGGTACTCTTTCTTTCCTCAAGTGGCATCTGCCTCTTAGGTTTTATCAGCCAACAACAATCACCAAAAAAGGAGCTAAATAGTCTTCAGTGAAACTAGAGGAAGCGGCTCCGTTTCAGATGACTGGAATATGGACTGTAATTAATCACAATCCATTGAGAGAAACCACTCTTGCCTTTAATTGGTATTAAATGACCAGAGTCCAGGCTGCCCAGAGGAAACTGCAAGGTTCTCAAAAGTGCAAGGTCAGCCATAAAGAGCTGCCAAAGTTAGAGCACAATGGGTGAATTCAAGATCTTCATCAAATGAGCGAGCACAATTCAATGAAAATTTCACTAACATGTAGCAGGCACCCCCAAAATAAATCCATGAGATGAGACTCATCACCAACACGGGTCCTTTGTCAGATGTGGTAATAAACTTTCTCCCACAGGACCCCATGCCAAGCTAGAAGTCTAAAACCAAAAGCTCCAACTAACTCTCAAGAGAATAACAATCAATTCACAATGGATGCTATAAGAATTTATTTAAGCTACCTGAAGGCAGGCAACTAACCAGATTTCCACAAGAATCTTCCACATAATGAACACACTATAAACCGTAAATCTGCTTCCAATACTCAATTAGACTCTCCATTAGTGGACCTCTAACTATCATTCATCTCTGCAGAGTAATCTTAGGGCTTAGACATTTAACAGGCTAGTAACATGTGCTAATAAGTACATGCTTTTGTATTACCTGAAATTCTTCCATTAGCCACAGAAAAATTCTTAGCCTAAGGTGTATGGTTTCTCCCCTTGAACTAAGAACTGGTCTCCTGTATACTCTACTTCATGTCTAAGCTTAGAGAAGCTGTTTGTGTTATCTGACTCACCATTAGAAGGACAAAGGAATCCATGATTTAAAAAAAAAAAAAAAAATCAGCCATCCTCTGCCAGCCTCCAAGACAGTCCACAATGATCCCAGGCCCCTGGCACAGGGCTGACTTGTGTTACCAATGGGATATCATGAAAGTGCCAGTGTAGGACTTTCAAGGCTAGGGAACAAAAACATTGCAGTTTCCATGGCACTGTCTCTCAGACAGCTTGCTTACTCTGGGGTGATCCAACTGCCACATTGTGGGGGCAGGTAGGCAGTCAGTGGAAGTGTTTTTTCCACCAAGAAGCACGGGGCCTCCTGGCAAGAGCCAGCAGCAACTTACCAACCATGTCAATGAGACACCTTTGAAGTGAATCCTCCAGCCCCAACCAAGCTCCTTCATAGGATTACCACCTCATGAAAGGCCCTGAGGCAGAACCACCCAAATTCCTGACCCACAGAAACTCAGATAATCAATGTTTACTATTGTTTTAAGCCTCTAGGCTTTGACATAATTTGTCACACAACAAGATTCCTAATATACTTTTCCTTTATTAACTCAATCCTCAGGAAACCCAAGTACAGCACCTTCTGTTTTTAAATGACTTTCAATTTTGTCCTTTCCAGTCAGTGACCTGCATCACTTCTTGATCAGCTCTTCTCTGCAAAGAACACATCATTTCTAAGTGACCAACACAGGTACTAGCATTTACTAGCCACTCTGCTCATGGTATCAACAGATGCTAGATACTATTTCTGAATTGATCACTGGAGAAGGCAATGGCACCCCACTCCAGTACTCTTGCCTGGAGAATCCCAGGGACGGGGGAGCCTGGTGGGCTGCAGTCCATGGGGTCGCTAAGAGTCGGACACGACTGAGCGACTTCACTTTCACTTTTCACTTTCATGCATTGGAGAAGGAAATGGCAACCCACTCCAGTGTTCTTGCCTGGAGAATCCCAGGGACGGGGGAGCCTGGTGGGCTGCTGTCTGTGGGGTCACACAGAATTGGACACAACTGAAGCAACGCAGCAGCAGCAGCAGCAGCAATGCTATAAAAGCTCATATCATTTGAAAGGATATGAGGTCATAAGTAAGTAGTCACAAGTCATCTTTAGCCACTTGAACTTTTAACTAAATCAAATCCGTGTACTTTTAATGCTCTTCTTCCCCTCAGGCTTCATCCTCTACTTCTTACTCAGAGAAAAAAAAAATCAACAAAAAAACTACAGAACTCAAAAAGACCTAAGGAGATGCATATAAGTTACCAACAACAGTCCAGCATTTGTTGTTGACTTGTTGATTTTTATACTGTCCCTAAAAACCAAGCTTCTTCTTAAAAAAAAAAAAAAAAAAATCGGGCAATGGCAACACAAAAGCATTAAGAACCTTGAGGTTCCACATTCTTGCATCCTTTCACACTAACTCTGACGCCATATGCTTGCCTAGGGAAAGAGAAATGCTTTCATGTTAACTATGTACATGTCTGGTCATGGAAGGCTAAATTACATGTCTCGGTGGTTTAGACAATCGGCATTCAGTGTTTGCACAAATGAAACTTCTACCTCCTTCACCCATCAGTCTCCCTAAACCTACAAATTTTGAGGATTAACAGGGGTGCAAACAAACTCAATAAACTGAAGTATTCAATCAAAGGCAGAATGTAAGCAAGCAGACGTTACTGCACAATGAAAGCCACACTTAAGGTGAGGAGACTGTAATTTAACTGTATGGCAAGCACCTCCATGTCTTATTTGCCAAATCAGGCACATGGCTTTTTAAGTAGTAATCTGGACTTGAGAAAGAGAACTTTCAGGTTCATTCCATTATGATCCAGCAAGTAATGTGGAACCTACATACTAAGTCGCTTCAGTCATGTCCAACTCTTTGCGACCCTATGGACTGTGGCACACCAGGCTTCTTTATCCAAGGAATTATCCAGGTAAGAATACTGGAGTGGGTTGCCATTTCCTTCTCCAGGGGATCTTCCCGACCCAGAGATCAAACCCAGGTCCTCTGCATTGCAGACAGATTCTTTACCGTCTGAGCCACCAGGGAAGCCCACCCCCAAGAATGCTGAACCTATAACCCTAAGGAAATGTAATAAGAAGCAATCAATGAATTAACCGCCATTGTCTCTTGGATCCTTTGTGACAAGATGGTAAAATAAATCCTTAATATGTCAGTTCCTCCAGCTCTTATAATGAAACTACACAAATAAAACCCTTAAAAAAAACAAAAAAAAAAAAAAAAAAAAGAGGCATGATTCAAGGAATCACATTAAGATATTTACCGAGAATAAGGTCCCTTTCTCAACTGGATACATTACTTCAGGAAACTAAAGAGCATCTCATTTAGAGTGACAAATAAATTCAAAGATGCCCAGACTAAAAACATACAAAGGGAAAGAGTTAGATATATTTCTGAAGAAGAAAAAAAAAAGTGCGGACAATTTTATGACTTTTTCTCTTCACCGAAATTGAATTTTTTATATAAAAAAGAGGTGGATAAAGCTCTGATATTAAAAAATCAGCAGGAAGATGTTAATTCTTCAAGTAATTCTCCTTTGAATCTCCAAATCAAAAATTTATAAAACTATCAGTGACAGCAAACTCTTCATTTCCCATGTGACTGACTTTCAACAGTATTTCTGCTTTGGGTTATAATCTAGTTTCCTCCCCTCCTTTTATTAATTTCTTCTTTCCTTTATTTTAAAATAAGCCTCAAGTGCCAATACAAAGGTATTCCAAAGACCACATGCCAACATGCTCCATTTTTAAGAAACAAGAGAAGCCAGTACTTTGGGGACTTGAAATTCCCTCAAGGAAGAATTAGTTGCTATTTGTTACTGCTTAAAAAATAACCTTTCAAAATTAAATGAAAGATATAGCCAAAAATCCCTAAATCTTAACAGCAGGAACATAAAATCATGGATCAGGAGCTACTTTGCTGACACAGTAGTAAACAGACCCTGATACGAGTGCTTTATACATTTCAGGGGGAAAAAAATTTGTTTTTTAATCATCTAGGAAACAGAAACCAGAAGCAACACAGGCTAAAAGATAAGCTTCTCTATGAGGAAAGAGATTATACAAAGTTCAGTTATTAAAGCTTAAAAACTGAAAGCTAAAGAGGCACCTAAGTCATCTTTAAGTCTACAAAAATGTATGTATGAAAGATGCCAACTAGATGTTCCCCATCACTTCTGAGTAGAAAATAAATGGAAGAAGGCTTGAACTGCAGCAAAACGACTCTAGAGTGTAGGTTTCTGTACAGTAGGTAAACTAGCCCAGGAGGCCTCAAACTCTAATGTGTATTATGAATCACCTGCAGCTTTAACACTCGTGTTAAAATGCAGATGCAACAGGAGCTGAGAATCTGCTCCAAGTTCTAACAAGTTCTCAGGTGATACTGATGCTCCTAATCCTGGCACCAGACTCTGAGAAGGAAGGAGCTAGGCCAGAGTGGTTTGAACAATTCACCTTGTCAATTCCATTGAACCAGGGTCATCAAAGTCCACTTAGGCTACAGCCACTGAGGTGAATCAGCAAGCCAAAACAAAGGGAGCGGACTCTGTAAACTCTTCATCAATGAGTTTGAAGACAGAAATCACAAGGAACACTGCAAAGTAGCTAGCTGTTGAAGAAGCAGAATACAAAATCTCTTTGAACCAGGTTGCAGAGTCAGCTTCCTGGAGCCCTGAGGTGTGGTTTTAACATGGTCGAGGGGAAACCAGAGGAGATGACCTCACATACCTGGAAGACAGATTGATTTCACAATCCCTTTCCAACCCATCTTACAAATTCGCAGTGCATTCTCCAGTGACTCCTCAGATGTGGAAACTATTCTTTAAGACCTTTGTCAACTAAAATATGGCACATCTGAGTGCAAAGGCATGAAGTGTGTAGAAACAGGACCTGCTTAGACACGATAATGATTTTTCTTTTTCCCAGCCTCTGAGTAGTCTCCAGCAATGAACCACATTTTCAAAGATTAAGAACACAAATGGCTACTAAATTCCTAAAGTTAAAACTGACAATACACAATAGGAGTGTAACTCCTATACTAAACAAGCAAAATAAAACCACTGCTCAGAGCATTTTAAACCAGGGCACACTATACTTGAAGCTGCAGCTCTAGCAGGAGAAATCCGTCAATGTGTCTAGACCCTGCAGAGTCAAGCATGTGCTGCCTGGCTTAATCCAGTGGGAGGCAGTCTCCATCACAGACCATATGCTCAACAAACATTTTAACAGAGACAAGTGCAAGCTATTCTTTTCTAAAGGGAAAATCTCAATCCATCCTTCCCTTCTATGACACAAGACACTCTACCACATGCGCCCGGCCTGCAGGCTGCACCAATAATCTTCCAAATTCCCAGGCTCGAGGAAACGTAGAGTTATTCTCGTCCCTCCACTATCTATGGATCAAGGGTTCTAAAACTGGAATCCACAAACCACTGACACACTACGAATGGGTTTCTGGAACTGCAAGTTAATTTTTATGTGTAGATATATCTATGGAATTCTCTTGGGCTAAGGACCTACAGTTTTCCTAACAATGCCATTTGAGTCCCTGATCCAAGTAAGAGCAAATTTGAATCTAAGTCCTTTCTTCCTGGGCACCAGCTCTCAGACTCTCACAGACTTCTGTCTGGTCTATCTCTCCAATCATTCACTGCCTGTTTATGACAGCAGACTCGTGACTAGGCTTTCTAACTCCGACTTTTTCCACTCTGAGCCATCCTAAGATTGCTCACCGACAACATTCCTTAACCCCAAGCCATCATCCCCTCTCCAACTGAAGAGTTAACTCTTCTTCAGCTTCTTTGCTAATTCCTTGTTGATCTCTGCCCCGCAAAGAACATACACCAGCTCTGGACTGCCACCGAACACCTACTTTTATTACATTATTTGGAATAAATAATTCTGTCTTCTGAGCTCTGTGTATGTGCATGCTAAATTGCTTCAGATGAGTCTGACTTTTCTACCCTAAGGACCACAGCCTGCCAGGCTCCTCTGTCCACAGGATTCTCCAGGCAAGAATACTGGAGTGGGTTGCCATGCCCTTCTCCAGAGATCTTCCCAATCAAGGGATCAAACTCATGTCTCTTACATCGCCTGCACTGGCTGATAGGTCTTTACCACTATCACCACTTGTATACTCCAAGATAATGCCTGCCACACCATGGCCACCCAATAAATCCTACTGGTGAATAAATCACACATTACATAGTAGGTGTGCAATAATACCATATGTGGCTGAAAGAGTCTTCAAAAATATTTGTACTTCATTTTATTCACAATTTTCTGAATCCTTATAGCTTAAATAAAATATTGGGGGTTTGTAGGAAGGATGGTCTAAATGGGAGGAGAAGACAAGACATCTCAATCTCCCAAGTCATTCATCACAAGAGATGACCCTGAACTCTCAGTAACAGCCTGGAAAACAGTTCAACTAAAACACTTTCTTTTCCCCCTCCTCTTCCATTCTGGTGCAGCAGGGACTCCTGCAACTGTGAAGGCATGAGGTGAGCAAATGTCCTAAAATACTTTCTCGAACGAAGCTGTATTTATTTCAGAGACTAAACAGAAACATCAACGAAGAAACTCATTTAGGTAAGATCAAACTTGCACACTAATTCCAAGATCTGAATTAGCCTTCTCTAGTTGCACAACTGACCATTTTACCAGAAAAAGTACCCAAAACATATCTAAATAGATTAACTTATTGGAAATACTCATCATGCAACTGCTTCAGAAATTCTGCCAGATTTGCTCTTGTTGTAGTGGATTGCCTCAAGATATGTTTTCTGTTTACTAATGTTCTGGCTTAAAAGTCTGGCTCTCTGGCCACTATCATGACATGCAACGGCAGACCAATAGAGGCTTAGAACAGAACAGCCAACATTCTCTTTCATTCACCCCTTAGGTAAATCTACTTAGCAACTCCATGCATATCCTGTAAAATTTTATAAGGAAAAACAAAGTTTGTTGACTAAATTTTAGCCTTAATGCTTATGATCTGGTAGAAACTCCTAAGGGCTTCCCAGGTGGCTCACTATTAAAGAATCCACCTGTCAATGCAGGAGTCTTGGGTTTGATCCCTGGGTCAGCAAGATTCACCTAGAGGAGGAAATGGCAACCCATTCCAGTATTCTTGCCTGGGAAATCCTGGGGACAGAGGAGCCTGGTGGGCTGCAGTCCATGGGTCAACAGGACTGAGCATAGAAGCATTCACAGAAACTTCTAAAGCATGTGAAATTTTCACTAAACATGAACAAACATGGTCTAAGTTTCCAAGGAAGCCCATTTCTTTACCCTGTTTCTGCCTTTCCTACCTAAACTCACTTTTCTCTGATTAATATACCTAAATGGAAGAAGTACCCAACTAAAGTAATAGTATCTGAAGCTCCTCAGGCAACTACCTCATGAGCAAGTCACTAATACCCTCAGGCAAATAACCCAGAAAACCCAGAGTTGTGGATTCCAACAAAACAGCATTAAGAACAACAAAGATCAAGAATAACCCCAAGCTCTCTTAATGATCCAGATAACCATGATGGTATGGTCACTCAACTAGAGCCAGACATCCTGGAGAGTGAGGTCAAGTGGGCCTCAGGAAGCATTACTACAAACAAAGCTAGTGGAGGTGATGGAATTCCAGTTGAGCTGTTTCAAATCCTCAAAGATGATGCTGTGAAAGTGCTGCACTCGATATGCCAGCAAATTTGGAAAACTCAGCAGTGGCCACAGGACTGGAAAAGGTCAGTTTTCATTCCAATCCCAAAGGGAATGCCAAGGAATGCTCAAACTACCACACAGTTGTACTCATGTCACATGCTAACAAGGTCATGCTCAAAATCTTTCAAACTAGGTTTCAATAGTATGTGAACTGAGAACTTTCAGATATACAAGCTGGATTTAGAAAAGGCAGAGGAACCAAAGATCAAATTGCCAACATCTGTTGAATTATAGAAAAAGCAAGGGAATTCCAGAAAAACATCTATTCTGTTTCATTGACTACATTAAAGCTTTTGACTGTGTGGATCACAACAAACTAGAAAATTATTAAAGAGATGGGACTATCAGACCACCTTACCTGCCTCCTGAGAAACCTATATGCAGGTCTAGAAGCAACAGTTAGAACTGGACATGGAGCGACTGGTTCCAAATTGGGAAAGGAGTATGTCAAGGTTGTATATTGTCACCCTGCTCATTTAACTTATATTCAGAGTACATCATGTGAAATGCCAAGCTGGATGAATCACAAGCTAGAATCAAGATTGCAAGGAAAATATCAACAACCTCAGATATGCAAAGAATACCACACTAATGGCAGAAGCAAAGAGGAACTAAAGAGCCTCCTGACGAGGGTGAAAGAAAAGAGTGAAAAAGCTGGCTAAAAACTCAATGTTCAAAAAACTAAGATCATGGCATCCAGTCCCATCACTTCATGGCAATGAGATGGGGGGAGGGAGTGGAAAACGGTGACAGATTTTTTTCTTGGGCTCCAAAAATCACTGTGGACAGTGACTGCAGCCATGAAATTAAAAGATGGTTGGATGGCATCACTGACTCAATGGATATGAGTCTGAGCAAACTGCAGGAGATGGTGAAGGACAGGGAAGCGTGGCGTGCCGCAGTCCATGGGGTTGCAAAGAGTCAGACATGACTGAGCAAGTGAACAACAATACCTGGCGTCTGTTATGGCAAAATTAATGAACAGCACCGTCTATCAGACACCACAACTGAGGCTATCAAAATAATTGACTTTTCAGAAACATCCAGAAGGAGTATATCCTACAAGGTACTTTAGAAATCCTGGGAAATAAGATTGACAGCTGAGAAACTGTTGAGATTATTATCTTGGGAAAAGCTCCCAAAGAAATTCCAAATGGGAAGAGCAGGGCCTTATAAATTCAGTCATCCTCCCACACTGAGATTCAAACAGATTCTCAGGAAAGGAAATAACACATAAGAATGGTAACATCAACTTCCATTTAGCTAAAATTCAAACACCTAGAAACTTGAAATGGTTTTTAGAAGCAGACTGCGTGTGTGTGTGTGCACGTGCTGTTTCTGGTAACAGCTTTTTTGAGATCAGTCACACACTGCACAATTCATCCACTTAAATTACACAATTCAATAGTTTCTAGTATATTCAAGCATTTGCAACCTTCAGCACAATCAACTTTAGAACATTTTTATCACCTCCACAAGAAACTCTGTCCCCTGTAGTTATGGTCCCCCATAACACCCCCTCCCTAGGGTCACTCCCTCGCCTAGCCCTAAGCAACCACTAATCCTCTTTCTGACTCTCTGGATTTGCCTCTTACAAGCACTCGCAACAAATGGGCTTCTATAGAGGTGGTCTTTTGCGGCTGGCTTCTTGGACTCTGCATGGTGTTTTCTAGGTCCATCCATGTTGCAGCATGATCAATACATCAATTCTTTTTCTACAATACACCCACCGAGTATTCCACTGTACAGACTGCCCACACTTCATTCCTCCATTCATCAGCAGACAGGACTGACTTTGAGAGGAAACAATGGTCAACTAAGCAATAACTTACTAAGTGAAATTTTGTCAATGAAGGGACTTCCTGAAGTCAGCTTCAGACACAAATAATTGTCATCAATGATTATCAATGATCATGACTCTTAAAGCACCACAGGCTGCTCAGTATCTGCTATATCACCAAAAAAAAAAAAAAAAAGAGCGAGAAAACCAAATATAGAATTCATTAGAAGAGACACTACAGTCCATTTTGGTTCTAGTTTCCCTAGCTGTAAAATATCCCAAATGACTGCAGTCAGAATTAAAGTCCCCTTTAGGAGTTCACTCATTTTACCTGTGACTAAGAAAGAAAAATGATTTAAAGATTTAAAGGAACGAAAGTGATTTAAAGATTACAAACACAATGAGTGGCAAAGTTAAAAGTCGAATTGGAAGAAACACAAGCTGGAATCAAGATTGCCAGGAGAAATATCAGTAACCTCAGATATGCAGATGACACCACCCTTATGGCAGAAAGTGAAGAGGAGCTAAAAAGCCTCTTGATGAAAGTGAAAGAGGAGAGTGAAAAAGTTGGCTTAAAGCTCAACATTCAGAAAACGAAGATCATGGCATCCGGTCCCATCACTTCATGGCAAATAGATGGGGAAACAGTAGAAACAGTGTCAGACTTTGTTTTTTTGGGCTCCAAAATCACTGCAGATGGTGACTGCAGCCATGAAATTAAAAGATGCTTACTCCTTGGAAGAAAAGTTATGACCAACCTAGATAGTATATTCAAAAGCAGAGACATTACTTTGCCGACTAAGGTCCGTCTAGTCAAGGCTATGGTTTTTCCTGTGGTCATGTATGGATGTGAGAGTTGGACTGGAAGAAGGCTGAGCGCCGAAGAATTGATGCTTTTGAACTGTGGTGTTGGAGAAGACTCTTGAGAATCCCTTGGACTGCAAGGAGATCCAACCAGTCCATTCTGAAGGAGATCAACCCTGGGATTTCTTTGGAAGGAATGATGCTAAAACTGAAGCTCCAGTACTTTGGCCACCTCATGCGAAGAGTTGACTCATTGGAAAAGACCCTGATGCTGGGAGGGATTGGGGGCAGGAGGAGAAGGGGACGACCGAGGATGAGATGGCTGGATGGCATCACGGACTCAATGGACGTGAGTCTGAGTGAACTCCGGGAGTTGGTGATGGACAGGAAGGCCTGGCGTGCTGCGATTCATGGGGTCGCAAAGAGTCAGACACGACTGAGCGACTGAATGGAACGGAATTCTCCTAATGCCTGTTTTGTTTTAAATATTCTGACCTGCCTCTTTAAACTGTAGCCAACATCATCCTAAGGAAATGATTTAGAATGTGTGCCAAGACTCAGCTACATGGATATTCATCTAGGTGGAGTTTAAGAGACAGACCATCCTGCGACTCAAACAAGAAGCAACTAGTTAAATCAACTGTGAAATGACCATCACTGTAACAATTTGCAAGCACTCAGAAATTCAAATTAAAGATGTTCATGATACGGATGCACACAAGAAGACAAACCATACTAGAAATACGTGCACCAAAATAGTCACCAGTGCTTATCGCTGGGCAAGGGAATTGGAAATGGCCACATCTATTTCTAAACTGCATTCCCCAGTCCTCCACCTGAGAATACATTATTTGCATTAGTAGAAAAAATTACTTTTAAATGTGTTTAGCAGTCGCGTTGAATATAAACTGCTGTTCTATTTGGTAATGTTACAGTAACACGACTTTGCAGTCTAGTGTAACTCCTCTTTTCACATTATTAGGCACCAAAGAACTTCCTTCTACCAAAGCTCTTTGCAGGATTTTTCCCGCATCAATGCTCTGAGATGGTAAGAGCCGTATTTATTCCTATTTGCAGATGATAAGTGCAGGAGATCTCAGGGATGTGGCTGGCAAGGTGGGATTAAAATCCCTGGGTTTACGTCTCTGGTCCTCACAGTTAAACTCTAAATCAGAAACATAAACCCAGGAATGTGAATGATTTGTTGAGAAGGGTGCTACCTGTAAAGGTCTACAAATGTAAAGGCATACAGATACAAAGTATCAAACCACCTTCCATTGTGATCTATTTTCCTGTTGAAGAGGAGCAGATGTGAATAGAAACACAGACATGATAAATGAGAACAATTATCTATAAAGTTATCAGAAAGTTTAGAAGTATATGCGGAAGAAAGCAAAAATACAGCCTCAGAAATGGCTCACGAACAATTTAGCACAGATACCCCAAAAGCCTGCCCTGTGGCTTTTGTTTCTCATTTTTATTTTAGTGGAAGCATTTCACTGATTTAAAATTAAGTGAAGCTATCCAGCTAAACTTCAAACAAAACTTTGCACAACTGTGTTATCATTATCCCTATTCCCACCACATAGGCAAAACTAGGAGACATAAATCACAAGTTATCAGGATAAAAAAGTTTCTTTTACTGAGTGTATTTTCCAGATGTTCTTCTAGAAAAAAAAAAAGAGGCTACAGATCCAAAGATATTACCATACCTGCTAAAATTAAGCCCTCTTCTCAATACCCTCTTGAGTCTTAATTCTCCTTCACTGTTTATTAAGGAGTCAAAAATTTTATAAAGCAAATGTTTCCAATCTCAGCATAACCACAAGGAATAGACACTGGCAACTCATCAAAGACCTAAGGAAGAGTCTGAAGATCAAATCTAAGGAGTAAACAATTTCTTTGGTGTGGGCTTTAACGAGCTGAGGGATTTAAATGATATCTGACCAGGTTGCTTCAATATCATATTACAAACAATTCCTGGAATTTAGTTATCATATAACAGATCTTTTCCATCTAAAATAAGACAACCATGTTTTAAAAGAACATAATGGTATCAAAAAACTGGAGTAGAATCCACTTAGTAAAGTATTTATAAAACTTTTATTTGGATTTACACAACTTGTACATATTAGGCCATGAACAGAAAAATATTGTACCTTCAGCTGCATTCAAGAAGGAGAAAGACCATGATTCAAAGAATAAACTTAATTTTTTCAAGCTCAGCCATGAAGATTTACTTTCAGAAGGTAAAAACATAGATCATTCATTAATAAGAAAAAGGTCCCTGATTCTAAGAAATGACATCAGTTGTGCTCATTCACCTTATGACAAGTGAATCTCATAGAGTTCGCTCACCTTCCTAGGAGCAAATGACATCTCCAGATCTGAAGAATGATGATGCTATTGGTAGCTTATAGAACTTCCTTTATTATGCTTTGGTTGCAGTTTCTCCTATCTGATAATGAGAAATTAACACAAGTAGTGGCATTTCAACAAGCAGTCCTTTGGGGTCACAGTCCACAGTTAGTTATTGAGGGATGGCACCTTCCAAGTGATATCTACTCCACGCCCACTTAGCCCTCACCCCTACCCCACCCTCTATCTTCATCAAGAGAGTACAAAGTAGCTGAACATGTGCTATGGCGTCAGAGTGGCCTAGTTCAAATCACACTCAACCATTTGCTAAGTAAATTATTAACACAGGATTATTCTGAGAAATACACGTGGAGCACTCAGAGTGCTCGACCCATATAAAGTCCTCAAAAACTGGTAAAGATTATTATTGCACTTCGTGTGTGTATGTGTGTGTGTGCGTGCACACACACACATGCTAAGTCGCTTCAGTCATGTCCGACTCTTTGCAACCCCATGAACTGCAGCCTGCCAGGCTCCTCTGTCCATGGGATTTCCCAGGCAAGAATACTGGAGTGGCTTGCCATGCCCTCCTCCAGGGCATCTTCCCAGCCCAAGGATAGAATTCCCATCTCTTAACCTTTCCTGCACTGGCAGTTGAGTTCTTTACCACCAGCGCAACCTGGGAATCCTCACTTGAGCAAATAAATAGGGTAAGACAGAATCTACAAAATTTCCCCTTCTTCTAAAACTATTTAATATCTTTGTAAAGGTGATTAAAAAAAAATAGCTGGATTTTAAGAATCCCTCCACCTAAATCAAAGATGGCTTAGAAATTCAATACCAAAGCCAAGATGGTCCCCTGTAGGTCCTACCTCACCACTGGTCAGGTTTCTCTGAGCCTCTGGTCACATCAATACGTAAAACTGTTACGTGCATTTCTGTTTAATGTTACTATAATACATATTGTTGATTCATTACCATTGAACTCAACCCAACAGCTAAGTCATGTCTGAACAGAGCTTATCCAACACACGTACTTTCTCCATAAGCACGTTTCAGTCAGCTTGCACTCAGGAACACTAGACTGCACTTCAGCACTCCATTTAGAAGGCATTTTACACAGCAAAATCACCAGCAAAAAGCACAAAAAATGTGAAAAATGTCACTAAACAGAGTACAAAAGGACACTCATTGATAGCAGAAACAAGAAGCAGACAGTCACCTGTTCGACCTCAGCTGGAAAACTGCTCATCGGGTGACTCAAATTTTTCACCACCCTGTGATCCATGAATGACCACAAAAGTGCCCCAAGTACTGACTTTGGGACTATAAACAACTGTTCACCAAATAGGCAAATCTGCAAAGCCAGAATCCATGAACAATGAAGACCAACAGTAAATGATTTATGGAACCCAATGAATATGACTCAAAAGTTAACTCACCCAGAGCTACATGCATCAAAGTGAATACTTCTCCAACCAAATGCATGAAGATCTGAAAAGACACATGACTTAAGATACCATTTCTATAAACTTTATTTTTGTCAAATGTGCATAGGGAGTGCATGCTTACTCAGTCGTGTCCAATTCTTTGTGATCCCATGGACTGCAGCCTGCTAGTCCCCTTTGTCCATGGGATTCTCCAGGCAAGAATACTGGAGTGGGTTGCCATGCCTTCCTCCAAGGCTCTTCCTGACCCAGAGATCAAACCAGCATCTCTTGAGTCTCCTGCACTGCAGGCAGATTCTTTACCACTGAGCCATAGGGGAAGGATACATGACAATTCAGGATGGTTTCCTTTGAATAGGGAAGGAAGAAGAGGACAGAGAAGCTTGGACAGTACTTCTACAGGGCTGTGGGTATTTCATCCTACTATTTTCTAATGTCAAGTCTATTTCATTAAGAACATTTCCATTAGATATTACTCGGCCATTAAAAAGAATAAAATAATGCAATCTGCAGCAACATGGATGGACCCAGAGATGGTCATTCGGAGTGAAAATTTCAAAGAAATATCATAAGACACCCCTTATCTATGGAATCTAAAAGTAAATAATACAAAGGAACTTACGTATAAAATAGAAAGAGACTCGCAGACTTGCAGAATGAACTTGTGGTTGCAGGGCCAGGGAGCAAGGAAGGGATAGTCAGGGAGTTTGAAATGGACATGTACACACTGCTATATTTAAAATGGATAACCAACAAGGACCTACTGCACAGCACAGGGAACTCTGCTCAATGTTATATGGCAGCCTGGAGAGGAGGGAAGTTTGGGGGAGAACAGATACATGTATCTGTACGGCTGAGTCCCTTGCTGTTCACTTGAAACTATCACACGTTAATCGGCTATACCTCAATACAAAACAAAAAGTTAAACGAAAAAAAAGAACATATGCATTAGAACAATTTCTCATAGTGAAGCGTGTGCAGTCATTCGTTTCTGACTCTTTGTGACCCTATAGACCGTAGACCACAGGGCTTCTCTGTCCATGGGGATTCTCTAGGCAAGAATACTGGCGTTTCCATTCCTTCTTCAGGGGACCTTCCCAGCCCAGGCATCCAACCCAGGTCTCCTGCATAGCAGGCAGATTCTTTACCCACTGAACCTGGGAAGCTCCACAGTGAAAGAGATAGGCCGGGAAGTCCACACGCACCGCACAGCACTGAACTGCATGGAAGGAGACTTCTGCATAAGACTGCAGCACATATCTGAAGCAGGGATGCAAACCGTTTAACAGCAGGACAGATGACAACTAGTACAAGGGTCTGTTTGCACGGAAGAAAAAGATGCCTGTTGAGAGAGAGAGATGAAAGACGAGAGACAAAGGGTCAAAGTTTTATTTCTGGATACACCCTGTGTATCCGCTGCTCCTTTGAAGTGCACAGGAGTTTCTTCCCAGAGGGGCAACACACAGTCCAAGGTGGAACAAGCCCAAAGCAAGCTTAGTCACCAAGACATCAGGAGAAAACCCTTAAGCTCTAAAAGAATGATTTCTAAAGGAGAGGGCTTGGGAAGTGAAACTCTTCAATGGAAACTAGCATCAGAAGCACAGTTACAACAGCCAAAGACAGGGGATGACCCACCAGGGTCTTATTTTCTTTGGGAAAAGTGGTGGTTTTCTCAGGGGGTGGGGGTGGCGGGGTTGTGATGGAAAAGACATCAGCTCATTCTCAATTTTGTTTCTGCTCAAGAAAAAAAATAAATGTTTGTGATGCTATTATGTTTCATTTATGATTCTCCTCTTTGTTCCCTTTTGGCAGTGACCATTATGAACGTTAGGGTAAAACACTAACACCGCCAAAAACACCAACATTGTGATTGGTGTGTGATTCAAAAAAGCTGTCAAAATGGATACTCCAAAAGGAATGAGTCACTCTACTGGGGCGGGCATGCTAATATTTCTTTACCATGTTATAATCCTTTTCATCTGGACCTTCTTAGAGTTGGCTTATTACTTCCTTTCGTGCAATTCTAAGCTGACTAAGGACTACAATAAAGGGCATAATAAGCCTGACAGATTGGGTTCATACCTTCATTACTAAAATCCAAAAACTAAGGCTATTTGATATGGAAATAGGGCACCGAGAAAAAACATGCACACAGCTTCAGCTCATGAGACTTAAGAACCCTCAGGGGTCTGGGAACAGAGTATGTTATCACACTAGTCTGACAGTTCTATCAAATATTCTTTTATCTCAGTAACTTTAAAAAGTAGAATGCCATCATAAAATTTAGGGCATAAGTGACATTTATCAGTGGAAAGAAAAAGAACAATCTCCCTCCTTGGAAAGTGAATAAGAAAAAAAGGGTGTAAAAGCATCTTCAGAAAATTCTGGCTCCCGCTTCAGAATGTTGGTAGCATACTGATCTGATTTGGGACTGGGCTCGGTTTCTTAAAGCTTTGATTCAGCAAGATTTACTGTGTAGATAAGATAATCAAACAAATAAGGAATCTTCTGAAAAAAAAATAGAGAGCAAGGGGTTACTGGGGGAATGCAGCATGCAGTGACTTATGACTTTGTTTCCTAGGTCGAATCAGCTGACACTCTATTCTTGATTTGAAACAAGGACGAAGCTTTTATTGGACAATGCTCTTATCTCAAGCAGAAGGCCATCTACACACCAGTTACATAAATCCTTTTTTTTTTTTTTTCTGCCACTACTGGAATTCAGAATAAAAAGTCCGAATGACTCCGCCCATCCCAGATTGAAGCTAGAGCCAAACAAAACACCAACCGCAGTTTCTTTAAGGTCCAGATGGTCGTGACCTTGAGTGTATTTTCTCATGTGAGCCAGCTGCCTATTGGTCACTGTGGTACATTGCATGGTGCTTGTCAGCTCCAACTATGAAGATGTTAACACTTTCATTAGCTCTGAAATGGAACAACCCAACGCCCTGAACAACAGGCTTTTTCTTCTAGAAAGGAGAAAAAAAGTCAGGGTAAAATACCCAAGCAGAGGCTCCACACAATGGACCAGATCTCGCTCTTCACATTTAATGATTTCACTAAAGTCATCCGTGAGATACTGAGGAGTCCCGTTTGATGAGTCCACAGCTATTCTCTCAAATTAACACTTTAATAAAGGCAGATTAAAAGGGTACCAGGGTTTCCAAGTGGTGCAATGGTAAAGAATCCACCTGCCAATGCAGGAGACTCAGGTTCAATCCCTGGGTTGAGTTACAACTTTAGGCCATATGTATTAACTTGTCAAGATTTATCAGACTTTAACTTAACATACCCTTCTACAGAGTCCATTATATATTTAGCACATAAATATACGAAAACACTTTAAAAACACCATATTTCCATTTTCTGCCTACCTCTGCCACTAGGCAATTAACTCCTCAAAGGTAGGATGATGCTTTACGCACCTTTGCGTCAGCATCTTAACAGTGGCTCAGTTCAGTTCAGTCGCTCAGTTGTATCTAAATCTTGACCCCTGGCAGCACACCAGGCTTCCCTTGTCTATCATCAACTCCCAAAGCTTTAACAGTGCCTAGCTTGGAGCAGATACCAAAAAAAACACATTTGCTGAGGTACTTCCCTGGTGGTTCAGCGGCCAAGTCTCTGCTCCCAGTGCAGAGGCCTGGGTTCAGTCCCTGGTCAGGCAACTAGATCCCACATGCTGCAACTAAGAGCTCACATGCCACAACTAAAAATCCCATGTGCAGCAACTACAACCTAGCACAGACAAAGTAGTTTTTAAAAAACATTTGTTGAAGGAAATGAATGGGATGACATGGGTTTTATTAAAAATAAGCAACCCCACATCAAGCTGATTAATACGAGATGATAGGGTTAATGCCTTCCAAGGAAGTCCAAGACTGTGGGTTATCACTGAGGGGTGATCAAAAGGCTTATTCCACGCCTGCAAGCTGTAACAACACAGCCATTTTACTAGGGAGATGTAAAAAAAACAAAGGTTCAGAGACAGTTGTCTGAAAGAGAGCCTTCAGAAAGCCTTCAGAGGACAACTGTTACTAGAAAAAAGCCAATTTGATCACAAGCTTACTTGGCCTTTACTATTTCAACAGTGGACAGTGGCTTATTCATTCAGTTCTTATTTTATCTTCAATTTTCTTTTTTGAAGGACATATAGTTATGCTTAGTTCTGGGCATATACCAACAAAATTTACTATAGACTAAAGAGTTACCGAATTTATCCTCACAGGGTTTTCAATTTGCTCTGAACCACAACGTTTATATGTATATTTGTAATATACTTTCATAACTAAGAGAAAATAGTATGTTAGGAGCATGGCTTTAGAGTTAGCAAAGTTTGATTTTCAGCTCCAACATCTCCTAGAAATGGGCGTCCTCAGGCACGATCCTTCACTTCTAGAATCCTGAGCTTCTCCTAGATGAAACAGGGTGATCCTACCTTTCAGATGTCTTGAGTCATCTTTCATGTCGACGGAAGAAATTAAAGAAATGCTCCTTGAGTGCCCTTTAGTGTTACTCCTGCTGTTCATGCACCCAACCACGTTTAACTTGAGTCCATGGACTGTGTAGTCTGCCAGGCTCCTCTGCCCATAGGATTCTCCAGACAAGAATACTGGAGTTGCCATGCCCTCCTCCAGGGGATCTTCCCAACCCAGGGGTTGAACCTGGGTATCCTACACTGCAGGCAGATTCTTTACCATCTGAGCCACTGGGGAAGCCCAAAACATTACTACTGCTGTTCATGTATCCAACCCATACTTAACTTGAGGGCTGCCTTAAAATCCTCACAGGAAACAACTTCCCTGCTATGTATTAAAAGGTTTAGTGGGGTACTGAATGGAGCAAGTCTAACGCAGGAAGATGTCATAGCATTCCCACCCACTGTCCGGGTCACTGCTGGAGGTCTCAGAGGCAAAGGATAGCGAGAATCTGACATCTGCATAGGGACTTTTCTCCTTCAGTCAAGCTCAGAGGTCTCAAACTTTAACACGCCTGAGAACTACTTTCTAAGGTTGCTTATCCAGAATCATGCATAGACTACCCTGATGACCCACTCAAGGGACTTCAGGGATAACCCACTATACCAACTTACCTTACTTATAACTTCTGATTCAAATCTCTGTGTAAAATTGTCATATACTCTTGAAAAGTACAAAAAAAAATTTAAGGAAAGAAAGAAAAAGAAAAGAAAGGTTTGAGCAACAAACTTAGCAGCAAATAATAGCCTGGGGGAAAAAAAAAAAAAGCTGCATTTCAACCCATGGCTTTAAGCAGATACAATGGGCCATTCCAAGTACTGGGTCCCTTCAGAGGGCCTTTACTGAGAAGTGCACTGCTACAATCAAACACTCCATTCCCCAACTGGATGTCTCACGGGTCCAGAACAGTGACAAGACTGCAATTTGTTCAAAAATCTATTGAATTCAACAAGTGGCAGAGGGCTGTGAGGACAGAGCAGTCATTAACACAAGGAACAGCTCCGCTATGGCAAAGGGAACAGCCTCCTGCAGCCCCAGGCCCAGCCTTCCGGAGGTTTTCCCACACATCAAGTCCGAAGCTAGAGGAACTGAGGACACTCCTCTCACTGTTCCCTTCGGCTGCCCAGGGGTCCAAGGAATCAAGCCCTAATTACACCTGCTGTGAGCTCATCCCTGCCTGATCCCCATCAGTCAAATCGTAGAATTTTTTTTTTAATGAGTCAATTTTATGCTGTGACATTCATATCTACAGTGTACAATCTGATGACTTTTGACAGTTTACATTTGTAAAACCAACACTCCAGTCTAGATTAGAACATGTTCATCACTCTAGGAATTTCGCGTGCCTCAGTTTCTCTCCCCAGAAGCAATTACCACTGTGATTTCTATCGCCATGTAATTATGCATCAGTCAGATCTTAAATGAGAGGAAACCACCTCACTACATCTATTTTATTCTCCTCATGGCACTTCCTAGCATTGGAAATTCAGGTCCATTTATGTATCTGTGCCAAGGCAGGAGACACAGGAGACCTGGGTTCAATCCCTGGGTCAGGAACATTCCCTGGAGAAGGAAATGGCACCCCACTCCAGTACTCCTGCCTGGAGAATCCCATGGACAGAGGAGCCTGGCAGGCTACCGGCCATGGGTCAGAGAGAGTCAGACACGGCTGAGCACGCACGCAAGCATGCATGATGTACCCCTTTCAGGTCTGGCTGCCCCCACCCCCCCTTCCCACTGCTGGAATGTAAGCTCCTAGAGGGCAGACAACTGTTGGGCCTCATGCAGCTCCACATTCTCTAGAGGCCACAACATTGCCTGGCACATAGCAAGTGCTCGATAAACACTTCCAGACTGTCTAATTAAGGTGTAAACCCTTCTTAAGCAGTGACATGTGAGCAAAACTGCACAATGTAGAATAGCAGTGGTTGGGACAAAGCTAGCATCGCTCCACTTCCTATTCCAAGGAAACTGTTTCTGAACACTCAAAATACAGAAAGATGCTTTCCCTCTCAACCCTCAGGACTTTCGTGTAGCTCAAATGGTAAAGAATCTGCCTGCAATGCGGAAGACCGGGGTTTGACCCAGGGTTGGGAAGATCCTCTAGAGAAGGGAATGGCAATCCACTCCAGTATTCTTGCTTGGAGAATCCCATAGACAGAGAAGCCTGGAGGGCTACAGTTTGTGGGGTCACAAAGAGTCGTGGGGACACGACTGAGCGATTAATACATCAGCCTCTCAACCCTCAGAGCCCAGAACATCTATCACTATATCGATGCAAGACTCATACACTCAAGGGACAGCTTTTATGTGAGTGAATTTAGTCTAGAGGGTACATGAAGAATGAAAAATAAGAGGCCAACATTTAGGGTCTTCTTATAACTAACTTGAAAATATACATAGTGTGATACAGAAGAAATGAGCACGTTCTCTCATCAGACAGGCCTGCATTCAAATCTTGCCTTCATCCTTAGGAAGCAGCCACCTTATCACTCTGAGCCTCACTGCCTCATTTGTAAATCGAAGATAATATCTCCCTCCCAGGGCTGCCAAGAGCATTAAAGACAGGCGTATAAAGTACAGAAAACATAAACAGCATCTTATTTGACCCTGGAATGCCCCTGGAGTTTTAGTGATGGATGACCTAGGATGAGCTCACCAACCCCTCCACCTTCTTCGGTAACTTCAAGCCACATACCTTCAGGCCCTCATGGATTAAGAACTCTTAGAATCACAATTATTTGCAAACACTTCACAAACAACAAAGCACTAAAATGCTACACTAAGGAATGCCGCTCACTGAAACCTGCCTGACTCCCAACAACAAAGGGAATACTATGAAGGACATTTCAGTTAAGGAAAGCCCCACAGGACAGTTTCACCACTCACTCGATGACAGCTCATCATGACACACCAATCTGGCTTCGCAGCAGTGAAAAGCCACGAACCTCCTCTGGTCATTTCCACTGCCTTTCGCCTCTTCTAATTCGCCAGTTTTCCGTAAGGAGTCAGGCAAAAGCAGATGCCAACTTATCATCTCTGAATGTTTAGTGTTCCTGGGCACCTACTACAGTCAAGTGCTATGGGGAGTACCAAGATGAGTGAGAAGCTGCGACAAAGTGTCATTTCAACACAAAAGCAAGTTATGTGCAATTAACAATCAGCCCAGAAGGGCCAGATAGATAGGTTCTTGGAGCAGCTACTCAATTCCCAGGCCTGTTTCAGCAGGCACAGGTTCTCTGATCAAGTCAGTAATTATCTGCAAAGACCTTTCCCTGGGCCAAGCACTGCGCTGGACAAGGAGAAACTGCCAGGACCTGTAAGATGTGATCCTTGGCTTCCAGGAGCCCACAGTGCAAGCTCGCAAATAATACAGGGACACAAACAGATGGCCAACAGGGTAATGAGTAGCTACAAAGCTACACATAAAAGCATCCCCTTATTTTACAGACATATCTCACACAAGGTGATACTTAATCCCAGGCCTCATAAGTAAAAGAAATAAATCACACTATTAAGAGATCAAAGAAAGGAGTTGTTTTTCCCACCTCCCTCACAAGAAAGAGATGGGATTTCAGAAGAACCTTGAAGGCCAGATATAATTTTAAGGAAGCAACTAAACAAAGGGAGTACATCATGCGCAAGAGAATCACGTGAGCAAAGGCATAGCAGTGGGAAAGTACAAGCCTGTTCTATGAGCAGACATAAAGTCCACGTCAGGGTGTACTAAGGACACAGGAGAGAAGATGGGTCTAGCCAGAATGTGGTGGTTTTAGTCGCCAAGTCGTGTCCGATTCTTGCAATCCTAAGGACTGTAGCTCGCCAGGCTCCTCTGTCCACGGGGTTCTCCAGGCAAGAATACTGGAGTGGGTGGCCATTTCCTTCTCCAGCGTATCTTCCCAACCCAGGAACTGAACCTGGGTCTCTTGCATTGCAGGCAGATTTTTTACTGACTGAGCTGTGAGGCCAGACTGTGGAAGGCTTCAGTGAGAAAGCAGGCGTGGGTGGGGAGCAGGGGCTACAGAAGTTACAGAGGAGAGGATGAAGGTAAACCACTGACAACAAACGTGGCCAAAGAGCTTCTCAAACTGGATCAACGTCTCAAGTAACATAACAGGGTTCCAATGAGAACACTGAACCAAAAGATGAGATTCACAATCTTATATTTTAAAATATATTTTAACATTAATCTTACATTTTTAATATTTCAAAAGAGTCATCATGATGGCAAAAACCTAAAAGCTGAAACTTAGGCTTCAAAGTGAATACACAAAACCTGTATTTGCAAATGCCTATTTCAAGTATTGAAACCACCAAGGGCACATGCTTGTCACTGTGGAAATCCCACCCCCATTCATGCTTTATTCTATGAACACAAATCAAAATATATTTTTCTCAGTATTATGAAAGCCAGAGATACTCTAGCAAAAAAATTTTAAATACCATTATGGTTATCGATGATGATGGAACTGAAAGCATCAGTAAGATGTCGTAATGTCAATATCTCCTAATGGTGAGGTCTGACTGAACTGAAGAAATCTCTTCAAGGAAGTGGTAGAAACCTCACGGTTAGAGCCATTTAGAATCAGACCACAAGTCACAATCCTGTGGCCTATTTTCTTCCACGTAAGTCTGGCTACCCTGAAAGTAAGTTCAGGTGAGCAACTGCGCTGGGGAGGCAAGGAGCCAAGTCAAACCTTATGTGAAGAAAAACAGGGAGACCACGACTCTGATTTCTGAATCCAAGCTGGTTACGGCGTTGCTTTCACTCTGCGAAAATCCATCAGTCCATACATTGATGAAAAAGGCCCATTTCCGTTTGTACATTACTCGCCAACAGATGATTAGGAGATACTATCCCAAAGAACAACAACAAAAAGAAATTTAGAGCAAAGTTAATGAAATTTCTGACAATTACTGGTGAAATAAAATACAGCTGTCTAATGTTTAAAAATTACTCCATTAAAAGAAGACTGAGACCTGGTAAATTCTCAGATGATCTGAAGATTTCCCATCCAAATAAATGCTTTCCAAAAAGCCTACCCTGAGACTCAAAACTAAGCTGATGGTCTCACACGCCCAGGAGGCCACACAGTTCTAAGTCTGCCAGGGTTCACATCTAGATGGCCTCATTAGTGGGCAACAGAAGGATGATCTTGGGTCACGCCTGGAAAATCATCAGTTTCAAGTTTATAGCATCCTGGTCTGAAGACATCTGGCCTGAATTGACTTCCTAGGTTCATCAGGCAGAAGTCCTTGGGGAAAGAATCCTCACTGAGCAAGACTAAAGAGGGAAAGCTTCCCTGGAAGAAGCAGAAGGCTGAACATACTGGGGACTGAAAGGGTTAAGAACTCAAAGTGACCTACAAAGCTACAAAATATTTCACACATTCATCACCTTTCCATGTAGGTTTCCCAACTTTCCACAAATAAGATATTAAGTGGTACTTAATTCATAGAGCAATGTTGCCACAGTGCAGGTCCAATCATGTTCTACCTAGCTTCTCCTGGTTATCCTAAGGCTTCCTCCTACATTCAAAGATCACTGTTCACTGAAGGCAGATGAGATTATTTTCAATCTTTTTGCCACTGTAAAAATCATCTTCTTACCTTCTCCACCAAAATAAAATTCCGTTATGCTTTAATATCCCCATCTAAATCCATGCCTTCTTTTGCCCTCTCTCAAATACTAGAAAGCTTCATCTGCTCATAAACCAACTACCTAGAAAGATTTATATTTCCAGATGAAAATGAGCCAATAATTGCTTCTATCCCTTCAGCGGAGAAAACCACATATGTTATCCCTCTAACCCCAAACGCTAAAGATTAAGAATGAGGGGAATGTCTATTTGCTTATAACTATTAAAAGAATAACTAGAGTCTTACACTGAGAACAATCGGCTCATTCTTGACCTAGCATCCTATTTATCTTTCTATTCTCAAAGCTAATTGCTCATATAAGCATGCCAATTTGCCTTGATTATAGGAGTCTTAATAAATGAACGTTGTTTACATTTCACAAGTGTATTTGAATTTCACTCCAGGAAGCCAAGCTCAACAAGTCTTTGTAAGTGGTAAAACCAGAGACAAAGCAAAAAGCCTGCACTGAACCAACAAAAAATTAGGCTTGAGAATAGAGGCCTAAGCAAAAATACAATTGATTTATTGATTGCTCTATCCCAGTAGTAAACCTCAGGGTCACTGTTCATGCTTAAGCTAGAATGTATAGAACTTTCTCTGCAAATTATCATTATGATTATTTGACAGCCATTTCTTAAATGCATAGTTAAATAAATCTAATATTCAACAGGCTTTGACCCATCTCTTCTGTATTTCTCCTCCTGGTGCTTTCAGTTGAATCAAGTATCTTTAGGAGCTTTTTTGTTTTTTAACCCTCCTCAACTTTGCCTAATTTCTCTAGATTTTCACTATGGTTTTAACTCTTATGCTTGGTCTCTGGGGCAGGGAGGGAGAGGAGAAAAACTACTCCAGCACGTGGCTCTCAACCACGGCTGCACACTCACACCTAAGGAGCTTTAAAAATTCTAACACCCATGTCACACTCCAGAGGAACTGATCAGAATCTCTAGGGGTGGGATCCGAGCATCTGTCTTTTTGAGGGTCCCAGTTTATATAGCCAAGCTTGAAAAGCACCACTTTAGCTTGTCAAGCCCTTTGTCACCTACTTTAAATAAAGTATACGGCCTAAAGAAACACCAAGGAAGAGAGGGCAGGTTCCTGAGCAAAGCCTCAACTCAAGGCAGGACCTGAGAGAGGTGACAGACCAGCACCAGATATGGGCCCAAATGTGAATGACTTGACACCTTTCCTAAAGCCAACAAGACTTCAGGATAAACCAAGTCTGGTGCACCACCTCCCATACAGAAGTCAGCCAAGGGAGGTTCGCCTGGAGATAGCAAGGACTAGACTCCTCAAAGCTTTCAGCTTCTGGGGCAATGAATACAGCAGCTTATCAATGCAACAAAGCTTCTTCAGCAAACCAGAAAAGTAGACGAAGGTTACATGCGAAGCAAGAGTCACTGAAGTCAGTTCCAGGTGGCACAAGAGTGATGACGATGTGGCCAGGGAAACAGTTTTGGTGTGCCCTAAAACTAGAGAAAGTTTGTGACAAGGTGCCCAGCACGAGCTCCGATGCCACTGGGCATGTTTCCTTGGTCAATTTAAGAGTATGAAAAGAAAGGACTCTTCTGTCTACAACAAATACCACCATACTTCCAATTTCAAGCCATCCTGGTCCACATTTGTGGACCTCGGTTGACCCACAGTTCAGGAAACAGCTCTCTGACCCTCGAGCTCTTCCTCAGACATCCCTTCCAAATTATAGCACATCCACCGGAAATAGCATAGTCCATGGTGTTGTGTTGGAAGGGCAGCTGGCAGGGAAGAGAGGATGGGGTGACTGGGGAGGAGTGGGAAGACCACCCTGCAAACTGAGCAGACACTATCTTAAAGGAAAGACAAGACATGAGTTACCTCTACCAATACTGTTCGGGTTGGGAAGTGTTTGGGAAGATCCCCTAGAGAAGGAAATGGCAACCCACTCCAGTATTCTTGCCTGGAGAATCCCATGGAGGGAAGAGCCTGGTAGGCTATAGTCCACAGGGTCGCAAAGAGTCGGACACGACTGAGCTACTTCATTTCACTATACTGTTCAGATAGGTGAGAACCAAGAGGATGCAGGAGCCTCTCTCTGTAGAGACCAGGAACCCCAAAGTCTATGGATAGACTTCTTAACAATTGAAGAAGCTAGGAAAGGTCCCCACTCTAGAGGCGAAGAGCCTCTCTACAAGATGGGGGCTGCCAAGCATCCGCATAGTTGGGAACCCACCTCCCCTCCTAAGCAGTTCCAGTCTGTGCTTTTACAGGGATTCACTGCCTTTCTAAGAAGAGTCCAGGTAACTAGCGCTCTCTTGCAAAGGAGACACAACCATCTGGCCTCAGTGCCTCTTTAGTTTGCCACTTTTTATCTGTTACTTGCTCAGATACAAGGACCAGGGAGCCCACTTCACCTTGTCCTTACTCCCCAAACCCTGAGCATGAAAAGAGCACAGTTCATGAAGACCAAGTTCTCCAGGCCACAGATTTATAAAATTGAATGAATTTCCAGAAAGAGCGTGAACCTACACTACTTTTTTGCTTCTTTGAGCCCAGGAGGAGCCTCCAAGGAGACCCTTCCCCAGTCTTGGATGCTATAATTCTATTTCCAACACCTGCAGTTAGCAGACCTGCCCCAAGAAAGGCACCATGCAGACCATTCACTAGCTGGATCCTGGGCTTAGGAAGACTTTCCAGTTAACCGCACTTTTCATATAGCTTCTGTCTTAGCAACAAAAGCTCTTTCTCCAATTTTTGACAACTCTAAATATTACAACACTTTTCTTTATGCTTATGTGACTTTCAGTCATCCACCACAGAAATGCCACTCTCCAGACAACACAGACTACAGCTCACTCTTTTCTACACAAAACATCAAAGAGAAGTCGGCTGAGGGCTCACAATATAATGTTTCAGAAATTTTACACTTCCAAGAGCTATGGTTTCAAAAATCTCATAACTATCCTAACAGGTGTGTCAAACGGTATTCCCATTTAACAGAGGAGAAAAACCAAGGATCACGGGAAAGATCACTCGTCCAAGTTGGTGCAGGAGATGATGATTCTAAAAACTACATCTGCCACTCCTGGGGCCAATGCTCTTTGCTAAATGAAAGGCCACACGTGCAAGTAATTCTTATCACTGAAGGGTTTAAGGGCAAACATACCCTCTCCCCTCTGCATTTCATCAGTTTAACGCAGCTGCCAGTCTCCCAATGGAGCCAAGCATTTATAATTCAGAGAAAAGCTTTTGATCAACCCTACTGTAGAAACCCAAATATACCTTCAGTTTTTATTGAGATTATTAGGAAATTATTGGAAATGCACCCTGATAATGATGAAAAGTACCACCATACACGTATATTCCGACTCTGGAAAATAAAACAACTCAGAGGTTACTGCCTGGAATAGGTCGTAACAACACTCCATTCACCCCCTTCTCACTCGCCTTTTCCCTCTCAACAGGAGAAAAGCAAGAAAATAAATCAGCATGCCTCTGATGATGGCCTAACTTCACTCCTACCCATCCATCTGCTCCTGGACTTCATGGCAAAGGCTCTCCATGGAAGTGGTTGAAAAGGAAAAACATCTTGCAGAGGGAAATAGATTGAAATGTTAAAACCTGACCTTCCGTGTCCTTTTCACAAGTCATTACATTTGGAGTGCATGCATCGCACTGACAGGCTGTCTTTCCCCTCTGATCTGGTAAGTCCAGACTTCCCAAACAAGGAAGTTCAAGCCTGCCTTGAAAGGAAAAACTGAAGAGTACACTTTTGGACCAAATCAATATTTAACTCCATGCCTGAAGACAGAATAAATAGCACAGTGAAGATGCCAAAATGAATGACATCTAAAGAGAAACATTAAGTACACCGCACTTGGGTCGCTTCAAAGACATTTCTGCCAACTTTATAGTTTTGAAACTTGTACTTACCAGATTCAAGATTTTTTTTTTTAAACTGCTTTATTGCTAGTTCCAGGCCTTTCTGTTCTTGTTCTTTCTTACCAGTTGTAAGCCCAAGGAAGCATAACACTGGAGATGGGTGGAGAGGAGGAGAGTAGAGATTCAAATCTGGGTTAAAAATCCTACCTGCTGCTGCTAAGTTGCTTCAGTCGTGTTTGACTCTGTGCGACCCCACAGATGGCAATCCACCAGGTTCCCCTGTCCGTGGGATTCTCCAGGCGAGAGCACTGGAGTGGGTTGCCATTTCCTTCTCCAATGCATGAAAGTGAAAAGCGAAAGTGAAGTTGCTAAGTGGTGTCCTAAACTGGGTATCTAATAACCCAAGTAACTTCAGTCAACTTAAGTAGTCTTAGTTCCTCATCTTTAATGTTGCCAATAGCTGGAGTCATTGTGAGGATTCAGTGAGAACATGCAAGCACAGGCCATACTCAGAGTAGATGTTCAGAAAAGGTTCCCATTTCTTCCTAAGTACGGTGACCACACTCAACCTCAGTGCCAAGAAAAATAAAACAAAAAGGAAACTGACTCAAACTAATCACACACCAAAGTAGTTCCTGGTGTTAAACATAAGATACTACAGCCCTAAGCCATCACTTCAAATCTGTTTTTGAATCTGCTCGCAGAGCAGCCTGACATCTGTTATCACACAGATATGGCAGCCGGGATGGAGGGTTACAATTTATCTTTTCCTCTGAGACTCAGAAAGGACAGCTCCTAGACACAGGGATTGAGGGGCTTACATTTTAAATTGTAAACAGTGACCGCAAGCCAAAAATTAGTGAACAATATACGGAGCATCTAATGTCCAAAGAGTTATTCTTGGACCCAAGAATCACCTTCAGAGCATCATCTCTGAGAATAAAGGTCATGGGAGTATTTGTGTGTGTGCACATTCCCAACAATTAGACAAATTTTAACAAATGTAACAGTCACTTGGACAATTATAAATGTGTGAGACCCAAAAACACAGCCAATATTACTCATAAAATATGCAAAATTTATACAAAATACCTTAAAGGAACAAAGACTGAAAGATGACTGAATTTATAATTTATGAAACACTTCCATGGAAGAGTGTAACAGAAACAATGTACACACACAAAGGTATATCACCTTATAGCTCTGACAGGTAGGTCCAAGGATGCCAACAGCTAAGTGTATAAAGGAGTCAGTAATCTTTTCCCTTAAATATAAGGTTTATAACTATCATTGTAATAATGATGAACACAGGTTCAGGGAGGGATAAGATTCTTTAGGAGGATTTTAACTCAAGATTTGGATCCAATTTTTGCTACTACTGTAGTCATTAACTACAGAAGTTCAGTAACAAATCTCTATTCAAAATTTCCATTTTTTTTCCTATTAAAAGAAGCTTTTAGAGTCTATCCCTTCACTGATCTTAATTCACCAATCTTTCACTCTCTCATCTTTCCATTCATGCCCAGTATTTTTCTAGATATACACAGTTTAGCTTATATGGACTGATAAAACCTACTCAATGACTACCCCTTTATCTCAAGATTTTTGATAAATAGATGGACTTCTGTTATTCGAATTTTTATTTACTCTTCGTCAGTGCTTTAAATATTCTAGAGCTAGGTGGGGTGAGTGGAGAAGGAATGGCACCCCACTCCAGTACTCTTGCCTGGAAAATCCCATGGACGGAGGAGCCTGGTAGGCTGCAGTCCATGGGGTCGCTAACAGTCAGACACCACTGAGCGACTTCACTTTCACTTTTCATTCTCATGCATTGGAGAAGGAAATGGCAACCCACTCCAGTGTTCTTGCCTGGAGAATCCCAGGAACGGGGGAGCCTGGTGGGCTGCTGTCTATGAGGTCACACAGAGTCAGATACGACTGAAGCGACTTAGCAGCAGCAGCAGGTGGGGTGAGAGGAATTACTTTCCATGTCTGAGGGCTCAATCACTGCTGTAAGCCAAGTTTACAATGAGGTATTTGTATACTTTTCTATACAGTATTACGATCCTGTTTTCCTCCCCAAAACTTACATGATCTTTATCATATAGGAAATAAACCTAGTATCAATAATGCCCAAAGGATTCCCACTGTGTGAAGGCAGAGAATTCTGCATACACATGCTTTGAACATTACAACCTATAACCTGTCCTTCAAGCTTGATCTCCAGAATTAAATGGTTTGAGCTGATTTGTTAAGTAATTCATGAAGAAAAAGCACAGTTGAGAGCATCATATGGAAACCTTTAGAAAAAAACTGACTACAAGAGAAGTCACCAGAACTCCGTACTTCTATCAGCCCATAAAAAGTATTCCTTTTAACTCCCTGTACAGATTTCTGAAGAGCAGTTGGAGCTGACTAGGGAGAGTTACATACCACATCAATGGTCCAAGTGCATCCCTAACAAGAGGGCCCCCAAGCTGATACTTTCCCAAAAGCTTTGTCTTAACCTGAAAAAGGTCAGCCTGGTATATTTTGGTTTTGTTGTTCATTTGTTTTGAAAGGCGTGAAATATTATAAACAGTTAAAGAAAGGAACTGCACCCAGTCCTTGTGTATGACACAGAGTAAAAGAAGCTACACAGTAACCACTGCTCCAAAGAGCTTGTGATGTAGAAACATGAATTTCTATATACTATATAAATTCTATATAAATTTGTGCCTTTAGATTTAACAGTAACACAGATCCACCATATTAATAATGGGACATTATTTTCCTAAAGGGTAATTCATACCATGTGTCATTAATCAGCAGGGTAACTCAAAGCTCATGCAAAACATGCCATCCCAGTTGAGAACTTAATTGCATTATTGTTATTATCTGGTTTGCCTGCGTCACTGGCCCTCCCACTTCAAGTGTACACACACACACACACACACCCAGCACAGCAGGGACGGAAAGACAGAACACCCAAGGCTAGGAGGTAAGAACCACGTAGTCTGGTAGGAAGAGGATTTTGAACCAAAAAGGTCTGTCCCTGGAAAGACAGGTCAAGTTTGCACCCAGGCTGCCTTCAAAAGTAATTAAGCCCATGCAGTTCCATTTCAGAGTGTTTCATTCTGCACAACAATGGGAGCAGCTGTGAGATCTCAGACCACGGAGTGCAAGACAGGCAGCCTCATCTATCTCGAGACTGCCACGCCGGAGTTTCCAGGTGGTGTGAAAAAGCTCGTGGGCTCTTCTTCCAAAGAGCACAAAGCTAATCTGCTATCCAGAACAGTCCTCATATTAAACCAGTCCTTTTCAAGGGCCTGAAGAAAGGCTTTTTAAAAGTCCTAGTGTTCTTCAGACTCTGGTCAATCCCCAAAGTTGGGAGGTTACATGCCCAAACCCCGTATGCAAACGCGAAATTCGACTGCCTTAAGCACAAGTTTCTCTTGCTGCCTACTAAGTTTGTAGGATGTACAGGTAACTAGCTAGGAAAAAGCAACTGAACGAGTGCAAGTATTAGGAACGCGTCGAATCTTATGTTTCCCTCCCAACACCCCTTAAGAGAGGCTGAGACACTAAAAGTCGAAGTCTGGGGACTAACTGCGGTCCAGACGCCGGCTGGGGCGAGGGGGAGACCGCCACACCCTCCTGAGCTCACAGCACTGACAGGCTCAGGCTGGGAGGGGCCCAGAAACTTACACCCAGCAAGGAAAGGCAGAAAGAAGAGAGTCTTCAAGTGTCTCAGATTTACAAAGTGGAAAGCTAGGAGAAGCGGATTCCGAGAGGGAGTCAGAGATTTGACGAGGGGAGGGGAGGGATCCCTAGAGTCAGGACAGCTTGCAACATGTCCCCGCAAAACTGCACATTTTTGTGGTTTAACATTTAAGACGAAAAGGAACGCGCGGAGGCGAAGCTTCTCTCGCGCCGGTTTCAGACGTCCCCCTCCTCGATTAGGGACGGGAACGCCGCACTCCCGCGGGTTTCCTTCTCTTTCCCTTTTGGGGGAGCTCCCCTCTGCCAAGCCAGACGTCCGCCTCCAAGTTCGCCTTCGCGCACCGCGCCGCCTTCAACTCGCCACATGCGTCCATCAGCCCCGAACCCCGCAGGGCCCCGGCTGAGCGCCCACTGGATGGTTCTCGAGGACTCGGGCTTTGCGGGGAGTTTTTTTCTTAAACAAAAAGCCTTAGCGGCCAGCCGCCCCCTCCTCCCAGCCCGCGCCACCTTCCCTTCACGCCCACGCCGCACCTCCCCGACACACGCGCTGCGAGGTGCCTCTCCAGCCAGACAATGGGTTCGGGGCCGGCCAGTCAGCCAACCCCCAGCCCTGTGCCCCATTCCGGAACCCAAGAAGGCTTGGCGCGAGGAGATCGGAGGAGGACGGAGAGGAGGCCAAGGGAGGACACAATAAGCAAAGCGGGCGCCTCCCCCTTGGGACCGGGGATTCGCTCCCCGCGCGGGGAGGAGAGGAGAGGGCGGGGGTCAGCTGCAGCGCCTGGTCTGGGGCCCCGGGGCCCGGCTCCCGGCCGCCGCCGCGCACTCACCAGCACGATGGCAAATCGCTCCTCCAGTTCACCTGGCTCGGGCATCGGCAGCTTCAAAGGCACGTTGTGCGCCCTGAAATCGGTCTGCTGTGAATCCATGCTCCCGGCGTTGCCCATGTTGGCTGCACGCCGGGGCAGGGGGCTACTCCGGGCCCCCTGCGTCCGCGTCGGAAATCAGAACAGCTCCCGGCGGCCGGCTCCCGCCCGCTGGCGCAACCAGCCCGGCTCCCCGCCCTCGCTGCGCCCCGGCGAGTGTGCAGCGCGCGCCGCTCCCTAGCAGCGCTCGGAGCCGAGCCGCCCCCCGGCCTGCCTCATGCTCCCCGCCGCCCCAGCGCCGCCCTGGCCTCCTTTCCTCGGGAGGGGTCGTCAGGGCGCTGGGCGCCTATCTGCATGTTGCTCCGCTGGCACGCCGCCCCCTGCCAGCGATAGCGGCCAGCGGGCGCGTGGTTGCTCGGACTTGGTCTCCCGCCGGGACAGTGATCGCCGCTGACACTTCCAGCTCTACGCCGGCGATCACGACGCTAGCTGGAAGAGCACCTAGAGCAGACAAATGCAGCTCCGCGCTCCCGACACAATGCCCCCTCTCGCCCGGCCCCCGCCCCCGGCCCGGCTCCGCCCACTCGCCCCGCGGACTGCCGGGACCAGTAGTTTCTGCCCAAAGTGCACGCAGAAACCACGCCCGCTCTGGAGGGCCCGGCTGGGTTAGGGCCGCTTACAGGAAAGGTAGTCTGAGCACCTTCAGGAAGTGTCACTTTTGACATCCACCCCCACGCCACTCCAACGGAAGAGATACTAATCGTCTACATTGATTAGTAGCCATTCAGGCACATTTGGCAAGTGAATGAATTAACCAGTCAATGATTAAATGCACGCATTTTGATTTAAATTTCAGGAGCTGTTCAACAGGAGACCTCATGGGTATTGGCAACTGTCTACGTCATAAACTGGGATGTGGGTCCATGGGTTTTTGTTTTATTGTTCTTTCTTCCCTGTGTATGTTACATATTCACATATTCTTTCGTGCAGTTGAAATTTTTATAAACAAATGTACTTTTATGGATATTTACAAACTTTCAGATGGATATATACATTTATACATCCTGATGAGACCCCAAGATTTGGATGAGGAGGATTCAAAACAAATATCTGTCAAATAGCTATTACAAATGGGTTGCTGTGTTCCTTGACTAGAGACTTTCCAGTCAAATGAAGGAGAAAATTTACACAACTATGCTTTGCATGAGAAATAAGAACAGAGATTTGAAAAGGCTCTGGAGATGGTCTTTGGCTGTAGCTGTTTTATTCCTCTATAGCACTCTTGTTCCAGGTGTTTTACGGAGAAGACTGGGCCCAACCCTGCCCTTCCTGGGTACTCTTCCAACTATACTATCCATTCTGAGACTGTGGAATTAGAGATAGCCTTAGAAAAGCATTTAGCCACTTCCCCCTTTGTAGATTTCGAGGGTACCCACCTGTTTGACTTGTGGCTGCAGTCCTGCGATTAGTCCTTTCTTAGCTTAAAATAGTGTTTCTTAATCCTGGTTCCTGTATCAGATTCACATGGGGAGGTTGTTAAAACTTCTGTTAAGCTGTTAAAACTGTTTAATTCTGATTATTATCAGAATTTCCCTAAGCTAAGAGCTAGGGCCAGGACGGGTATATTTTTAACAAGCCCTCCAGGTGCTTCTGATATAAAACTGAAGTTGTTACCCTCTTGTTAAAAATCAACTGCTTCTAGATGAGGTAACACACCAAAGCCCAGGCATCAAGAACCACGTTTTGTTCAGGTTTATAAACTTCAAGATGACTTGAACACAGTGGATGTTCAATAACTATTGAATTTTTACCAAAAGCCAACAGAGCAGATATACACAAATACATCATGTGTGTGTATGGTCTCTTCGGTAAATCACTTATAGTTTGGTTTTGTTGTTTTTTTCTTTAAAAAGGAAGCAAGTATAAATAAATTCAACTTAAAATCTGAAAAAATGCAATCTGTATTTCTAAAATTATACTATATCAAAGTTAATAGTAAATGTGTTACCAGTCAAATAAAGAAAAACAGGGACACACACACACCAACTAGTGAAAATGAGTGAGGAAGAAAAGCAGTTAATTCAGACCAAGTGAGACATTTCTGACCCACAGATCTATTTATTTTCTTTGTAATCTCTAGACATACACTTTGGGTCTGATTGACTCACAAAATTAGCCCACCTAGGGGGTTGCCCATCTGGATGGAAAATCTAAGATTCTTTTCTGCAATTGAGAAATCTCTTTTATTACATTTATGGCTCCCTCTGGCCATATTTCTGCCATTAACCAGGACCTTTTTTCCCCCTAAGTCTTATCACATCTAATCTCTCATAATCTCACACTTTGAGAGGAGCCAGGGATAAAGTGTGCAAATCCAGTAACCAAAAGAACCTCTGTGCCATTTCAAGTTTTGTAGTCTCTACTTTTTGGTTATTATTTATGACTGTTAAGTGCAAAAATAAATAACACACTCATATAATTTCTGTAGGAATTTCTACCAAAATCTCAGAAAAAATGTTTGTTTAAGGGACAGTGTAGACAGGAAGAAGACATTTCTATTCCTTTAATTGAAGTCCTCTTCCTCCCTCCCCACAAAATTAAAACCAATGGTCATTTTAAAATATGTATTTCATTGTCTGATCACTAATACCTATGATTGACAATTTTCCAAAGTGGCAAACCATTGGCATTTTTGTCAGTTGTCATTTAGTCTGTTAAAACTATCCATTCAGCTTCCATGGAAAATGAAATATTAAAATTTTATCTGCTCTCTGCCAGGAATTTGCAAACGATACCAGGCATGACTTGATCAGGAATTCCCCTATAACAGAGTCACTGCTTTCAAAGAAGCTTTTCCATCATTCATAACAAATACTCCTTACAAGACTGGCTGAGTTTCATTGGTATCTCCTCAGGTTTTTAACTTAAGGAAGTGCCCTGTAGCAAAGTTCACTTAGCTTCTTTAAAGGCACTGGTGTTATCCTAATAAAATTCCCTTCGTGTGTATAACTATATAGAAATGAGATAAGTGCGATGTGATGAACTAAATGTGATGATCAATAGCCCTGAATCAAATTTGTGAAGTGGTATTAGCTGGGACCCTAGGATTGCTAAAGCTAAAAGGATTGCTTCATGTCAAGTTACATCCACAAAAGTACTACAAGATTCACATACCCATCTATATTTATTTTTAAGGGTTTATTGAGCACTTATTAAGAGCCAGACACTACTGTTGATTTTAAACAAAATTTAAACATTGTTTATCCATTTATTTTTCATACAAATATCCTCAAAGTTAACTTACAAAGACTCTTCCTTCTCCTCCTGAATCAGTTAAGATTAAACATTTCTGCCACCAGATAAAAGAGAACCCAAATGATAATGGCTTAAATAATATGTCTTTCACAAAAAAACAAGCAATCTGGAGAAAGGTGAATTCTAGTATGGGTTCACCAAGTGGAGTTTATCCCAGGAATAAAAGGTTGTGCTCAAAATTCTCCAAGCCAGGCTTCAGCAATACGTGAACCATGAACTTCCTGATGTTCAAGCTGGCTTTAGAAAAGGCAGAAGAACCAGAGATCAAATTGCCAACATCCGCTGGATCATCGAAAAAGCAAGAGAGTTCCAGAAAAACATCTATTTCTGCTTTATTGACTATACCAAAGCCTTGGACTGTGTGGATCACCAGAAACGGGAAAATTCTGAAAGAGATGGGAATACCAGACCACCTGACCTGCCTCTTGAGAAATCTGTATACAGGTCAGGAAGCAACAGTTAGAACTGGACATGGAACAACAGACTGGTTCCAAATAGGAAAAGGAGTACATCAAGGCTGTATATTGTCACCCTGCGTATTTAACGTATATGCAGAGTACATCAAGAGAAACGCTGGACTGGAAGAAACACAAGCTGGAATCAAGATTGCTGGGAGAAATATCAATCACCTCAGATATGCAGATGACACCACCCTTATGGCAGAAAGTAAAGAGGAACTAAAATGCCTCTTGATGAAAGTGAAAGAGGAGAGTGAAAAAGTTGGCTTAAAGCTCAACATTCAGAAAACGAAGATCATGACATCCGGTTCCATCACTTCATGGGAAATAGATGGAGAAACAGTGGAAACAGTGTCAGACTTTATTTTTGGGGGCTCCAAAATCACTGCAGATGGTGACTGCAGCCATGAAATTAAAAGACGCTTACTCCTTGGAAGAAAAGTGATGACCGACCTAGATAGCATATTCAAAAGCAGAGACATTACTTTGCCGACTAACGTCCGTCTAGTCAAGGCATGGTTTTTCCTGTGGTCATGTATGGATGTGAGAGTTGGACTGTGAAGAAGGCTGAAGAGTTGATGCTTTTGAACTGTGGTGTTGGAGAAGACTCTTGAGAGTCCCTTGGACTGCAAGGAGATCCAACCAGTCCATTCTGAAGGAGATCAGCCCTGGGATTTCTTTGGAAGGAATGATGCTAAAGCTGAAACTCCAGTACTTTGCCATCTCATGTGAAGAGTTGACTCATTGGAAAAGACTCTGATGCTGGGAGGGATTGGGGGCAAGAGGAGAAGGGGATGACAGAGGATGAAATGGCTGGATGGCATCACTGACTCAATGGACGTGAGTCTGAGTGAACTCTGGGAGATGGTGATGGACAGGGAGGCCTGGCGTGCTGCGATTCATGGGGTCGCAAAGAGTCGGACACGACTGAGTGACTGAACCGAACTGAACTCAGCATTGAAAATTCAATTGTTATTTACCATACCAGCAGACTAAAAAAAAAATACACATGATCATCTCAATAGATGACAATCATCTGACAAAATCCAACAACCCCTCCTGATCAAAACCTTCAGCTTACTAGAAACAGAAAAAAAAAAAAAAAACTAATTTGCCTTGATAAAAGACATCAACAGAAAACCTACTGCCAATACATACTTAATGGTGACAGAAGAAATGCTTTCTCCCTAAAATCAGAAATAAAGCAAGAATATCTTTTTTACCATTTTAATTCAACAATACGTGGGAGAGTCTAGCCAGTGTAACAGGGGAGAAAACAAACAAAGGGAATCCAGTTTGAAAAAGAAGTAAATTGTCGTTACTCACAAATGGCATGATCTGTGTAGAAACTCTTACAGAATCTAGAAAATAATAGAATTAACGTGAGTTTAGCAAGTTTTCAGGATATTCAAAATTGTATTACTTTGTAGTAGAAATAAACTTTGAAAAACTTAAATTTAAAATACCGTTTATGTTATTTAAATCGGTATTTTAAATTTCAAAAACTTAAATTTAAAGTACAGTTTTGAAAGCTAATTCTACTACAAAGTAATACAGTTTTGTGTGTCCTGGGATAAATCTGCCCAAAGATGTACAAGGTTTGTACACTAAAACCTGCAGTATGTTGTGTACATGGGTCAGAAGACTCAGTATTTTAAGATGCAGTTCTCCCCAGTGGATCTATAAATTTAATGTATTCAAAAATAAAATCCTAGCAGACACTTTTGTAGACACTGACAAGCCACTTCTAAGATTTATGTGGAAATATAAAGGACCTGGGGCTTCCCAAGTGGCTCTAGGGGTAAAGACCCTGACTGCCAACACAGGAGACCTAGGAGATGCGGTTTGATTCCTAGGTTGGGAAGATCCCCTGGAGGAGGCATGGCAACTCACTTCAGTATTGTCTCCTGGAGAATCGCCTGGAGCTCTTCAGTCCCCACGGACAGAAGAGCTTAGTGGGCTAGAATCTATAGTGTCACAAAGACTCAGACACGACTGAAGAGACTTAGCACACACGCATAAAGGACTTAAGATAACCAAGGGTGCTTCCCAGATGGCACTAGGAGCAAAGAGCTCTCTTGCCAATGCAGGAGATGCAGGTCGATCCCTGGGTCTGGAAGATGCCCTGAGGAGAGCATGAAACTCACTCCAGTATTCTTGCCTGGAGCATCCCATGGACAGAGGAGCCTGGCAGGCTATAGTCCATAGGATCATAAAGAGTTGGACACTACTGAAGCGACTTAGCGTGCATGCAGGAAAGCCAAGACAACTTTGAAAAACAAACAAACAAAAAAGAAAAAATGGGAGGACTAACTATCTGATTTCAAGACTTATTATAAAGTGACAGTAATCAAGAGAGTATCAAGATAAGCAGATAGATCAATGGAATAGAACGGAAAATCCAGAAAAAGGCCCAAACATACACTGACAACAGATTTTTGACTAAAGTACAATGGCAATTTGGTACAGAAATGATAGACTTTTCGACAAATGGTTGAAATAGTGATTGTGGAGGAATTCAATACCCAAATGTGAAAAAAGAACTTCAGTACATATCCCCACCATGTACAAAACAACTCAAAATAGATCAGAGACCTAAGTGCAAAACCTAAAACTATATAACTTCTAGGAGAAAATATAGGCAAATATTTTATATACCTTGGGTAAGGCAAATATATAAACAAGCAAGAAAAGAATTGCTAAGTTGTACTTTATCGAACATTGCAACATCTACTCTTTGAAAGATACAGTTAACAGAACCAAAAGACATACTGCAAACTAAAAGAAAATATGAGTTAACTACATATCTGATAAAAGATTTGTACCCAGAACACCTAAAGAATTCTCAAAATTCAATAAATGGAAAACAGTGGAGAAAAAAAGATTTGAACAGACACTTAACACAAAGAAATATATCTGTGACTAGTAAACACATAAAAAGATGCTCAATATCATGCCTCATCAGGGAAATGCAAATAAGCCACAGTGAAATACCATTATATACCTATCAGAATGGCAAAAACGTTTAAGATCACACCAAATGTTGGCAAGAATTTAGAGTATCTAGAACTCTTACCCAATGCTGCTGGGATTGTAAAATGATGTAACCACTTTGGAAAGCAGTTCAGTGTTTCTTAAAAATTTAAACATACACCTACCATAAGACTGAGCCATTCCACTCATGAGTCTTTACCCAAGAAATATGAAAGCATATGTCCAAACAAAAACTTTTACATAATATTATTAGGAGCTTTATTTGTAATGACCAAAAACTGGAATCAAGTATCCATCAATAGTTGAGAGAATAAGCAAAACTATGGAATACTAATTGGCAGTGAAAGTATGAACTATTGATACAAGTAATGTGGTTGAGTCTCACAATAATTATGCTGAAAAATATTATGCTGACAAAAAAATTGTATAAACTATATGATTCCATTTAAATAAAATTCTAGAAAAGGCAAACTAATCTATAGAAGGGGAAAGCAGACTGTTGGGACAGAGAGGACAGGGAGAATGCCAGAGGTGCTGAGGACGCTTCTGAGGGTGGTGAATATGTTTATTAACTAGACTGCAGTGCTGTTTCATGGTGTATACATTTGTTAAACATAGCAAATTATCCACAGTTTATTGTTGGTTAACCATACCTTAATAAAGCTCTTACAAAAAATAAGTAAAATCCTTTTCTCTCTTCTTCCTTAAAGAAATATACTGTAAAACACTTGGACTGAAATTTCCTCCCTCCTGCTTTTCATGTTAATATTGTCTATTACTTTAATTCCTCTTTATTTATTCACATTAGCCATTAGTAGTAGCAGTTGCAGTAGTAGTGGTATTACTAGCATACTACTAAGTCGCTTCAGTCGTGTATCCGACTCTATTCGACCCCATGGACAGCAGCCCACCAGGCTCCTCCGTCCACAGGACTCTCCAGGCAAGAACACTGGAGTGGGTTGCTATTTCCTGCTCCGGCACCATACCTAGTAAGGCTAAATGTCATTTGGGAAATATTTTTAGTTATGTCTGTATCACAAATTGCCATGTAAATGTATTATTACTGTGGATAATGGTCAAAACATTTGAAAAACAGACATAAAACATACCTGTAATATAAATTCCATGCTATCAGAAGTTCCTATCTCTTTTAAACACTTTAATTCTATACCAGGTAGGAATGAAAGACAATCTTTATTTCAAACTACTAATGTGCTTATCAATTTATTTGCTTTTACCATGCTGCTTTTTTCTCCTGGATTAATTTTTCATTTTCCAGAAGTATACTCTTTTAATGTTTCTCTCAGTGAAAGCTGGTGAATGATAAAATTATCAACATTGTCTTTTTTGCTCTCAGTTTTGAATGTAGTTTATTTGGTTTATATTATGCTAGGATGGAAGTTCTTCTCCCTCCTCATTCTGAAGATATTATTCCATTCTCTCCTAGCCTTTACTGCTGTGACGAGAAATCTACTGTCACTGTAATTGCCAGGTTTTAAAAACTGATATTGCAGCTTTTTCTCTCTGGTTTCTTTTAACACTTTTTTCTTTGTCTTGTTTTTCTGTATTTTTACTACCATGAGTCTGTGTGCTAATGAATCTGTTTATCTGCTCTGGGTTTGATTTGCTTCCTCAGTTCGAAGGCTCATGGGTTTAGCGGTGTTTATTTTTCTTGGTTACAGAAAATTCTCAGACATCATCTTTAAGATATTGTCTTTCCTTCATTCTCTTTTATTCTTCTTCTGAAACTGACCCTTATTGGTCCACCTGTATTCTCTTAACTATTCTTTCACATTTGGCATACCTTTTTCTCTGCAGTAATCTAGCTGATTTTCTCCAGTCTTCCAATGCAGATACTCTGTGGTCAATAGATTGTTTCCTCATTCATTAATATGACACTTCAAGACAATATTTTTTTGATTTCCAGTCAGTTCATGAGGCATCCACTTATCGAGGTTTATCACCTTTACAATTTTCTTCAAATACCTAATGACTATAGAATGGTTGGCATTGAGTTCTTCAGCAACTTCTTATGTAGTTGTAAGGGGATCAGCTTTGATGATGGCTCTCAGTTGGTCTTTGTCAACTTCTGATGGCCAGCCACTATACTCCTCATCTTAAAGGCTCTCATCTCCTTTGCAAAACTTCTTGAACCACCACTGCACTGTAGTTTGTTAGCAGTTCCTGGGCCAAATGTGCTGATATTGCAAGTTGTCTCTGCTGCCTTATAACCCATTTTGAACTCAAATAAGAAAATCACTCGAATTTGTTTTTTGTCTAACATCATTTCCATAGCCTAAAATGAATATAAACCAAACAGCAAGTAATAATCATTAGCAAAAAATATAAAGTGATAAATGTGCATTAAAATGGTATATAACATAATCACATTTATTTAGAATCTATTCCAACATCAAAGGCAAATTTCAGCAATGCAAAAGCTGCAATTACTTTTGCACCAACCTAATACACAGATATGTCTCTGTAGAAATCAAAACACCTTAAAAAAATTATAAGTCAATAGTAAAGAAGGAAAAATAGGCAAATACTGAGGCTTTTTGAATGAACTCTCAAGTATTGGTACGCTCTAGGGTACTGGTGAAACATTGCCTTGTTTCACCAATTGGTCGTTAAAGAGAGCTGAATTGGAGGAAGACTAGTTATCTTCTAGAAATCACTTGCAGCACTCTGGATGCAACTGTTGTGCAAAAAAAGAAAAAAAAATCACAAAATGCAGATAGCCTTCTATGAAAAGTCAAGTTCAGATTATTTTTCACCATTCTCTCCATCTGTCACCTCTTCTCTCTCTTCATCCTATATTCCTCTACCATACCACCTCCTCCAAAATCCTCCTTAACAACTTGCTTTCAAAATGACAGGATGGGAGGGTGTTAGCTTGTGATATCGGCCACAGAGCAACAACAAAGGAATGTGCTGCTGACTTACAGAGCCTGCTTTTATTTCAAGGAGTCCTCATAACTTCCCTCCTTAATGTTAACTGTCGTCCAAGAGGGCGAGGGTTCCTAAGCTGGGCTGCATGGGCAGCCCAGGATGCCCCATCCACACCTGCCCTCCGCTGCAGCTAAACACAGCCTTCCCAGCCTCCAAGGCCATCTGTCTGGCACCTTTCAACAGCTTCCAAGTCTAAGAAAACAGACCCTTTTTTTTAAAAAAAAGTATTTTTTAAACAAGAAAGCCCAAAGGGGGAATTTCTCTTTCTGGCTGCAGCCACTTCAACCAGAATAAACAGCATGGGGAAATAAGAAAGAGAATAAGTGGAATAAAATCCAGTTCCCCAGTTACATAATGCATATCTAGATTTACAATTTTATTAGTTTTCTCATTTGTTCTTCAGAGAGTTAATTTTTAGGAGAGAACTATAGATATTTCTGACTACAAGGAGCAAAGAGGCTTCTTATTCTAGAAGAGTCAATCAGACTTTTTGAAATTTGTCTTTGTTTCAGACCAAATACGAAAAAAAAGTGCCCCTTTTTTTGACCTTCGGAGAAGAAACGTTCACAAATCCATGATTACTCTGCCTAGTGAATTTGAATTCCTTGACTTGGAATTTAAACTCTAAAGGCTAATATGTGGTAAAACCATGTGCTTTGCAGATCTGATGCCTGTCCCTCTTGCTTAGTGAGTGACCATGAAAAACTCCTTAACCTCTTCAAGCCTTGGTTTCTGCATTTAAAAAATGGAAATGAATACTTATCCCACCAGTTAATTGTTAAGATTAAAGGAAATAACTTATATAAACCAACTATCAGGATCACATCTGATATATGCTGAAATGTTCAATAGGAGGTATGTTCCTCCTTGTGTTCTTTTTTCAAGGTGGTAATGAATTTAATCTTGGGCTTATTGTTGAAGCAATAAACATTTCTGCAGTACCTGAATGAGTAAAGAGAAAATGTGTAAATCCATGGTCTTTGTTTCAAATAACAGGAAGATGTATTTACAAAGTAGAACATATGTTGGCATATAATCTGTGAGTGCTTTCTAATGTCCCAGTTCTTCCAATGGTAAAGCTCTATTCTGGTCAGTCTGTATAAACAGTAATTTAAAAAATTAATACCACTGTCACAGGAATCCAACTTTCTAAAGTTCTCTGATAATAAGCTCTACCTGAGATGTTTAGTGAACATACAGATTTCCCCATGCCCTCCCTAGAAAGTCTAATTCAATTGGTCTCGGGTGGGCCCAGGAATCTGTATGTTTAGCAAAAGCCCCAAGCGGTTCCTATTTTAGGCAAGTTTAAGAAACACTGATTAATTGCTTGGGGCTGAGGAAATGACTCATCTGCAATTAAGCTTAATGCCTCTACTGAAGAAACAATGCCAAGTTATTTTAAAGCCATTGAGTAATTATAATATATACACTGTTCTAAAAATTGAATTAGCTATTATTTCAATTAGAGAAATTGTTCCTTTTAAAATGCATTTACACATTTTTTTTTTTTACTTTTAAAAAATATCATCAGTTCTTTGTATTTGAATTTTTTTTTTTAAGTTTTGGATGGGGAAGAAAGCATCCTTGCTTCTATTGAATAAGTTTTTCCCAACTGAGGGGCAGGTGTCAGGTGTCCAATTTTGACATGGAATTTTGATCAGGCAGATTTCTTCCTGCCCCCAACTCACATCTATATGCAGAAGTAGACTGATTACATGCCAAAATTACATAATACGTAGAAGAAATAAAATTGTCCAAAGCTACTGAACACTACTTCTACCACGGGACTTCACCAGATTAATTTAATAAATGTTTATTGTATTATATCATTTTAGTTGCAATCATTTTCCATACGCAATTAAGACCAAAGAAAAGTTCACTGATGGAAGGAAGGGGGAGAGGGCTGGGCAGCTAATTAGGAGAACTAAAAGATTTCCCTCAAAGGATGAAGCCCTTGGCTGGCTCTGTAAACACTAGTTATGAACACCTGCAGAGCTCACCTCTCTCAAGAGAACTGAACTCTGCTAATGTTATCCAACTCTACTGGAAGAGTGCTTACAACAAGGGCCAGACAGGCCTGTCTCAGGTCCAATTCTCATTGCCTCGTTGCTTTGTTTTGTCAATTTTATGGAGTGGGATGTATTGGGTTTTTTTTTTTTTACATTCTTAAAGAAACAACCCAAAATATTGAATTGAAATCTATGAGAAAAAAGCAAGTCCCCAAAGCAAAATATAAATATATGTATATTTTCTAAATCTCTATTGCACTGGCAATGATTTAAAATGGGAGTTAAAAATATTAAAAATGCAGTGAGGTTGTGGCAAATGCCTCGCCCAGATAGATGCAGTGGACATCTATTTTTTGTCTATTCAACACCTCTTATTCTCAGAAGAAAACCCCCTTTTTCTTGGAACTGTTCTTCCTTCCATTCCAACCTGCTATTAACAAAAGAGCTGCCATATTTCCTTACGTCTTTTGGCCATAGTTGATCGATTAAAGGATGGGATTCTGACTCCGCTTTGACAATAATCCTTCCCCCTCCTTCCCCTTTGCTTTTTGACTTTGGACTAAAAGTATCAGGTTACATCTGCTCAAAGTGACTGAAGCTATAGCTATTAAGCTTATAAGTGGTTGATGACAATGGTGACTGATAGGTAGAGAGAAAAGAAGTAGATGAAAAATGAGATGCAAAGATAGGAGATAGAAAGATCTTCGTGGAAATACTACTAATGCAAAAACAAGGCGTTGGCAAGTTGGACACAATTTTAAAAATTCTCTAAGTCTTAGTTTTCTTGTCTGTAAAGTGAAGGTAATAGTAGTATTTAATTCAAGTAGTTTCTTGGGAATTTCCTGGAGGGGGCTTCCCTGGTAGCTCAGCTGGTAAAGAATCCGCCTGCAATGCAAGAGATCCCAGTTCAATTCCTGGGTTGGGAAGATCTGCTGGAGAAGGGATAGGCTGCCCACTCCAGTATTCTTGGGCTTCCCCAGTGGCTCAGCTGGTAAAGAATCCCCCTGCAGTGTGGGAGACCTGGATGCAGTCCCTGGGTTGGCAAGATCCCCTGGAGAAGGGAATGGCTACCCACTCCAGTATTCTGGCCTGCAGAATTCCATGGACTGTATAGTCAATGGGGTCTCTGTATAGTCAAAGAGTCAAGACATGACTGAACGACTTTGACTCTCACAATGTTTAAGACTCCACACTGTGGGTCAGTCGCTGGTTGGGAACTAAGATCCCACAGGCCAAAAAAGAAAAATCAAGTCGTTTTTATGAGGAAAAATTGTGATAATTCATATAAGTCACTGAATACCAGACTGCCCAACACAGGAAAAGAGCTCAATAAACATCAGCCACTAAGCACCCCTAGGCATAGGGTTAAGAAACGGTAAGTTGCAGGAGTGCAACCCACATTCAAACGACACGATGTCACAAGATTTCTAGCACTGTTTGTTAGAAATATATCCCCCAATGAAATTGACAGCTATCTAAAATTTTAACAGAAGTGCCAGAAAACCCCCAAACATGGCAAAATATGGCCTTTAATTGTTCAGGTCCTAAAGGAAACCCCAGAACAGGGTTAATAATATTAATAACTTACCCTGAGTGCAAACTGTGGACTAGGCAGGAAGCTAAGTGGCTTACCTTTAAAATCATTAATACTTACTATCACTAGATGAGTTAGGTTTTATTCTTACTCCTATTTTACAGATGAGGTTGCTGACGCATAATGTTGAAATATGCCTTCAAGAAGACTAGTCACCAAGAGTCGGTGTTCCCAGTGCCTTGAGGATCGTCAGTCAGTGTGTTTAAAAGAAATGCCTATTTCTCACTTTCCACTGTCACCTCTATCAGTTTGTCTTGGTTACTGGTCAGTTGCTAAGTCCATGAATGGCCATTCCTGCACTAAGATGGTTCAGCTCAGACCAGAGAAGCATATGTATTTCACTTGGCCGGGTGATGTTCCTTCTTGCTTTCCCAGTGTGGGCATGTTCTCCTGGTTCCACTATAGCCCTTCACATTCCTCTGGGAAACACTCCCCTACTTCCATCTGTAAGCATCCCACTGGAACTGCTTTCTTTCCCATTGGGAAGCCTGTAAGGAACTTCTGGGTACCACCCAAACCATCTCTTTATTTCTACAGTGAAAAAAGTGAAAGAAGCTCAGACTTGTTCAACTCTTTGTGACCCCGTGAACTACACAGTCCGTGGAACTCTCCAGGCCAGAATACTGGAGTGGGTAGGCGTTTCCTCTTCCAGGGGATCTTCCCAACCCAGGGAAAGAACCCAGGTCTCCCGCATTGAGGGTGGATTCTTTACTATCTGAGCCAGTGTCTGTTAGCCATTTCTACAGTACCTAGGCTAACTTTGTTGGACTTACAGTCTCAGAACAGAACTCTTTCATATGTAGGGGACTTATTGTTTTTGGGGTTTTTTTTTTTTTTTGGTCTGTAATTCTTGATTGCCCTTGGTTCCTGAGGCCTTCTGCTTAGTCTCAATTATTGCCTTTGTCCTGACTTGTGGCATTATTATATGCTCTAATTGGGACTGTTTATTTGTCTAGTTCTAGTTACCTGTAATCACAGCTTCCCAGCAGATGTCAGGATCATCTGCCTTCCAAAGCAGCAAATTCTGATTGCCTGTCTCTGCCTTGGCATCCAACATCCTGATTTATCATTCCATACCCTTGACCTTCTGAAATGTATATTTTCACTTTTCCAACTACCTTACAGCTTCTAGCTGGAAAATAACGTACTTCAGAGTGCAGTTCTCAGTCAATCTTCCTTTGGATAACTGGAGTGAACTGATGAAGATTTTTAGCCCCAGTGTCATGAATCAGAATTTCTATGGTATACCCAAGAAGTATGCATTTTTAACAAGCTACCCTGGTGACTCTTATGCATAAGAACTTGTTGTTCCTGTTGTTTAGTCACTGTCATGTTCAACTCTTTTGAGAACCCATGAACTGTAGCCCCCCAAGCTCCTCTGTCCATGGGATTTCCCAGGCAAGAATACCCACTCAGGTATTACCATTTCCTTCTCCAGGGGATCTTCCTGACTCAGGGATCGAACTCATGTTTCCTGCATTGGCAGGTATCCACCAATGTTTACCACTGAGCCACCAAGGAAGCCCATATAGAACTTAGGACCCATTGTATTAGAAGAGCAAGAGGTCCCAAGTATCATCATCTACTTTTTTTTTAGTGTGCCAGGGGCTCCCAGTTCTGTGCTTAGAACCTGGATGATTGTCACTAATAGCTAGCTGGATTAAGGAATGAATAAATCTAACTTTAGGAGGAAATCCAGTCATGGGAAATCTTCCCTGCTCTAAGGAAACTATTTGCAATTTTCACTAAATGTGCCCATAATACCAACTTCAATTAATATAATCCTCATTCCTTCATGAGCTAAATGCTTAGATCTCTTTTGGATTTTGCTTCTTCCCAAAACAATGTAATTTTAACTACTTTGGTAGTGATGAAATATCACATCAAATTGGTTCAAAAGTCTCAAGGTGTTCTATAATTCAGTTTAGACCATCTCCTGGTAGAAGCTAGATATTTACTCCAATTATAACTGGAAGAAAATACCAAAGTGATTTTATAAGCTGGGTAAATATTGTTATGCTGCTGCTGCTAAGTCACTTCAGTCGTGTCCAACTCTGTGTGACCCCATACATGGCAGCCCACCAGGCTCCCCATCCCTGGGATTCTCCAGGCAAGAACACTGGAGTGGGTTGCCATTTCCTTCTCCAATGCATGAAAGTGAAAAGTGAAAGGGAAGTCATTCAGTCATGTCCGATTCTTCACGACCCCTGGACTGCAGCCTACCAGGCTCCTCCATCCATGGGATTTTCCAGGCAAGAGTACTGGAGTGGGGTGCCATTGCCTTCTCTGAAATATTGTTATAGGGATTCCTAAAAAGATTTTAATATTCTACATATCATTAATTTAACAGATATTTATTGTACTTAAACATTCAGATTATCACAAGCAATAAAAAAAAATCTATGACTTTCTATTGCTCCCTGGGAATATTAATATTCTGACTCCTTTATTCAGTCTTTTTGCTTCCTAGCTGCAGCTTGTTTAAGGCTGGTTGACTAGGTAGACACTTTGAATTGCTGAGTTTAAGAGACTGCTAATTCATAGAGCTCCTATTAGCATAACATTAAATTCAAGCTTTCATCCTGTCTATGTCTTTCTAATAGAGGTTGCCTTGACCTCTTTGCTAATCTTACCTTGGCTCTGAACATATGAAATAGAAAATGGAGCAATGGTATCATACCTATTTGCTCTAACCACGCTATTGCTTTTCATATTTACAGTGACCTTGTGAGAAAGACAATTTCCTTCCCCTATTATAGAAGAGATAGTTGAAGCTAATCGTTATTGTATAATTGGACCAAATAACACCAGAAGAAGTCACAGAATCAAGAACTCAATTTTCCATTTCTTTGGTTCCTAAGCTCATCTACTTTCTATTACACTATGTTGCTTCCTCACTTTATTTTGCCACTTCTTAAAGAGCTTTCTACTCTTCCTGTAGGATGCAGATCTTGCCCTTGGCCATGTGTTGATATGCCTACTCTGAACTGGTATTACCCAGGAGTTCCTGAGCAATAAGATGCTCTGTTGATACCCTGTCACTCAACCACTCTCCTTTTTTCCCTCTGTCAGCTCCCCCTTCATGCCAGCCTTTCCTAAGCTTAGGCACCAGAGCACCACTCGCATAATCAAAGGAATAATGGGTCTTCTTCAACAACTTCCATATGTCTTATTATGAATCAGATGAAATGTTTTAGGAATTAGATATAAACAGGTTTGGCTGCTTATAAGTCTAAACAAAAAGTGTTTTATTTTTCTCATATAACAAGAAGTCCAGAGGTAGGTGTTTGTACAAGATGCTGAAATTATTTGAGAGGTAATGTCTCTGCAATTTTGGCCTTTCCCTCCCTTGTGATGGCAAGACAGCCATTATATCTCCAACTATTAATCCACATTCAAAACTGAAGGAAGGAGGGAAGAGCAGTGTGCTCCTCCATGTTTACCAAGACTGTGAAATCTTTCCCAGAATGCATCTCCTATTCACACCCAGAAGAATTCATCTAAGACCATGTTGAACAGAATGAGTCACAAGCCCCCATGTTTTTCCCCAACCAGCTATTTAAAAGGCAGAGAAAACCCTTGAAAATCAACTAATATAATCTAACACATCATCAGGCTAAAGAAAAAAGATCACGTGATCATATCAATAGGTTCAGAAAAAGCATTTAACACTCATTCATGATAAAGCATAACACTCATTCATGATAAAAACTCGCAACAAACTTGGAATAGAGGGAAACTTTTTCAAGTGAATACAGACCATCATCTATGAAAAAACCCACAGCTAACATTATACTTAATGGTTAGAAGCTTTCCTGTTAAGATCAGGAACAAGGCAAGGATGTCCCCTCTCACCAGTTCTTTTTGACTTCATACTAAAAGTCCTAGCTAATGCAATAAAACCAAAAAAAAAAAAAAAAAGAGCGGGGAGGGGGAGATATACGGATTGAGAAGGAAGAAATAAAGCTGTCTTTGTTTGCAGATGGCATGATTATCTATGTAGAATATCTGAATGAATCAACAAAAAAGACTCCTGGAACTAATAAAAGATTATAATAAGATTTCAGTAGGTTAATATATAAGAGTAAACTGCTTTCCTGTATACCAACAATAAACAAGTGGAATTTGAAATTAAAAATCAAATATCATTTATATTAGTACCCCTAATGAAATAGTTATAAATAATGATATATTTAGGTATAAATCTATCAAAATATGTATAAGATCTATATAAAACTCTGATGAATAAAATAAAGACCTAAATAAGACTCAATGTTGTCAAGATGTCAGTTCTTCCCAACTTAATCTACAGATTCAATGCAAAATGAATGTAAAATGCAAAACTACAAAATTCCTAAAAGATAATATAGTAGAAAACCTAGATGATCATAAGTTTAGTGATAGATTTTAAGAATCAACACCAAAGGCATAATCTATGAAAGAAGTAATTAATAAGCTGGTTTCATTGAATGAAAAACTTTTGTATTGTAGAAGACACTGTCAAGAGAATGAAAGGACAGTCTCAAATTGGAGGAAAAATACTTGCAATGACATATTTGATAAAGGACTGTATTCAAAATATATAAAGAACTCTTCAAACTCAAAAATAAGGAAACAAAACTACCTGATTAAAAAACAGGCAAAAGACCCTAACAGACACCTTACCAGAGAAGATATACACGGTCAGCAAACATATGAAAAGATGTTCAACATATGTCATTAGAGAATTACAAATTAAAACAACAATTATATACTACTATCCTGAAAGATAATGCTGTGAAAGTGCTGCACTCAGTATGCCAGCAAATTTGGAAAACTCAGCAGTGGCCACAGGACTGGAAAAGGTCAGTTTTATTCCAATCCCAAAGAAAGGCAATGCCAAAGAATGCTCAAACTATCACACAATTGTACTCATCTCACATGCTAGTAAAGTAATGCTCAAAATTCTCCAAGCCAGGCTTCAGTAATACGTGAACTGTCTACTTCCAGATGTTCAAGCCGGTTTTAGGAAAGGCAGAGATAAAATTGCCAACATCAACTGGATCATCGAAAAAGCAAGAGAGTTCCAGAAAAACATCTATTTCTGCTTTCTTGACTATGCCAAAGCCTTGGACTGTGTGGATCACAAGAAACTGTGGAAAATTCTGAGAGAGATGGGAATGCCAGACCACCTGACCTGCCTCTTGAGAAATCTGTATGCAGGTCAGGAAGCAACAGTTAGAACTGGACATGGAACAACAGACTGGTTCCAAATAGGAAAAGGAGTACGTCAAGGCTGTATATTGTCACCCTGCTTATTTAACTTATATGCAGAGTACATCATGAGAAATGCTGGACTGGAAGAAACACAAGCTGGAATCAAGATTGCTGGGAGAAATATCAATAATCTCAGATATGCAGATGACACCACCCTTATGGCAGAAAGTGAGGAGGAGCTAAAAAGCCTCTTGTTGAAAGTGAAAGAGGAGAGTGGAAAAGTTGGCTTAAAGCTCAACATTCAGAAAACGAAGATCATGGCATCTGGCCCCATCACTTCATGGGAAATAGATGGGGAAACAGTAGAAACAGTGTCAGACTTTGTTTTTTTGGGCTCCAAAATCACTGCAGATGGTGACTGCAGCCATGAAATTAAAAGACGCTTACTCCTTGGAAGAAAAGTTATGACCAACCTAGATAACATATTCAAAAGCAGAGACATTACTTTGCCGACTAAGGTCCGTCTAGTCAAGGCTATGGTTTTTCCTGTGGTCATGTATGGATGTGAGAGTTGGACTGTGAAGAAGGCTGAGCACCGAAGAATGGATGTATTTGAACTGTGGTGTTAGAGAAGACTCTTGAGAGTCCCTTGGACTGCAAGGAGATCCAACCAGTCCATTCTGAAGGAGATCAGCCCTGGGATTTCTTTGGAAGGAATGATGCTAAAGCTGAAGCTCCAGTACTTTGGCCACCTCATGCGAAGAGTTGACTCATTGGAAAAGACCCTGATGCTGGGAGGGATTGGGGGCAGGAGGAGAAGGGGACAACCGAGGATGAGATGGCTGGATGGCATCACGGACTTGATGGACGTGAGCCTGAGTGAACTCCGGGAGTTGGTGATGGACAGGGAGGCCTGGCGTGCTGCGATTCATGGGGTCGCAAAGAGTCGGACACGACTGCGTGACTGAACTGCACTGAACTCCCCATGCTTGCCCTTGGGAATTCACAGAAAACTGAAGTCTACACCCATTTCACCTATGTCCTGAGTTGCAGGGAAGCCTCTAGCTCAGATTTAAGTTATATCTCTATCTATTTTAAAAGTAAATTTTCATTCTATACAACTGTGTCTCTTTTGCTGTCTTGCGTACAGGTTTATCATTACTATCATTCTAAATTCCATATATATGTGTAAGTATACTGTATTGATGTTTTTCTTTCTGGCTTACTTCCTTCTAGAAAAATGTATCCACAGATAGCACCTTATCAATTAGAAAAAGCAAAAATTAACATTCCTTCTTCCTAAAGCCTATGTAGACATAATCTTGGAATGTGTCTGGTTTCAGTCTGTCTCCTAACTTCCCCGGAACTTGCCTCTAGTCGAGACATTATCCCTCCAGCCTACCAAGCACTGGACTAGACCACCAGCCCCGTCAGGGAGAGCCTCATCTTTCCTACCTTTTTATTCCCTGTACCTAAACACTGGTACATAATGAGCATGCAAATCAATTCAGTCATGTATAATGACTGAATGTGTAAACATATTAATGAATATAATCTGGAATTTTGTTCCCAACTTACTTTCCTGTTTTTCTCCTAAGAATTACTAAGCATCTTCACCATTTTGTATCCATCCCCTGGTATGAAACATGACTCCAAAGTAACCATTTCATTTTCTTTCACCTATCTCCTCATATTTCTATTTTACATCATAATCTTCTCAGCCTCGTGAAATTCACAAATACCCTTGCCAGTTCTTCCATCATCTTTGTCCTAAAGCTTTAGTCTCCACCCCAGCCAGAGCTGGGGCTGCTCCACACCATCCCAGGAAGAAGAGCTTCTCCCAGAGCTGGCAGGCAGAGTCTTTACCTATGATGACTCCAGACACGTCTTCCTGTCCCTGCTGAGGTGCACACTGACTTCCCACCCACAGTCATCACTGGGCTTGATCCGCCCCAGCAATTCCAGGAATACTTCTCTCTCTAGTTTTCTTCATGGATGATTTCCTGCATCCTGCCTAGAAACTCTCCACCCCCTCTAGCAGAGGAGGAAAAAAGGTGTTCTCTGCCCATGCTATTTTCCCTTTTGTGGGTTCTCTTACAAACCTGCAGAAGATAATGGTGCCCTATGTCCTCTCTGCTTTCTTCCTGTTCATATCACCTTCTATCTCCTCAGATATTCCAAGTATTGATTGGGACCAGATTCACTACTTGACCTAAATCTGACAGCTCGCTTTAAAACTGTTTAATCAGATTTGGGCTAGTAAACACGTATTTTAACTGGACTTGAACATACTAAGTGTTAAAAAAAAAAAAAGCATCAAAAAACATGTAAGTAGGGACTTCCCTGACAATCCAATGGTTAAGACTCTGCACTCCCAATGCATGGGGGTGGGTTCATTCCCTGGACAGAGAATTAAGATCCTACATGCTGCATAGCATGGCCAAAATAATAATCAAAATAAATAAAATTTTTAAAGCAATACATTAAAAGATACATAAGTAAGTGTTAAATTTAGAGAACGTTTAGTACAATACCTGATGTTGGAGTGTCCATGGTGGCTCCGTGGTGAAAAATCTGCTTGCCAATGCAGGAGACATGGATCCAATCCTATCCCTGATCCTACATGCCATGGAGCAAATAAGCCCATGTGCCACAGCTACTGAAGCCCACGCACCCCAGAACCTGTGCCCCACAAGAAGCCCGCACACTGCAACCAGGGAGTAGCTCCCGCTTGCCACAACTAGGATAAAAGCCTGAGCAGCAGTGAAGACCCAGCACAGCCCCCCCCCACACACACACACACACAAATCAATGTTACAAATAGAGAAAATGAGTCCAAGTTAAAGAATTCATGATTTGATGCACTTTGTATATCAGAAGGGAACGGATTTTTAAGTGTAGGTGTCTTTGTAAAACAGGGATTTATTCCTTATTCTCTCATGTAAAGGAGGGTGGGGGTCATTGCTGTGAAGAAGCAGAGGATACACATAGTATAAGAGAATCTATTTCATTTTTTTTAATGTTTGCTGACAACTTTTCGGGCTTCCCGATGCAGGAGAAGCAGAGACCTGGACCGGATCCCTGGGTCACGAAAATCCCCTGGAGGAGGGCTCGGCAACCCACTCCAGTGTTCTTGCCTGGAAAACCCCATGGACAGAGGAGCCTGAAAGGCTACAGTCCATAGGATCGCAGAGAGTCATGTGCCGCACATCTGGGCTGGCTGATAAGAAACTCTGGGTGCTTTTTCCTTTGGCTGTACTGAAAAATTAAACTACACAAGCTCATTCCTGCGTGTGGGAACCCTCACTCCAGCCCCAGCCCCTAATTTGAATAAACACCCCAAGCCAGTCTCCTTCCTTTGTTTCTTAAACACCGCTCTGCCCAGAAAGCCGCATCACATAAGCAATAAACCTTTCACATCTATGTATGTGGCATCACAAATCTTGATGCCAATACTAAATTTTCTACGTGACTTCACTCTGCTTCTGTAGAGTAGTAACAACACAAAGTGTCAGTTCAGTTCAGTTGCTCAGTTGTGTCCGACTCTTTGCGACCCCATGAATCGCAGCACGCCAAGCCTCCCTGTCCATCACCAACTCCTGGAGTTCACTCAGACCCACATCCATAGAATTGGAGAAGGAAATGGCAACCCACTCTAGTGTTCTTGCCTGGAGAATCCTGGGGACGGGGGAGCCTGGTGGGCTGCCGTCTATGGGGTAGCACAGAGTTGGACACGACTGAAGCGACTTAGCAGCAGCAGCAGCAGCAGCAGCACATCCATCGAGTCGGTGATGCCATCCAGCCATCTCATCCTCTGTCGTCCCCTTCTCCTCCTGCCCCCAATCCCTCCCAGCATCAGAGTCTTTTCCAATGAGTCAACTCTTCACATGAGATGGCCAAAGTACTGGCATTTCAGCTTCAGCATCATTCCTTCCAAAGAAATCCCAGGGCTGATCTCCTTCAGAATGGACTGGTTGGATCTCCTTGCAGTCCAAGGGACTCTCAAGAATCTTCTCCAACACCACAGTTCAAAGGCATCAACTCTTCGGTGCTCTGCCTTCTTCACAGTCCAACTCTCACATCCAACATGACCACTGGAAAAACCATAGCCTTGACTAGACGGACCTTAGTCGGCAAAGTAATGTCTCTGCTTTTGAATATGCTATCTAGGCTGCTGATAACTTTTCTTCCAAGGAGTAAGCATCTTTTAATTTCATGGCTGCAGTCACCATCTGCAGTGATTTTGGAGCCAAAAAAAATAAAGTCTGACACTGTTTCTACTGTTTCCCCATCTATTTCCCATGAAGGGATGGGACCAGATGCCATGATCTTCGTTTTCTGAATGTTGAGCTTTAAGCCAACTTTTTCACTCTCCTGTTTCACTTTCATCAAGAGGCTTTTTAGTTCCTCTTCACTTTCTGCCATAAGGATGATGTCATCTGCATATCTGAGGTTACTGATATTTCTCCCGGCAATCCTGATTCCAGCTTGTATTTCTTCCAGTCCAGCGTTTCTCATGATGTACTCTGCAAATAAGTTAAATAAGCAGGGTGACAATATACAGCCTTGATGTACTCCTTTTCCAATTTGGAACCAGTCTGTTGTTCCATGTTCAGAGTGTATTGGAATAAAATAGCTGTAGTCTCAAGGAACGGATCCTTTCTGCAGCAACAGGGCAAACAAGAAGTACCTGTGGACAGCAGAGATTCTCCAAAAGTGTTCTAGCAAGACTAGAAGCCAAAAAAAAAAAGTCTCTTTTCTTCTCGTTGCTGCCATACAAAGCCAGAGACATCCATCCAGAGGTGCACAGTTGGTACACACATATGCTACAAGCAGGAATCATTTTATCAAAGCAGAAACATTTTTCATGTTGCCGATCAGTTCAATTCAGTTGCTCAGTCATGTCCAACTCTCTGCAACCTCATGAATCACAGCACGCCAGGCCTCCTTGTCCATCACCAACTCCCGGAGCTCACTCAGACTCACATCCATCGAGTCTGTGATGTCATCCAGCCATCTCATCCTCGGTCCTCCCCTTATCCTCCTGCCCCCAATCCCTCCCAGCATCAGGGTCTTCGCATGAAGTGGCCAAAGTACTGGCGTTTCACTTTAGTATCATTCCTTCCAAAGAAATCCCAGGGTTGATCTCCTTCAGAATGGACTGGTTGGATCTCCTTGCAGTCCAAAGGACTCTCAAGAGTCTTCTCCAACACCACAGTTCAAAAGTATCAATTCTTCGGCTCTCAGCCTTCTTCACAGTCCAACTCTCACATCCATACATAACCACAGGAAATACCATAGCCTTGACTAGATGGACCTTAGTTGCCGATAGACTGAGGTTATTTTCACCCAAAATTCACACAAAGTATTCATCTCTAAATAGAAGTAGGACATAGATTGCCTGCAATATTTCCATCCCATAAACAGGTTAATGAGATCAACACTGCAGACCCTGAAATCAAGATTATGAGATTAAAATCCAATTTACCAACCAAGAAAGAAGTGTTCATGACTGTGGTGAATATCTTGAATAGAAAAATCAGTTTGTCATCTTGAAATATATATAGGACACTGCATTTGATAAATGGGACACAGATGTTGTCAACATCCTTCTCTGATTAAAAAAAAAAAAATCTTTAAAAACACATCATTTTCCTCTGAAAAGATTTAGGAGCAAGGCATTAGATACTGTACTAAAAGTACTGAAGAAACGTTTTCCCTTCTTTCTTTATCAGGTTTTATTCTTATTTCCTCTGCATCTTAGAAGCCAAGAATGGAACTGCTCTGAAAGATGGAACTTCAGGAAATTATTTCTGTCTGTGCTTTGTAATTTCACAAGCCATTTTGTATCTGATATTCATTTCCTGCTAGTGACTAAATGGATGTCTTTAATGTCTTTTAACAGATGAAAGCCCAGGATATAGGTAAGCAAAAACTTTATCACTGATCCCCATCAGCCAGTGATTACTGAGTATTATCCATCTATGATCACAAGAGAAAGACAACAGGAGACAGAGGTGGATTCACTTAGAAAGTGTTACATCCCCTGCAGAGTCACAGCTTGCCTCTGGACAGTCACATTTATAAGAGCAGGGATAAGAGTATTTGAGTCATTTTTCAACTTACATTATAACTAGTAGCTACAGTGTCTCATCTGTCTCATTTACCACAGCATTAATATACCATGCAGCACATGGCAGGCAAGTGATAAATGCAAAGGAAGTGAATGAGTGCCTTAGAACCATTGGGTATTTTTGCCAAGTGTCTGTTTATTTTACATTAATATCAATTATATTAATTAAGTATTCATATAGCCAAAGCATTATAATTTAAAGTTTTGTAATGACATGCATGATCTAAATTACAATAACTGAACAGTGCTCAGTGAAAAATAACACTGGCATACATCTCCCTGGATACGCTGGTAAGAGAACCTTCAGGATACACTCTCAGCACTGGAGGTTCTTGGCCAGGGGATTTTCTTTTAACTTTACTAGATGTTGCCAGTTTGTTCTCCAAAATGGCATACCAATTCAGACTTCCTCAAGTTGCATACAAAGAGTCTTCATCAATCCACATCTTTGCTAGCGCTCGGACTCTTCATCATCATACTTTTTTCATGATGGAGTAGTGTTGGTGATTTTTGTTTTCTGCTTTGTCATGAAATGGAACATCTTTTAACATTTTATTGATTACTCAGGTTTACTTTTCTGATCTGCTGTAAATTATCCCATATCTTTTTCCCCCCCATCTTTCAACTGACTTTATCTTCTTCCTATTGATTTGAAGGCGTTCTTATGTATCCTAGTACTAACCCTCTGTTGGGAATATGCACTGATAAAATATTCAGTGATTGCAAGGTGTTTTTGATGCAGTGTTTATTTTGATAAGATTGAGTTCATTGAGTTTCTTTTAATTGTATTCATTTATTTTTAGCTGTGCTAGGTCTTTGTTCCTGTGGGGGATTTTCTCTAGTTGCGGTGCATGGGCTTCTCATTGCAATGGCTTCTGTTGCAGAGCATGGGCTCCAGGGCATGTGGGCTTCAGGAGTTGCAGGTCCCAGGCTTTAGGGCACAGGCTCAGTAGTTGTGGTGCATGCACTTACTCCATGGCATGTGTGATCTTCCCAGAACAGGGATCAAACCTGTGTCCCTACACTGGCAGGCAGATTCTTTACCAGTGAGCCTCCAGGGAAGCCCAGCTTTTATGTTTTTATACTTTGAAATAATAAGATTATTGAATGTGGTGGCTCTTGTGTCTGTCTTCCTCTAATGAGCCAGATCGATCTTCCCCAGAAACCATGTTGAAGAGACATGAATTTAAATTGGCATTTATCCCATATCACAGATACCAAAGATTCAAGAGGGTCTCTCCCAGGATAAGAAGGCTGAGAGCATTGCCAATGCTCAGAGGAAAAGGATCATCCAAGATATTTCACTTTTACAGACACATGATTGACCACAGATGATAATCAAGTTACCCCATGATTTTTGGTTTCAAATGTACAATTGAGCTTAAGTTTGATGATTCAATTCTCCAGTAAGACAAGCAAACCAAAAATCTAGGGGAAGTATAAGGAAATCATCTGTTAAAAATTTGGTTTGAAGATGAACAAAATTGCAGGGGATTACTTTGGCCAGTTGGCAGATCACCACAGGAGAGCTTTCATGATTCCCAATGCTGGGGCACAAACACTTCTGGAAATATCACTGGTCTCAGTATTGTCAATGAGCCAAGTGCCATTGCCACAGCTTAGAGCTTTAACAGAATAGTTACTGTCAAATGAAATTTATTGATCTTATTTGACACAAGAAGCAGTGTTGTATTATGTATTAATCCTCCTTTTGAAGAAGAAATACTTGATGTCTAGGGACTGCTAAGTCACTTCAGTCGTGTCCGACTCTGTGCGACCCCACAGACAGCAGCCCACCCGGCTCCCCCGTCCCTGGGATTCTCTAGGCAAGAACACTGGAGTGGGTTGCCATTTCCTTCTCCAATGCAGGAAAGTGAAAAGTGAAAGTAAAGTCGCTCAGTTGTGCCCGACCCTCGGTGACCCCATGGACTGCAGCCCACCAGGCTCCTCTGTCCATGGGATTTTCCAGGCAAGAGTACTGGAGTGGGGTGCCACTGCCTTCTCCAGTCTAGGGACTAGAGACATCTTTTTGTGTGCAGAAACTTCATCAACCAAGGGTCAATCATTTCAATGTTAAGTTCAGGGGAAACATAAGATTAGTGAGAACAAGAAGGGTAACTGATGCTTCTCATGTCTGTGAACAGTTGAAACACGCAAGTTTTCAGCATCTTGGACATGATTTAGATTAATTCCACCTTCATCTTCTTCACCCATATTCATTTTGATAACTGAATGATGGCATGTTTTGTGGCATGCTGGACCATGTGGTGAAAGCCCTTCATGAAGTCAGTGAAGACACATCACAGGTCCGTGACTATGCTGGTGGGGGCTCTCCCACATCCTCAAGATTTGGAAGTTCAGTGGTCAGAATTTCAGCTGGGCCGTAAACACTGACAACACCCTTGCTGATGGTGCTGTGATGTGCTGCGCTAAGTCGCTTCAGTCATGTCCTGCTGTTTGTGACCTTAGGACTGTAGCCCGCCAGTCTCCTCTGTTCATGGAATTCTCCAGGCAAATATAGTACAGCGGGTGACCATACCCTCCTCCTGGGGATCTTTCCGACTCAGGGATTGAACCCGTGGCTCTTACATCTTGCACTGGCAGGCGGGTTCTTTACCACTAGCACCACCTGGGAAGCCCTTGCTTATGACACAACTGTTCAGAAAACCGTCTTGGTTAGAGAAAAATCTGACCATGTCTAGAATTTCCTGTTCATTGGAGCTCTTGTTATTTCTTGCTATTATAACTACTGATACCCTCATTCTGCCAAGTAGACATGAACTGTAATTACCTACTTAAAGGATCAGACTTTTGCTCTCATTCAGCTCTATGAAGTTGAACGTGCAGTAACCAAGAACATTCATATGTCAAGCAAGTTTGAGCTCACAGATGTTTTGCAAATTAAAGAAACATTTAATAGATATAAAATAGAAGTAGAGTCACAGATGTAGAAAACAAACTTATGGCTACCAAGGGACAAAGGATAAATTGGGAGATTGGGATTGATGAATATACCCTAATATATGTAAAATAAGTAATGAATAAGAACCTACTTATAGCACGAGAACTCTATTCAATACTCTGTATTGAAAAAATGAGAAAAAATATTTTCAAAACAGAGTGAATATATGTATATGTTTAACTGATTCACTTTGCTGTACTCCTGAAACTAACATAACACTGTAAATCAATGGTACTCCAATAAAAACCCTTTAAAAAGAAGTATTTAATAGAGATGTCTCCAGCATCTTCAATGTATCTACTGTACACAGGATATATAGAAACAGGATAAAATTATGACAAAGGCCATTTGCAGAAGTAAAATCTTGAGCAGTCTAGAAAGTGGGAAAACACAAAGCTAGAAGAATCAAAAGACAGGTCATTCTCACAAGAACTTCTTCAAACCCTTGGATTCACCATGAAAACCAAACTGGAAGTTGAAGAACATCAAGGAAAGATCAATAATCAACAAATAGATAATTCTTGACTAATGCAATAAAAACATCAATTAGTTAGACAAGAATCAGACTGCTGAGAAGAAAGAATATATGAAAAAAAGAGGGTGGGGAGAGAAAGTCTAAACCTCACCATCCTCAACTGTACCAGAATGTAGGCAGCCTACCAGGAGGAATGTCTGGAAGAATCCTCAGGATGGAGCTCATCTATAAGATGATTATGGATTCGAGTTTTCCCTGGAATCTCTTGGTTTATGCCTCTTATCCTGAGCTAAATATTAACAGTGCCACCTCCACTTCAAAAGAATCCCAGTTTGGAGGACAGTTGTCACTACTCATCTTGACCCACTATTGAAGAGGCTAGCCAAACCAGAGAGCAGACAACACAGTCCACATAATCATAGAATTTGTGATAAGAAACCCTACATCAGTTTTCAAAAAATAATATATGTACTTCAGTATAAATGCATGTGTGGGCATTCTGAATACTTGTATGTGGGTGCACAAGAAAAATGAATTTACTGCCATTGATGGTTCTGAAAACAAGTGGAAGATGCAATTCATGTCCTGAAGAATAATGTTTTTTTAAATAGGCAACATATAAAATAGAAATATTGTATCAGAACTGTTTACAAAGAAGAGAAAAACAAGTAAATGAAGTACAAAGCTAACAGCAGTTGTCCTTGGAGTGGAGGGTTAAAAGTGCTTGGTTTTTTTCCTTATTTATACTTTCTATATTTACCATTTGTTTCACAGAAAGGAGATTTACTTTTATAATCAGAAAAGTTGTTTTTAAATGTTCAGAGTGACTCTGAGAAAAGTCAATATAACTGCAGAATGCAAGACATAAAGTAATTCCAAAAGGCTGAAAAAAGGATGAGTAAGAGTATACTATGAACACAAATCAAAACCCAGGATCTAGATGTGTGGCAATACTTCAACCCAAAAGGCATGGAGGAAGACAAAGAAGGACAAGTTTTAATGCTAAAGGCCGCAATTTACAAAAAGCCATAATAAATCTACGTACCCAAATAACATAACAACAACCTTCAAAATTCAGAAACTACAAGAAGAAGCAAGAATAAACGAAAACTTTTTAGATAACATCATGTTTTTTCCAAGTGAACATGGAACACTCTTTAAAACTGATCATAGACAACATCTCATCAAATAAAGATAATGAAAAATATCTATTAACAATGCAATAAACCATAAATTCATAATAAAAACTTTAAAAACTTTCTACTTGGAAATTTTACAACTCACTATTATACAATTGTTGGGTCAAAATAGAAGTACAAACTGCAGAATTTCTTCAAAAATATTGATGAAAATATATATAGGAATCTGTGGGGTACAAGTAAAACAGTGATCACAGGAAAATTGATAACATTAAATATCAATAAAATGAAAATAATAAAAATTAATCATCCAACTCAAAAACTGGAAAAAGAACAAGAAAGTATATGCCACAAAAATCAGAATAAATAAATTAATAAAAGCATAAATTAATGTTAGTAAAAAGAAAAATTTTAAATGCAAAAAAATTTTCTGGTGGAGTCTTTAGGTTTCCTATGTAGAGGATCATGTCATCTGCAAACAGTGAGAGTTTTACTTCTTCTTTTCCAATCTGGATTCCATTTATTTCTTT